>JBBPDJ010000003.1:3786612-3862527 GCA_037974625.1 Cucumis cinereus
TTATATTGAATATTCATTGCTTCATGGATATGAAAAGGGCTTCGTTAATGTGAATTTGACTTAGTGATATTGGTATGACCTTTGTCGAGGTGTAGAGCTCGAGGTTAATTGAATATCCCACCCCTCAATGTTATAATAATAATAATAATAATAATAATAAATAACCATCCAAATTCTCTTCATTGAATACATTGGTCCTTCTTTTCTTTCCCTCCTCTACCTTCTTCACACTCTTTTTTCTCCATTATTGTTTGTTACCATTATGAGAAAAATTAAATGCAATTTATTTCTCTTTCCTTTCTTCCCCAATTTGAGTTCAAAAGTCATAAGAGAACCCATCAATATTCATTTAATTTCACACATCATCTAATTACTCCTTTTAATCTTTGGTAGTGATTTTGATATATTTTTCACTACCAAAATCACTTTTGTACAAAAATATGATGTTTGACAACATAAAAAAAAGTGATTTTAGAAAAATAAGAAATCACTCAAAATTGATTTTTGAAGTATTAACTCTCTAATGATTCTTGAAAAATGATTAACCGAGAATCACCCCCTAATCTTATATAGTTTTTGAAATATCTAAAATACCCTTTTTTTAGTAATTTGATAGTTTTAAGATCGCTTTTGGTATCAAACATGATGATTGAAAATCAGTTTTAAACATATGAAAATCACTTTTAAGAGTTTGTTACCAAACATAAATTTGATTGTTTAGAAATCAATTTTACAAAATAAATTGTACCTAAACCTTTTTTTTCTTTCTAAAATCACTACTTAAACTATCACTCTCAAACACACCTTAACTTTTTTTTGTTTATATTTTTCTTCCCTAATCCAACAATTCTTTAGTAATATCACATTGATAATTCAGTGTAAAAATCCTTCAAAGATTCATCTTTTAAGATCCCATAATTAAGTTCATCACTTAACACATCACTATTTTCTTGAGTAGGTTTCTCGTTTGATTAGTCAGTATTGGTTGCATTAATTATGAAATTAAGAAGTTTGCTCCATTATAATTTGACAACTTATCTCCATTTTGATGTGTCCATCCAATTAGGCATCAGATTCAATGTCTTTTCATCCTTATTCAATCTCTACATACATATGGGTCTAACTATCTTGTTCTCATAGGGTTGTTGCTCCTGAGTTTTATTTGAATTGTTTTTGTTTTTGTGTACGTATCTGTCACTCAAAATCGCTTTGTCCATGAAGTTATGGTTTATGTCGTTGTTGAACTGTGTGCTTAGTGAGAACGTTGTTAAAGTCTTACGGGAAGTCTAAGACATCATTATTTAAGAAGAGTCTCTAACTTATGGGGAGTCTAAGTTCATTCACAAGAAGGTGGCCGATTATGGTTGAAAGAGAGTCTCACATTTAGTGGGAGCTTAAGTGATTGCTTAAGTCCAAGGTTATTTTATAGAAACTTGAACAATATGTAATTGACGTACAAACGATTATAGTACATGAACAGTATGTACAACCTAAAGGACCTATAAAACATAGATAAGGTTTGGTATCTTATCCCGATAACATTATGAATATGAATTTCATTGATAGTGCTGTTAAATTGTCATATATGGGGCACCTGCTGAGTTTCCATGGCAGTTCCAGAGGCAAGAATCCGAGGGAGGTGCATCAAATGTCGCATATTATTAGAAGTTGATGTTGGATTATGCCAGAACTTAATACATGAAAACTCAACGTTAATATTGCATGGAACTTTCACGTTATCATTATGTAATCTACGATGGGTGCTTTCTGATCATCTGGAGTGGGTTCGGGAAGCGAGAATGAACGCAATCTCCCATTCTTATGAGACTAAGATTCTCAAAACTATGATTAGTTGTGAAGGGTTGTCGAATGCTCACTCGTGTGCATGGTGTTGGAAAAACCTCCCACTTCTACAAATAGGTAGAAAGTAATAGAGAAATTAAAAGAAATAAATAAAAACTAGAAACACAATAATTTACGTGAAAAACTCTCAATTTGGAGAAAAACCACGAACAAGAAAGAAATTCACCATGTGAAAAAATTGCTACAATCACAAAGAATAATTTTATCTCACCCGATACCAATTACAAAAAACACTATCTCAAAGCTTTTGACCACTCACATCTTTTTTCCAATCTCCAACTAGAGAATACAAAAGGAATTTAATTAGAGTTAGAAGTGCTTCTAATTGAGACCATTGAAAACTTTTTATAGTCTATAACTTTCTTAAAAATTTTTAATGTAGAAAAAACTCATGAATTTCTTAAACCCTTTCAATGTAGGACAAATCCATGAGTTTTCTAAATCTTTTTTTACATTGGAACTGCATTTGCCAAAAAACCCAACACATAAAATAAAAGTTCAAATGGTTGGGGTCGTATTAGATACAAAATTAAAGTTCAAGAGTTTATTAGATATAAAATAAATGTTTATGAATTATTCAAATACTTGTTAAAGTGCACGAACCTATTTAATACAAGTCGATATACTAAACCTATAGATTAACCTATAATCCATTATAAATATGAAAATTTAATAGACGTAATTGTCAAAGTTTGTAGACTAAATTTAGGATTGGAAGAAGATTTTTATAAGCTCTATAACATCAAATGTGAGGGTAGTTCAATAACACTCACCTCAACTTGTCTTGGCAGCAGCAAGTTGTCATATCATAATCACAATAAATACTCAAAACAAGTTGCTTTATACCTCACAAATCTACAAGATTAGTTCATGCTTCATACCTACTTTCAACTGTTTCTTTTCTTCTTATGCATTTGATCTTCTATGCTTTTTCAACTTCCATTTTACTTTGAGGGAATTGAATTCTTTTTAACAACCTTACCCCCTCTTTTTCGTGATTTAAAATGTGATAGATACTTCTAACTATAAAGCCTGAGTTTAGGAAGAACTGAGATTATATTTGAATGAAAGAGATTTTAAAAGCACGAATGTATGATTAAGAAAGACGTAGAATTGATAACTACTATCTATACCAATAAAATGCACATTTCTTTTCAATAGTTCAATCATAGAAGTCTAATGTGTTTAGCTTACAACAATCTTATGTTGGGTGATTTAAAAGAATTCTTGAAAAACATGTGAGTGAGGCAAAGCATGTGATGATCACTCTTATAGAAAGTTCGACGAATTTATCTCCAATCCTTCTTTTCCTTTGAGTCATAGACTCATACTTGGTATAGCTTAGAATTGTCGTTTGGTATTCTTTCGTGTCCATGATCCTACATACTCTCGTTTTCATGACTTGTGCTGGGTTTCAATTTTATTCTTACGGTTCGAACTTTCAAACCAAATGTTCATAATTTTTTGAGGTGACATTTTCTTAATGATAATTCATTATTTTTTTTCTTTCTTTTTTTAGTGCAACAACTGCAAAAATGGAAAATAAAAAGATAAAATTTTTAACCTCTAAAGAAGGTCATGTCAATTACTATTGAACTAAGTTCGTCTTATTCAAATGCATTCAGAGAGAAAAGATAACATCTAAAGAAATCATGAATGATTACTACCGTGTGAAAGACTAAACCAAATTAAAGCAACCTAGCTAATTAAAAGCTTTGGTTATGCCTACCTTCCACATTTGTTGGACCTTTTTAATTTTGCTTTAACTTTAAATTTTGTTAGACCACTCTTTTATCACTTGATTTGCAAATTTCATGGATAATTTATAATATTCTCAATTAAACCATTCATGTTAATCCTAAACTTTTGAAATGTTCATGTTAATGTAGTTGTAATCAAACTTTATGACTATTTGAATGTTAAAATGTCTCATTATTACATCGTTGTCATGAAAGTCAATAGAGCAAATGAATTGAATTAGAGATAAAATGTCTTAAAAATTGAAAGGTGATTGTGCAATTTACAAAACAACCACCTAAAAAAATAAACTACCTAAACCCAAACACATGCTTAAAAAACTCAAGCTTCCAAACCCTTGCACCTAGGGTTTAGGGTTAGTCATTCCCAAATATCATGACTCCCGCAAATAAGGCCCAAGACACTTATGGTGTGTTTGACGCAAAAAGTTTGAAAATAGGAGTAAGGAAGTAGGAAGTTGTGAACTTCACTTCTTGTTTGGTCTAAGGAACTACTAAAAAAACATCAATTTTATATCTAATCAACTCTTTACAATGTGGGCCTAGGAGTTTACATCTCTTTAGACTTCTTACTCCTTACTATTTCACTCTTTGTCCCAAACACTCTCTTTAATTTCCAAACATTTGATTTGGAACCCGTGAGCCAGACGACCCAGACACCCTTTGGAAATATAAACAACAAACTACTACCAATCACAATCCACACTCTCTTTTAGCTATTTTGAAATAAATATTTCCAAATATATAAAGTTTGGAACATTTTCTCCACCCCAAGTAACAAAATAAAATAAAACAGTGGTCCATAGACTGAAAATAAAGAAAAGAAAGGTCAAGTCACAATAGTTAGCTCGCAGTGGAAAAATTTATCGATCTTCATGCATACACAAGCCTGCCACTGTCCTTGAAAACAAAATATCGTCAAGTAATAAACTACATGAAAGGATTACAATGGTAACCTTCAGAATGAAAAGCCTTCAGGCAATTGTCGATACTTTCCGCTTAGAAAGCTTCTGTACCTACTCTTAATTTCACCTCCTGAAAATATATAAAAATCGAACTTAAAAGACGACGACGACATCTTTCCAGAGATTGATGAAGTAAAAACTCAATGAGGTACCATTAGCTTGAAAGGGTGGGATGTTCATGGACAGGGTTGACTCCACTAAAGTGACAAGCTCCTTTCCTGCTTCAAGCATGTGAATTTTTTCTGATAAATTAAAGGTGATATCGAATAGGCAATAACTTTTGGAAACAAATAACAAAGTGGATAATTTCATTGCATCACTAAATCAATCCTTTCAGAAGAAAAAGAAAAATTAAATCATTTTTTTCCTACCACTTTCTATTCCTTTGGCATTGACTAGGAAGGATGGGATTTGCTGCTCTTTTAACTGCACCACAATAACGTAGGCAGAAACATTAGTTAGCGAAAACATGTAGCGAGAAATAATTAATTTATTTGAACATAAAGTTTCAAGTTTTACCACAAACATTAAAGCCTTGGCCAGTTCCAACGGGTCAATAGATGAAGGTCCTTTGTGGAATGCAGGTACAAATTTACCATTCTGATACCCAGCCAAAAAGTGATATGCAGCTTGACCAGGAGAGAGCTTTGAAGCAGAAGGAATGGTTCTAGAGCTGGTATCACAAAACAAGAGCAACATTTTTGTTCAATGGTTTAAGCACACGTCGCTTTTATAGTTTAGTAACAAATACACATTAAGTTTTCTCCAAGGTTGCCATACTAACTTGCTAGGCTTTCAATATCAGAAGAAACAAAACGCTAATACATAATAATCTTCCATGAAAATAGCTATTTGGCCACAAAGATTTGCAAAATGTGCTAATTACTACCAACTGCCGCAAAGAGCTAATTTACTCAAACTTGCTCATCCAATTGAATTCAATGCAAGTCAACTTGTGCTAAAATGATTCTAGTCAAATTAAATGATTTTACACGAAATGTTATTATGTTGAAAAAGTAGAACATTGTGTTGTTCTACATAAAATTGTCATTTTTTTTTTTTTGATATTCGTGAGTGTCTGGGCCAGCTTACGCGCACCTCGACTAATCTCACGAGACAACCCACCTGACCCTACAACATTTGAGTGTTAAGGAAATCTCGTAGGAAATTAATTCCTAGGTAGGTGACCACCATGGATTGAAGCCATGACCTCTTAGTTAGTTATTGACCTTTTTACCACTAGGCTAACCCATGATGGTTAACATAAAATTGTCATATTAAACTAATTCTCTACGCTCACATTATTATTTATTTTCGTAAAACAGATATTTAGTATTTCATTACTCTAATGAAATTACACATGAACCATATATTATATTCAGTTATTCACAGGTAGCCATTAGAAGATATATGTTATATCATAATGAAGTGTTAGCAAAAAGAAAAATTATATCATAATTAAGTGTTAGCATGTAATTGCTAGAAGTAGCACAAAATGTTTTTGGGATGCCTTTTTTCAGACGTTTGGCTGTTCGTGTGCTCGTCATAGAGAAGTTACAGTGATGATCGAGAAATTCCTCCTCAATCCACCATTCGAGTAGAAAGGCCGATTGCTGTGACGCACCTGTGTGTGTGCCATTATGTGGGTGTTGTGGGATGAGAGAAACAGGAGGGTGTTTAGGGGGTTGAAAGGGGGAGTGGGGAGGTTTGGTTGGTTGTTTGGTTCCATGTTTCTCATTAGGCATCGATTTCGAAGATCTTTTGTAATTATACTTTAGACTTGATTTTGTAGAGCTAGATCCCCTTCTTGTAGAGGGGGTCCCCTGTTTTCGTGGGCTTCGTTTTTTTGAGTGTTTGTGTATTCTTTCATTTTTTCTCAATAAAAGCTGTTTATTCTATTAAAAAAAAAAAGTCGAATGGGTGGTGGGAGAGCATCAAATTGGTGAAGTAGTTGAAAGCATTTCAGGTTTGGCCTTTTGGGTGAAATATTGGAATAGGAGAGAGTTTAGGGACTTCAAACTTTGGACATATTTATTTGGATTGTCAGCAGGAATACGGGATGCAATGATTTGTGGAAGTTGTACCAATTATTAGTAGACACAAATTTTCTCGAAAGGAGTCAAGAGAAGGAAGCCATGGGAAGAGATTATGAGTTTTCTTATAACAAGCTAACCTCAGCCATATACTCAATTGTGGTCAGTGAGCTGCTCAGTACAACTTGAATTAGATTGTTACCGAGCATGCCCCTACTCAACCATGTAAAGCTCAAGTAACCCCTTTACTCAACATATATGGACATAACCCATGACTCAACCTCACACAATCAAGTATTATTTCAAAATTCTTCAAATTCCAGGTGACCATTCCATTACTCATTTTTAACATTTCTACTGAGTAAGGATTTGATTGAAAAATTTTGGAACATTGAAGACATAATTGAACATTTTAAACCAGGAGATAAAATTGAAAAAACAGTTTATGTTTTATACACTTGAAGGACCAAATGCTATTTAGTATGATGCATATACACACACACAAAAGCTTGGCTCACATATAAACCAATAAATAAAAGAAAATGCTCTTTATTTCATTTTCAAATGAAACAAAAGAGAAGCTTTCAAATAGAACTTACTCATCAGAAGTTATAAGAACAATAGCAGAAGGCAATTCATAGAGATTTGGGCCATTGGTATTCGTATCCCCAAATCGGAAAAATGGCATGACACCTCCAGAGGAAAGAATAACGCCAGCATCTCTAGATATCAGAAAAACAGCACAACTTTGAATGATATCTTCAGGTGCCAATAACAAAACCACCGAATCACCAAAAACTAGAAGCCTGAAATTTACAATCACATAGAGAAAGGATGTTAAACACAAGTAAACATTGAAATCATAAAGCTAGAGATGGAAGTCAATTTGAATGCATCAATCTATTTTGAAATTAGGGGTTGTGGGGTGGGGAGAAAAAAAAAAGCACAAAAAGTATACCTCACCTTCCAGGAAGAGGAAGTCCTCCACGAGAAAATATCACAGGTTCAGATAAAGCAACGAGTGTTTCTTTGGTTCCATTTATATCTGAGAAAGCATTTCCACATAATATGAGCATTGAACGCTCAATATCAGCAGCAATGAACCCATTATCTCCTTCAGTTCCAAGACCAATTGAATTTCCCACCCCTGAGCTACGTGGTAAAAGTAAAACTCAACGAGTATAAATGAAGAGCTCTTAAACCTTTGTATCAAACAAACAAAGACACTGATCGACAACACTTAATCTAAGAGGCTTACATGTGCACACATCATATGAACATGCTAATGCATAAATGTTAAAAAGTATAGACACAGCAAAAGAATAACATCCATATATCATGGGAGTGAAGCAATTAAAGTTTTGATCAAGGAAAGAAGTACCTTATAGATTCAGCAGCATAAACTGTCAAAGGGCAAGAATCGTGAGAAATTGCTCGGGATGAAGTCTCCCAGATAATATTTGAAAATGCTAACACAGAAGAAGGACCATCGCTTATCATTCGAATATTCACATTACATGTTGATCTTGGACCAATTGCACCGTCATGAACATAAATATTTGAGATGGAAGAAATGTGACTTGTGACCTAACACGACAAATAATATCAAAATTAAATGAGAGGTGAGTATGATGACAAATTAAAAAGAGGTTTCAGTTTTGCATGGCCTTGGCCAACAAAGGACTTTGCCCAAAAAGATCAAAATCAAATTATATTACAAAGGATAATTTGGTAAAAAATTATTTTAAAATCCAAATAACATGCAACAGTCTAATTGATTAAAAGAAAACACCATTGTCAGGTTCAAGTCATTGTTATTGTACAAAACCTAACACAACATGAATGAAATAATGACACTGTGATTTCCAAGTTAAAATACACAGAAATCCGGAAAAAGAAAACTCCCGTTGGGCGTAAAAGAACATTCCTCAAACCCCCAAGAGAAAAACTTAAAGAGAACAACCAAACCAAGCACAAGATTCTAAAATAGCAGAGATTCTGACAAGCAGAAGACCATCTGAACACAAATTTATCCTCCAGTACGCCTAACAGTATTAGAAAAATCCAAATGACTCCATCTGAACAAGCCCCCAGAAACAAGGTCACAAAGAACTCTTGCATCCTTGTAAAAACCAAGAGATACAAAAATGACTCTAACCTTCAAAGCAAGATTTTCTGGCCATGAAGCCCAAACTGAAACTAAAGCACCAATTTAACTAAAGACTCTTAATTCTCCTCAACTAATGATTGAGATAGAAGCTTCAACCTTCCTATCGAAACACAGAACCCCATAGCAGCAGAATAGAAAAACAAAGCTAACAATCAACCTTCCAAGGACACTCTTTCACGCTAAAGAGGCCCTCCTACTAAAAATACATCTTCAAAAAAAAAAAAAAAAAAAAAAAAAACCAAAAAAATACCAGAAACATCCCTACCAAAACCTAGAGATAAATATTGAACCTTATCATACCCAGACAAGTTCAAAGTTCAATCAGATGGAGTTAAAACTTCAAGATTATTATTCACTCCTTTAGCTAAGTAGAGAGGTAAAAACAGGTGTGATAGTAAAACAACTTGGTGTAAACTATCGTTTGATTAGTTAGGTGTATTTTTTGAAAGCTAGAAGAGAGACTTTCGCCAAGTGTCTTTTGGATTTGTCACTTGGTACAATTTGAAACTCTTACCGATCCCATCTTTCTCATCAACATTATGGCGCCAAATGTCTTTTGGTATTGTCACATGGTACAATTTGAAACTCTTACCAATCCCATTGTCTCATCAACATTATGGTCCTTAGTGTATTTATCTACTATCCTATCCTCATATCACACCTAAAAATAGACAGCTGCTGAGCAAATCAGGACACAAAGATTGCCAAAAGCTAAGGAGGCATGCCTGCTTTAAAAGTTTAGTGAATTGTGGCTTGGAGATATCTGACGACCCTCGAAGTGTGTGGCCTCTAACATGAATGGGAAACCCTGATAGGAATTCTAAAAAGAGAAGAAAAATATATAACAAACAGAAAACAGTATAGAAATGTTAATATATACACCAAGTAAACATTTATGAATCTACCTGCGACAGTTGCACCCTTCTGGAATAGTTCACTAGACTTCAAATTCTGAAAAACCTTGTCCAACACTAGCACACCTTTCCCAGCTAAAGCACTGTTAAGACCATAAGAGTGCCAAGACCCTCCCTGCACCAAAGAAAACGAAAGCTCATAAGGGGGTTTTCTCAAACAAATCAACTTTTGCAGCGTACCATTAATATTTTATTTCATGACATAGTACAAACAAGAACTGTTTTTCAATTATGCACCACTTCCTCTACACACCCCAATACCATTGTAAAATAAACCGAACTCTAATATGTCCAAACAAAACACAGCCAGCAGAATAAATCGAGAGCAACAAAGAACAGAATACACAATGATACATAGTAATTCCACCAGTTTGGCCTACATCCACTTTGAGAAATTTTATTAAGAGCAATAAATCTACAAATTACAGAAATATGCAAGAATCAACAATCTGTAATTTCACCATTCAAGATGAATGAAACCACGATTTTTCCGCCTCTTAACACCAATTGCTCGAGCAATCTATGCCAAACCGCCGACTTTAGCGCCGGGGAACACCAACTGTACCGAGGACCACTGACCGGAACTCAGACCCACGGCTTCCTTTGTTCACTTATTTGGTAATTTGGACCCTTTTGAAATTATTTTGAACCCGACGTTTTGGAAAAGCAAAATTACAATATTGCCTTTTGGAATTTCGAAAAGAAATAAAATTTTACTCCTTATTTTCCAGTCTACCCTTGGGAGAAATTTCAAACAAAAACATATAATTTAGTTCTTTCCTTCGGGACGAAGAGAACTTTCTAACAAAAACGAACTACGAAAGTCCGCCGATAACATCGAACGAATTAATCAAGAGATCGATCATGTGGTTCGCAATTGTCGGTGGACTGATCGTCTACGGCCTGTTCAAGCTTTTCTTCGCCGGCGAGGACGATGTTATGGAGGTTGAAACCTCCGATTTTAATGCTATTTTCGTCGTCGCGAGTAGGTACTTCATTTCAGCTTCTATATTTCAATTTTTCCTCTTTCCCCTTGTCTGTTCATTAATTGTTTTGTAATTCATTGTTTGGATTCTGATGCAACCGAGTAAGCAGACAGGACCTTGTGATTGACTTGTTAAATTGCATCGGAAGTGTTACGAAACTCTTAATCGTCGTTGTTGTACTTTCTTGTTCGTTCGTTCCATTTCCCTTATTTTTCTAAGTCACAAAATCTGTGGTTCAGATGCTTTCCCTTCATTTTCTTTTTGTAGGTTCGAAAAGCTTTATGGTGGAAAGGCGTACGTTGGGCTTCGGATTCCTGATGCTGACACCGGTTCTCGGCAGAATATTGATCTCGTAGTGGTCACCAAAGAGTATGAATCCTGCTTTTGAACTTGTATAGTATAGCTACGGAAATTTGTGGTAAAAATATTGTGGACTTGTATAGTCTCTGTTTTTAATTGAGAGTAGAAAGATTGATTATCCCGCAGGTAGACCTTGGAAGAGTTACATAAAAGTTGCAGAAGATTAACCGTTTTCTTTCCACCAATATAAAACGATCGAAGGTGAAAGGACAATGCAGGAACAGATGATTATTATTATTATTGGAAGAGAATACACATAGGGAAGATGACGATATAAGGATTCCTTGATGAATTTTGTGGGCGTTGTTGAGAGAGATTGAAAGATGTTTTGGATATCTAATTCTTCCATATAGCTGTAGCAAATTTGCGTTTGGCTTAGAAGTAACCCACCAAGAAAAAGCTAGAAAGTCCAAGGACCAATGAATATTATAAGTTTATAGCCAGTAATCACGACCAGCTCTCCTGTGGTTGAAGGGACTTCTAAAGTTGGCCTTTGTCATTTGTCCGATATCAATTCTTAAACCTTGTTGTCAGCCGCATCTAATAATGTTTGGAAGGTAGAGATAAGGGAAAAGGAAAGAAGCTAAGAATCTTTCCAATGCTTGAATAATTATGGGAGAACCTGAATCTTTGTAGCCAGGCATTTTGATGATTGGTAATAGAAGTGTTCAACAGATACTTGCAAAAGCAGCTGTCGGATGTGATGCTTGATCATCCCTTGTTCAGCTAGTTTCATAACAATAATAATCCTAAACTAATATAATGTAAAATTACAATAAAGGGAAGTTACATAACAGAATCCTATATCTAAGATATGTATATTGGTTTACAATAATATTCATGCTGTGATACTTTGATTCAGCATTTGAAGTTTTACATTAGTTAATTCATTTACAGGGAGTTATTGGTGATATCTGTTAAGAACTTATCGGGATTTGTGTCCATCAATTCGGATGGTTCCTGGGTTTGTGACGATGGGAAACATAAGCCAAAGACTCTTCCTGATCCTGTAAGTGATAGTTGAATTATTGCTTCAGTTTCCATAATTTTTCTTTTAGAACATTAAATTTTGAGGTATGGAGGAAATTTGTAAGTAATGTTGAATGTCGTAATTCCCACTTAATCTATCAATATCATAATAGTTGGCATGGGTAATCTGTAATACCTGTTTTAGTGGTACTTATAATTGTCAATTAATCATGTTGTACGCACTGGAAACTATGGCAATGCTGTTGAGCTGATAGAGGTATCTACACTTTTGGACTAATATGTATTTTAGTTCAAAAAGAAAATGTGTATGTATAAATTATTTCTGGTCTCTGATGATAGGTTGTTCACTGTGGTTTTTGGTCTGGCAGCTTTATCATTATAGAACCTTTTGTCATGTGAGTGATCAAAATAAATTTAATTTTGTATTTTCGGTAACTGTTGTGTACTGCTTTGCTGTTTTCAGGTGGAAGAGACAAAACAGTTGATACCAGTCCTGGAGTCTTACCTTGAACAAAGAGGAGTGGATCTTCCAGCAGGGTATTTGTCATGCAAAGTTGTACTTCCAAATCCCAAATTCCGGTAATGAGTTGGGTCTTGTTACATGGTATGATGGCTAGTGAGCTCAAGTTGTGTTCTCTTTTTCCTTCTGATAATTTGTGTTCTCTTTTTCCTTCTGATAATTAACGTTGTAGAAGTTCAGAAATTGTCTTTGAAATCATCGATCAAATGCTGTGTACAACACTGAGTGTTTAGTATTCCAGAAAGTTAACCAGATGAAACCTGATCTGTACAAATGCTCCAATCAAGACTTTCTTAATTCTCGAATTTGGAATTGAAGGAAATCCATACTACTTGGTATTTAGTGAGAAAGGTGGGGTTTGGGATTCAGTCTTTGAGTTAGCATAATTTTGCTGTTCTAATTGGTGCCTCTCTCAGGTTCTATATGTTGTCCTAATTGGTGCCTCTCTCAAGTTCCATTTTAAATTTTGAATCTGATTACTTTCGTTATTTCATGTGGCATGCCTCACCAATAAACAGAAGTTCGAAACTCTTCAGTATCAAGAACCAAATGTTGCTATTTCAAGGGCACATGTATGGTTTGGGTTTAGATTTGGATGAGCTGCAGGCTGTAAATTCTGCCTGCTGTACTTTCCTTGTCTTTGGCTTATTTCCTATTTTTAGGTTTATGCATGTGGGGGCATCTAATGTTTCTGAAGTCTTTGAGTGAAGATGACTCCAGTCATCTAGAATTTAGATCATGATAAATGTATGGTTCCATAAATCTAATTTATGATACCATGGCTGATATTCGTATGGAGTTGCTTTATGGTTATGCATCAAACATTTACGGAAAAAATTATTGTTTTTGTAGACTTCTCAAGTAGCAAGAAATTTCTAACAGCTGTTTTTTCCTCTTACAGAACAATTGACTCGGGGTTATTTCCTTCTGAAGTTATTACCTATGAGCAGTGGATGCAGCTGAAACCGGAACACAGTTCCTTTTCTGGCTGGATGAAAGGTGCATTTCGTGGAAAGAAAGAGTTGCAGGAAGAACCTCTGGATCAAAAGCTTAAAGCTATACTTGGCACTGCACCAATGTGGGATAAGTGAGTTCAATATCCATGCAATGTCTGCCACCCCCCACCACGAAAAAAAAAAAAAAAGGCATTTATGTAATGCATTGTGGTAGTTTTGTTTTTTCTTATAAAGAACATGCTTATTGTTACTTAACACGTGCATAGTTTTACTGCATTTTATTTTTAGTAAATGATGAAAATGGAAAAGGAAAATGAAAAAGCTTCACATAAACTCTTTTTTTGGTCCAAGTAATTCTACCGGTGATATGTGACCAGGATTGTGTTTTGGTATTGGATATGGATGATTACAGGACTTCTCTTGTGTATTTTTCCTCATTATTCTAGACATATTTATTCCTTCATGCAGAGTTGGTTATCTAAAATACAAGATAGGATGGTTGTTATAAAAATTCAAAGAAAGAAAGAGAGAATAAGGAGAGTAGAAAACAGAAATAGTACTTTTCTTACAAACTTCTATTTTTCCTTTTCTTCAGATTGGAGCTCAAAGGGAAATATATACTTGGAGACTTTCTGGAATTCAGGGGCAAGGAAGAAGATGTTGACTATTTGAGAGATATCAAACGGTCAAAAATTAGTCATATGACCATTCAAAAGACGAGCATGCTTGGATTTGGTAATGTTCTGCATATTTATTACTTGCTAGATTATGTCAACTGTACTTTCCTTCATCACTTTTATGTTATGAAAATGGAGAACTCGATTCAGAATTTCCAACATTTACTATTTTATTGATCGACTGTTAAATTCCCTTTATTTTTCCTTTTTCTCTAAAAGTGTGCATATCTGTGTCATCCCAAATCTATTGAGGTAGCCAGCCATGAAAATTCCATTACTTCTATCCTCCCTTAGTTTCATTCTCAGCTGTACTTAAAGTTGGATTCACTGACTGGATCTTGATAAAGCTCAATTCATGCTTATCTCATACTATAAATCCCGCTATAAATTTAGCTCTGCTCTTTTTAAGGTACTCTCATCTGCAGTGAGTTTCGGAAGGATTCAATTGTTTATCTTATCATTTGATATTTAAAAGTTCTATACCTATCATTGCCATTCAGAGGAAAGCATCACGTGGTTGATTTAGATGACGATTCATTGTCTTCCCCACCCATTCCGTTTCTAACATGGGGCAATTTGGCATAAAAGGAGAATAGTGGGATATTTTAAGATGGTTGTACCTCTATGGACAAGCCAATCAAGGAACTGTTTCCTTTCCTGCTCCTTTGATTTTGATGGGACTTCAACGCTATTACTCCAACCCTACCACCATACCCCATTGTCTGGATCTTTTATTTGATTATTTATTATTTTTTTGAGGGGGGGGGGGGCGAGGGTCACAAATATAGCCCCCAAAACGTTTATCGTGTCTCTGAAGTTGACAGAATGAAGTAGATTGCTGGATAAAGTATTGTATCATGCTCAACTCTTACTCACTTCTTGACATAACGTGTATATGAGTATAGATCTAT
Organism: Cucumis cinereus; assembly: GCA_037974625.1. Lineage (NCBI taxonomy): Eukaryota > Viridiplantae > Streptophyta > Magnoliopsida > Cucurbitales > Cucurbitaceae > Cucumis > Cucumis cinereus. The sequence continues at coordinate 3,801,715 of JBBPDJ010000003.1, forward strand.
ATCTATATATACATTTGTCACATTGATCTAAAATATCACTCTTTATCATTTAATTAACAATATTACTTTAAACTAAGCTACCATACTTCCTACGTTATTATTGGCTTGCATCCCGAGTATGCTATCTTTGACATGTGAACTGTAAAATGGTAAGTTACTGTGTTCTTTATTTACTTGTTTCTGTAAATACCCATTGTAGCTCCTACAAGGCTGCAAGTATTGTACGCTCCACGCGACTATCGAAGTGGGGGCTCAGCTCCAGCTTCAGAGTGGAGGGAAGTGACAGTAAGATCAAGCACAGAGATTTTGTTTCAACCTCAAAATTCTACAAAAGTTCGGAAGTTTAAACTCTCTTCAGTTATCTCCTTGACCCTCAGTGCTTAGAGTGATGGTCTTGTTGTATCTATCACTTTGCTTATTATCAATCTCCTCTGGCTGCTGTACTGAAGTTGCATATCACAAATAGTTTCAAGGATATACTGCATTTCTAAGTTATTAAGTATTATTAGAGGAGAAGAAGTTAATAGTGTTTACCTTTTTTTTGTTCGACATGCTTGAAAGTTGAAAAAGGGACTTTTGTCAACTTGTCGACATTTCTATCAAACATTTTCACATGTCAATGGAGTCGGGCATTGATGTTATAGGTGAATCAGAATTCCCATGTTACTCTGTTACTGTAATGCAAAGGAAATTCAATTAAATAGAAAAGATTAAATTATAAGTTTAGTTCACGAGCTTTTAGACTTGTATCTATTTGGTGTTTGAACATTAAAAAAAAAGACTAATAGGTTACGCAAATTCCAGGTCTGTATCTATGTAGTTCTTGACGTTGAATAGTGTCTAATAAGTCTTAGGAATTTCAGCTTTGTGTCTGTATGTATGGTTCTTGGCTTTAAAAAGTAGGGTTTAGGTTTGTGTCTATATGGTTTCTGGCCCTTATACTTTTAATTCTGTGTTCGGTAGGTTTTAGAAATCTCAATTTTGTGTCTATATTTTTTCTATTCATAACCATGTACAAAAATCTCACTTAATGACTATAGTTTTCACAAATTTTAAAGTTGAAAGTTCTTTTTTAGATTGAAGTTCAAGAATTAAGAATGTCACGGTCCGGTTTTTGACAAATCCAAAAGATTGAATCGAAGTAATCGGTTTTTGATATGGAACCATCGAAAACTGGTTTGTCTCTGTTTCAATTTTTGAACCAAGAACCGAACCAAGGTTTGCTGAATCTATACATTATTGAACGGAGGGCTCCATTTTGTTAAAGAAACCAAAAGAGAACCACTTGGTTCAATCTATAGGTATTGTCCAACCTTTTGCACCCCTAATTTAAATAACAATAATGTATAAATGAAGTGAGGATTTGATATTTTTATTATTATATATATATATATTTTTTATTTTTTGAATGCAGTCAGGATTTGAAATTATATAAATTATAAAAGATAATTTAGGTTTTGTTTTAACATGAAATTCCAAAGTGGATTCTATACTATTTTTTCCAAATAAAGATGGAATAAATTTTTACCCCATAATATTAATTAAAGTGTTTGCAAGAAGAATTTTATACATATTTGGTTTGAAAACAAGTGGGAATTCAACAATTTTCCATTTCTGTCTAATATTCTAAAACTTTTTAAATTAAAATTATACTTTGAATCTTATTTCAATTTTGGAATGGAAAAAAAAAAACCAAAAGTGGGATAGTTTTCAAAAACATTTTCTTTTGAACTAAATTTCAAACTATTAAAATTATTATTTTAAATAAATAAGCTAAAAATTCCTCAAAAAGAAAATAGTGAGGTAAAATTATGTACATAGTAGTATTAAAATGATGTAAAATTATAAAATATCATATTTTCACATTTACATGAATTCAACGTTAATATTAGAGGTGAATCAATATTTATTTATTAATTTAAATTTATTTTCAATTTTTTTTTATAAATTTTTATCGAAACTGATAATTTATCAATATCTTTATCGAACTTTTTGTAAAATTAAGGCTTCGATATTTTATTATAGCTTCCTTTCTAATCTTTTAAGAAAAAAACAACAAAAATTCTTACTTCAAAATGGGAAAAAGAAAAATTAAAAAATAAAAAAAAAAAAAAAGTTTTAAAAGAATCATTGGGAAAAGCAATGTCGGAGGTGGAAAGATAAGGGGTGTTGGGACCGACCGGCGGTTGACCAATGAGGATTTAAAAAGAGATGCCTTTAGATTCAATCCTCCTCTTTTTATTCTTCCCCTTCCTCATTTTTCCTTTTCCTTTTTCACTATTACACTACCTTTCTACTAAAACAATTGTTAAAAATCATCTATATACCAATTGGAAAAATAACCGTGACAGACTCGAACTCACACTCTGTAACCTCAACATTATACTCAACCAGATGCATTTGTAACATGAAAAACCTGTATGGGTAAGAAATCTCTAAAGAGAGACTCGACTTTACTTCTTTTGTGCTACTAAACACTTTTTGTACTAATTTAAGCATCGGACTGTAATATGCTTAACACCATACTGATGCAAGAATTTCTCAACAAGGTCAGTTTGAAATATCTAGAGACTAGACCAAGGAGAGTAGGTCGGAGGTCGATCTCACTAGAGTCCCATGGCAAAGCCCAAAACGAATGAGATATGAGTTCCAAGAAAGTTGTTTAGGGTGCTGAGTTGGCTACTATAGTCAATAATCATGGTACAAACTATTGTTGGCAAATGTTAAAATTTGTTAAATAGATTGAAACATAATTTTAAAAAAATTGTAGAAAATTTTCTAATTTCTCACATAAATTTTGAGTTTACTTTGATAAATTACATTTTCTCCTTCAAAATATCAACTAATTAAAGTTTTTGATTTACCAACCTAAACAAAATGAAATTAAAATAATAGAAACTAACTTGAAAAGTGCCCAATATTAAGATTTATAACATATAATTAGGATTAAATTTATTATTCCAACTTCCTTTTCAATAATTCTCTGCACAAAGACAAAAAAGAAAAAAAAAAAAAAAAGGAAAAAAATGAAATTTGATTGTTAGTTGGCTGGTCAGTCTTATGTCACAATTGATTTTCATGTTTCAATTAGATCTGATTATTTATTATATAGAAAATATGGATGGGAAATTTTTATAATATGAGAATGGATAATGTATGATTTATTGAACTTTGGTAAGCTTTGAATTTCACTTGGTTTTTCTATTAATGCAATTTATTTTTTTTCATCTCATAAAATCAACAAAAAAAAAATACATATTTTTCAATTTTCCTTTTTATATTTATATTTAACAAGTATGTGGAATCCACTAATAAGTTTGATCCAAATAAATAAGTTTGAGTATCCCTTTGTCAATGATATAATATTCTACATGGAAATAAATAAAAATAATAATAATAAATAAAATGAAAAAAGCTGCAACTCTCAAGGTGAAGGTGGGTTTGGATCTAAGTTTTGTTTTGTTTTTTGTTTTTTCTTTTTCATAATAATAATAATTAATAAACTATGATAGATCAACAACGGTAAATAATCCATGTCGACTATTTATTTGAGATGCAATATTTCACAAATTTCATTAGCATTCAAATGCAGAGTCAAGTTGATTATCACGTAAACTTAGTCAAGATGTGTATAAGCTAGTTTGGATAATCACAAATATGAAGATAGCAATAAAAGTAATAAACAATACGAATGGATCTGCTTTTTAACAGGCCACCAGACAGACAATATTTTGTCATTATTTGAGACAGCTAATTTAGGTAAGATTTCCAACCCAAAGCTTCTATTTTGACTAATAAGCAAACTGATCAGGCAAAACCCTTTTTTTTTTTTTGGATTCATTGGCGAAGGCAACCCATTTCATTCTTTATTCAAGAAGTTGCTGAATTGGTTGTACCTTTCAGTGACAATGAGTGCAAGAATTTGAGTCCTTCAAATTTCTTCATTACATTCAATAACCAAAATCTTCATTGATCAACTGCATTTGAGAAGATTTCCATCAAATGATAAGTGAAAAACAAACAGTTTGATGTACAAACAATCAATTTACAAAGCAGTTCTCATTTGCAAGAGCTAATAAAGAATCTATAATGGAAGAAAGATGGTGATGATACAACTTCAAGTAACCACTCCTTTTCATAAATTCTAGATCAGTAGTGAAGGAAGCCATTAAACAATGAACAAAAGAAATATCCCAATAACATACAAGAAAGAGGAGAAATTCTCACTTACAAGTCTCTTCATCTTTTTAAAACCTATTCAGAAAATCAGAACAAAAACAATATAAGCAAACGAATTCAGGCGAAAATTACTATGCATATACTTGAGAAGATATATCACTGTTTCTGGTTGACACTGTTCTTCTTCTTGAGAAGATATCCAAACTTTTTAAGCAATGGCTTCTTCTTCTTCTGTTGTTGCTGCTGCTCCTGCTGCTTTGATGGAGAGTTTCCACCATCATCCAGATTTTCTGAACTTACCCCATTTATCTGATCGAAACTCTCTCCGCCTTCTGGTTTTGAATCTGTTTCATCATCAATGGATTCGTGTTCTGGTTCTCCTCCCTCTTGTGAGAACTCTTTCTTTTCAATCTTGCAGCTCTCCCACATTTTGTATTCAACCTTAACTGAATCATCTTCCTTCTCTTTTTTCTCTGCTTCTTTTGGTTTATCATCTCCATTCTGAAGTGTTGTTGCTGAATCCGTTTTTTCGGTCTTCTCATCTGAGGCACCATTACCTACCCAGGGAAACTCAAATTTGTGTTCTTCGTGTTCAATGGGTATTGGAGGTTCCACTTTGGTCTTCTCTTCCTGTCGTTTGCCATTCTCTTCAGAGAACTCGACCACTTTCGGTAGCAAATCATAGTCCTTCTCGCTGTCTGTTGGTTCACCATTCTCCACCATTTGCTTTTTAGCAGAAGCTTCCTCAAGCAACTTGGATAACTCCTCAACCTTCTTAAGAGAAGCAGCTTCCCTAGTTAGAAGCTCCTCATTTTCTTGATGAATGCTTTGGAACTCATTTTCTTTGTCTAATAAACTCTCCTTCAGTTTCATGCTCTCGGATTTAGCTTCTCCAAGAGCTTCCTGCAAATAGATCACTTCAGCTTCAACTTCCTTTAGACTATCCTTTAGTTGAGCTTCTTCCTCCCTCATCTTACAAGCTTCTTCCTCAGTTTGCTTGAGCAAATTTACAAGCCTATCTATTTCCTTTTCCAAGGACGAGTTCTCTTTTTCTGATTTCTTCACAGCATCAACCAGGTGAAGCTCCTTCTCTTCCCACTCAGCCTTGGAATTCTCATATTCGTGCTTCGATTTCTCGATGGTATTTGTTAGAATATCAATTTCGCGGTTTGAATTTTCAAGCATGCTTTCATATTTCTCATTTGCAGCTTTCAATACCAACTTTAGATTTTCTATCTGTGACTCATAGATTTCTTGCTCAGCTTGACTAGACAACAGTTTCTCCTTGGTTTCCCTTGCCTCCGAAGATATTTCATGCAATGCAGACGCCAAGCTTTCCATTGCCTTTTTGCTCTTCTCTTCCTCATCCTTTGAAGTTTCTAGCTCATTTAAGAGTTGGTTTTTCTCTTCTAATAGGCTTTGTACACTGGAAGCTGCAAGCTTCTCATTATTCAAAGCTTGAGTTTTCTCTTCGTTCACAGTTTCCAACTGTGACCTCAGTGACGCAACCAACTTCTCCATTTCAGATGCTTCTTCCTTGGCCCGATGAAGATGGTGTTCTGACTCTTTTATGTCCTCTTTCTGTCTTTTAACAGTCATCTCAAGCAAACCTACCTTCTCTTTTAGAGCAGCAATTTCAAGCTCTGCATTATACAATAGATCATTGTTGTGTTCCAGTTGTTTCATCACTGAATCCAGAGATTCTGATGCCGATCGTTCCAGTTTATTCGCATTGTCCAACTTTGTTTCCATCTCTTCGGCTCTGTTTTTCCATTCTTCAACTAAACCATGTGCATATGTCTCAGCCATCTTTGCAGCTTCTAGATCAATATTAAGCTGTTCAATGGAAGCATCTTTGTCCATGATCGTCTCCTCATAGCACGTTTCCGCCATCTTTGCAGCTGTTAGTTCACTATTAAGCCGCTCAATGGATACCTCCTTCTCCTTCACCATCTCTGCATAAGATTTTGCTTTCTCAAGCTCCAAATTCAGAGAATCAATCTCTGACTTAAGCTTCATTATCAATTGCCCATTCTCATTTGACTGCGTTTCAAGCTTTGAGTCTAACAATGATTTCAATCTGGTTAGCTCACCTGAGAGAATCTCCACCTTCTCGACATGAATCTCAGCAATCTTTGTAGCATCATCAGCATGGCTCAGCGCCTGGTTCTTGGCGTCGGTAGTCATTGCCAACTCCATCTTCACTCTTTGAAGCTCTTGACTTGTAGAGAGGAGAGCAGCAACATCTAATGCATGTTGGCTTCTTACAGCTTCTATTTCTTTCTGCCATTCCTCTTCTTTCTTATGAACTTCCTCAAGTCCTGCTTGCTCCATCTCAACAGCTCGGAACTTTTCGATCTCAGAACTCTCTTCAGCTCGCTTTTGCGCCACCAAAGCCTCTCTGAGTTTCTCATTTGCTTCCTCTGCTGATTTCTGTGCTTCTTTCAATTCATTGCTTAGCTTTTCTCTCTCTTTTTCAACCAAAACTATTTGCTCCTTTGCCTTCTTCAGATCTTCCTGAGCTACATTTAATTGAGCCTGTATCTCTGATCCTTTGGTACTCCGCGGCTGCGCTTTCTGAATAACGAAAAAACAGAGAGAAATCAAACAGCATGTAATGATTTGCATTCACATATTTACTTCAATATTAAAAAGACAGACATTGTATGAATGCCAAAACATCCAACACAATAACATTAGCAATTCTGATCAAAGAATTGTGGAGTAATGAGCACATCAGCTACAACTTACATCAGGTGGGGTAGCGACTTTCGGCAATTGACGATCAACAGCAGGCTTTGAAGCTGCAGGTCGAGGGGACCGGTCAATCGAGAGCCGAGACCTTTGCAAAGGAGAATGAGAATCAGACTCTGATTTAGCAATCCCTCTATTCAGTTTGCTCACCCTAGGAGTTGCAGGTGATGTTTTGTTGGGAGTTTCAGGTGTAGAAGATCTGTTAAGAAACAATCAAAATGTACTAATCAAAACCATACAAAAATGAAGCAGAAGCCAAATGATCCAAACAAACCCATCTCAAATTCCCAAAGAACATCCAAACAAAGATGAATTTTAGCAACATTTCAGCATCTTCAAGAATAATTCCAATAAAAAAATCAAACAGAAATGAAAGTTCCAACAAGAAAAAAGCAGCACAAGCACTAACACTCTAAAAGAAAAGAAAAAAAAAAGCCTAAAATTACTTCCAAGTAGATCTAACCAACAAAGGATGAGATCTTGAAAAAACCACCGTCAAATCACCTACCAAAACTTTAATACAAAGCAATCCAGAAACAGCCTATAGTGCAACAGAGAGTCAAAAAAAAAAAAAAAAAAAAAAAAAACAGAGAACCCAAAACACAAAAAAAAAAAGAAAAAAAAACCAAAATCAGTACAAAAAAGAACAAAAAAAGAAAAACAAAGAACAAAACTGACCCTAACAACCGCCATAAACAAAAGATCCAAGAAAATTGGGAATGGGAATTAAAATTACACCCAGAAGAACTGATCGATCACTGAAAAACTGGAAAAAAACAAAACCCAAATCAGATCGCTGCAGAAAAACGTACTTAGATTTAGTGGACATGGCGGCAGTGTAAGATGAAGTAACAACAGAAGTGTTGTGTAACAGAGAAGCAGAACAGAGAAACAAAACCCAGTAAGAAGGTGCTAAAATGGCGGCATTATGAATTGTTAAAAGAAGTTTCTTGAGCTTCTTTGTCGCTGTAAACTGACAAAGAAGGAAAACCCAGAAGGCAGAAGAAGAAGAAGGTAAAGGAAAGATGGAGGAAAAGATGGGTTTGATAAAAAGAAAGAAAGAGGAGAAGAAAAAAAGGAAAAGAAAAGAAAAAGAAAAAAAAAAAAAAAAGGAGAAACTTGAAATAATTTGGGTTGGTTTTGGTGTCCCTCAAATTGCCAAAACCCACAACAAGATACAACTCAACAATGAAATTTTGGTACTCTTTTAAGAAAATGACCCTAATACCCCTCCTGGTCTCTTCTTCATCAGTTAAAGCTTCAACAATGGCTGCTTTTTTCAGAGAGCCAATGACCAATGGAAGACCAAGCTGACCAAACCCCAAGATCTTAGCCTTAGCCATGGGATTTTCAATTTCATTATTTTTACTTTTCTTTTCCCTTTCTCTTTTGGGAGAATTGTAATTTTTTTTAGGGAATAGGTAGCTTTTTTCTTGTTGGAAACTGTAAAAAAAACAGAAAAAAAAAAGCACTTTTTTTTCAATGTTCTTCTTCTTCTTTTCTTTTGAAGTGTGTGTTTTCTTTTCTGATTAAAGAAAGAATTTGATTTTTGATGAAAGGATTTATCTTTCCTAGCTTATATTAATGTTTATTATTAGTATTTGTTAATTTATTAGGAATTGTTTTAGAACGTGAGATGTAATTAAAATTATTAAAAATTTAAAAAAACGTTAGGATGCGTGAAAAATCAAGAAATTATCTTATACGTTCTTGGATGTTTAATATGTCCTTAATTATTTTTTTTGTAATGTATGTTTTAAGTCTTCGATAGCACCTTGGCCAATTTGACTTTTGTTTTTCCAAAATTCATGAAAATATTGAATATAAATATTGATGGGTTTTCTTTTTTTTTTTTTTTTAATCTTTACACTGATGAAATTTAATTTTATGTTTAATAGATACGATATATTAAAAAATATATAATAAACATACTTAGATTAAAAAAATTGAAAGTCCAAGAATTTATGATATTTTTATTTAAAATTTATATACCCATTAAATACAAATAGAAAAATAATGTGATAAACTTATAATTTAAACCAATTTTTATTTTGCATTTGTATATTATTATAATTTTTTGTATATAAATAAATCTTTAATTACTTTTTTTTTTTGTCAAATTATTTACTTTAATTTGAAATGGATAAAATAAAATAAAAGAAATTAGTGTAATTATTAAGTCTAAAACCATAAACTGATTTGGTGTGAAAGTTAATGAACTTTCAAAGCTAACTAAACATTGTTATTATTATTATTATTATTTTAAAAATAAGTTTATTAATTTGGTCAACTGCCAAGCTGTTATGTAATAATCAAAACTTAGTTTAATTTAATTTTACTTCTAAATATTCTATTTTGGTTTTTTTTTTCTTTTTTCCAAAAGCAAAATTTCAATTCTAAAAAATATTATTTATTCATCCACAAATTTTACGATCTAATATAAGATAGCCAATAAAAAAAATTAGTCACTAAAATAATAATTTTTTTTGTATATAAATTCTTTAAGTCACTAAATTATTTTTAAAAAAATAAAGGTGAAAGCTATAATTGAAAGTTTTTTTTTATATGAATAACGTGGGCATCAAATTATTATTTATATTTTATGTAATAATTTTGTTGTAATTTCAACGTTTCTAATTTTCTAATTTAGTTTTTTTTATAATGCATTAGGATATTTATTTGGTGGCTATTTAAGTTTGTTTTAATCAGTTTTGACGAGGAAACAAATTTAGTCTTTGTGCTTGTTTTCAAAATTAGCATTAAAACTTCTTGAATTTTACAAGAACATTATAGGATTGATCATTCTAATTGATCATTGTAATTGTGGAGTGTTGGATTCTTGGGGCATATAATTTGTGTTCTTGTTTCAAGATATTGATCTTAAGGCAATTGGTGTCTGACCCAATCTTTAAGGTTGGAATCATATTGATTTGGAGGTTTTAAGTTATTGAGAATTAGAGGTTCTCATCCAAACGGGTTTCTAATTCCATTTTGCTAGAGTTTTCATATTAGTTTTGGATTCAACCCATCATTAGGTCAATTCGACCCAACCCCCTGAAGGCCTCAACTTTGCTTTAAGATGAAATTCAGTAGGCTTGAGACCTATTTCAATCTGGATGGAGTCGATCCAACCTTTGATAAAGTATTTAGCTATGGGCTCATTGGATCAATGTTTTGGTCAAGTTTAATGATACCTCTATTACTGGTTATCTACTATGCTACTCTATCAACTAAACAACCAATCAAAACCAAACGTACTAAACGAAACATAATACACAAGAATAAAGAAACAACGCGATGAAAAGTGAACTAAGTATATAAGAAACAACAATGATACATCAACATTATTGAGTTCCTCGTACTTAGTTGTTGAATACTTTTATGGGATTTAATGAAGATTATTTATAATATAGTCATCCAAATGACACAAAAGTGTAGCTAGATAGTGATTTGTTTGACTTAGGATTTAATTGGTGTTGTTCAATAATGATATTTTTTTTATGCTTTTGTTGGAATTGTATGACTGGGTTATTAAATATTCTTCACATGCAACCCCGATTCAAGAGTTGCAAAAGAGTGGTGATAAGATTTTGTCGTCTACTAGATAATTTTCATTGATTGAAAACCCTAAATCTCAAAACATCCAAAAACTAGTGTACTATATTTTGTTCCCCTTCTTTAAACCCATCCTACTGCACTAAAGGAACTTGAAAGTCATTCTACCCCTAACTCAAAAGGAACTAAAAACACAAATAAACATGTATAAGTCCAATAATAAAATAATCCAAAAATTAAGGTATGTTTTTGCAAAAGAAAATAATTGCAAAGTTCAATTGTCATTGTTTGAATCTCCTTAATAGAGTTTACATCCACTTGAATGTGAGAGTTCAATACTAACTGTAGCTTCTTGACTCTTGAGCGTGTGTTTGGTCCAAAAATAACACAAGAGGGTTCAAGTTCACATCAATAATAACTAAACATAAAAATCGAGCAAACCTAGTTGCTACTTACTAGAGCTACTTTGACTATTTAGGAATAGCAAGTGACAAAGTGCAATTTGTCTAAACTTAGGGTCCTTAAAAGAAAAAAAACAACTTTTTTTTGAAAATATATAATGAAAAGTGAGACTTCACAGTTCATTGTGGCATTTTTGTAATAAATATAAACCTTTTTTTTTTCTTTTTTGTTAATATTTGAGACAAATTGTAATTTGTGTCAGATGCCCTTTCATTTTCAATCTTCTACATATTTGCCCGTTTATTTAAGAATAATGATGGTGTTGGTGCATGTCAACGTGTTTGATTATGATTTGATACAAAGTTTATCAAATTAACTTTTCAAATCAATACATCATTTTTTTTTCTTATTTTGTTATAATTTTGACAAAATTATAATTATAAGTTAAGTTAAATGAGAATGACTCAATGAGAAAAAGAAATTTGGTTAAAAATTGGAGGAGAAATTAAGAAATAATAGCATGTATGTGTATATATTTTTGACAATAAGAAAATATTAATTTATTTATTATTTATATTTCTTTCTTCTAATATTTTAAGTATAATTTTCACGTTTAATGACTTTTGAATTGTGAGGTTTGTTCTGTTTGCCCTTGTTCTCTCTTTGTCTTTGTTTGTTTGGTTTGTGGTTCTTCTCTTCTTGGATTGTTCTGTGTGTTGTTTTGAGCTTGAGGATGTTTCCTTTAGACGTTTTTCTGTCATGTTGTGTGCTCTGTTTTGTGCCTTGGTTTTGGATTGTGAAATCTCGGTTGTTGTTGTCTAATATATATATGCCTTTAAAACAAACTGTTTTTGAATTTATAGTTAAAAAAATAAAAATCAAAACAAGTTTTTGCATTTTTTTTTCATCAATATTAGCTTGGTTGTTTAGAACTTTACTAGAAAGTGAGTCACAAAACATAATTTTTTTTTTGGTGGAAGCAGTGTTTAATAACAAATTTTAATTTAAAGAACAAAAAATCAAACGCTGGGTTGTTTGAGACACATGGTTAGTCGTTATAATTTGTGTGATTTATAAAAAGTGTATAAAGAAAAATATTGTCGGGGAAAGTATTTGTAGTAACAGAGTTGTTTATTTTAGAATAAATTATTGTAAATGACAAAACTGCAAAAATATTTACAAAATATAGCAAAATTTCAGATTTCATCAATGAAACACATTGATAGACATAGAGGTTCGATCTCTTTCTCTCATATTACTCATATTATTTTTTTTTAACTTTATGTTTCATGTTGGTCAATAGTCATCGAAGTTCAAATTTAAGTTTAAATCATACGTAAAGTTAAAAAATAGATATAAATAGAAACGATATTTAGCGAAAGTTTGTAATTTGGATCCGCCCTAATAAGGAAGCATTTTTTGAAAGAAGTAAATATACAAAATCCCAAAAAAATGATGCTGAATGAATAATTCCAAAAGAGAAGTAACAAAAGAAATTATGGGAATGAAAATGAAAGTATTACTATAAATATAAATAGGATTGTTACAAATCACCAAATATTTAAAAAAGAGAGAAAGAAAGGATAGATAAGAAGAATCTAAGATTAGGAATGGAAGAAAATGGGAACCATGTGGTATTGTGAGTTTAGGAAAGAATGTTGAATGATTGAAGAAGACAACCGATTAAAAGAGAAAAATTTAGGTGCTAACTGGACTGTTTTCATCTTTTACAGTTCAGTCACGAGGCAAAATTTTATTGGTTTAAGTTAATAAAATCTCTTCTTGATTTGACAATTTTTTAAACCAACCAAATTTTGTCATATGACTGCTGGACACAGTCCAACTAACACCTAAATTTTATTTATTTATTTATTTTTATTTTATTTTATATTTTAAAATAAATAAAAATGGGTAGGAAGGTGAGTGGGAAGTGGTAACAAACAAAAAAAAGAAAAAAAGAAAACTTTTTATCATTCAAATGTTGCAATCAAAAGTTATGATAAGCTTTGGGTAGTTGCATCTCTACCATATTCTTATTTTATTTATTTAGTTAATGATTGATTAACCATTTTATAAAGTCTTTTTCTTTTTTGGCTTTCACAAATTAACATTTTCTAAATAATTTATAAATATAAAATTCTCGACGTTAAAATATTATAAGACGGTTAAGATGACATTATTTCTGAAGTCTTTAAGTATAAATTCTTGACACGATTTGCCTCGAGTTTATTCCTCTTCAATGAATATTATGATTATCTTCAAATATAGTAAAATGTTATTGTCTATTAGTGACAGAAACTAATAGATTACTATTCATTGATAAATGGTAACATTTAGGTATATTTGAAAGACTTTTGTGATTTATAATGACATCGGCCTTTGTCATCCCCACTATATGATAAGAACACAATGATGTTTTTGCCATTAATCCACTATATATTAAGGCCATTAAATAACCTATCACTTTAACATATGGATGATCTTGTGTTCAAATATTACACCTAATAATACAACACTAATATATAAATTTATTGAGAATCAAAGCACATGATGAATTAGGTTAATAATTAAGTTGTCTTTTTGAGTGTTCTATCCAATAATAAATATAATAATTAGTCTCTTAATTTCTTTATGGTAGCAACAAATTTAAATGTATACATCATTCATCCAAGAAAATGACCTTAATTAAATCCATTGGCAAATGAATATACACCAAAGTGATGTTCATCAAAGGATTGGATTCTATGAATACTATATATAGGTTTAATTCCCCTTGTATTTAGGGTTAAAATGAAATGAAATGAAATGTTATATGTATATATATGTCTAAACTTTTCTCATATATTATTTTTATGAGAATGGTTTAATTTAGTACCCCTAAAAAAGGATCGCCCTAGATTTTTTGGTTCATTGAGGAAAATGTGATTCGTAAGTTTGCTTGAGAATGTTTTATCTTGAAAAGAAATAGTATAGGTTTTGTTAGGGTGATTTTGGACCAAAAAGTATAATCAACGTAAAATAAAGAGAGAAAGCAAAGGTTAAGAAAATAACAAGGTTTTGGACAAAAATAACACCCTAGGCGCAACCCATTTTGGGCCTAGAGAAGAGGGTTGAGTTCGTGTCAAAGTCCAAATTAATGTGTTTAGCCTCGAGCGAGCTTGGTGAAATAGCTAATGAGACATGTTCGTTGCATGCCATAACCCAAAGCACCATCCTAGGTCCAAAATGAATTTAGGGAGAAATGCTCGACTTCAGCCAAGGTTGAGACTAACCCTAGTCAAATGCAAAACAAGACACACCTCTTAGCTTGATAAGTGATATTATTATCCTAAAAGCAACTCTAAAACCCTATCGAAATAACCTGAGGCCATCATTTTCATAAATACATCATTATATAGCTCCATATGAGGAAACTTGAGTTCTACTCACAAACTTTCACTCTTTCACTTTCTGACTTAAGCATTAGAGTGGATATGGCAAACACCACATCGATATGCAAGGTTTTCTCTTTTGCAAATCTCAGGCTCTTTTTTCTTTCAAATAAACTCACTAATGATGTAAAGTGAAGGTCAGTTATGTTTCCCCTACCCAAGTTTACCTGCAAGTTATGCAAGTATCGAGTATCCCCTAAGTGGTGTAGCGATTAAGTTACTACTAAATTTAAGATTTCTTAAAAACACGTGGACTAAAAACAAAACATTTGAAAATACATTAACTGAAGTCCAACAAATTCACAAATTGTTTGGAAAGGACCCCCAAGAGGCAGAGCATTTATTCGAATGGGCAAAGGTTGTGGGAACAGAACATGTGTTTCTTTTCTTATTTTATTTGTTCACTGTTATTCATATTCTAGTGTCAGCCAAACATTACATACTTTAAAAACTTCTCTCTCTCTCTTTATCTTTCCAAGAACATTTGAAGAAATAAACTCAAAAATCAAAAGAATACAAAACACTCTGTAGTCTGTAACCACCATATCTTTCTGCAGTTCATTTCCATAATGTTTAATCCTACATGTGAATCCCTCACCACTCATTTGTTTTTACTCTCTCTCTCTCTCTAATGTCCCAAGAGAAATGGACATATAATCTTCTCTGTCCCAGATTCAGAACATACTTTACACCATCTGTAAGACAAAATAAAAGAAACCAAAATCAACTTTTAGTTTCCTAAAAGAAAATTTTACAGTATAACTTTGTCTGAACTCATTGTTCATTAAGTCTTCTCTACAAATATAACACACAACTAAAGTGATTCAGAAGAACCTTTAATAATCATATAAAGATGAAACTTGTTTGCAGATAGTGTGGTGAGATTATTATATCTACAGAGTGTAAATTCACAAGACCTGAGTAAAAATGAGCTTCAAATATTGTTGTCATGATCATTCATCATAAGAAACATGGAAGCTGGTGGTGCAGCCTGACGCCTCGACGTCCTCAGCCCCACAACAGTCGTAGAATTTGGCAGCATACGGCGGGTCATCGGGTCCCAATTCATAGTACCTTGAATCAATCAACTGAAAAAATCAGACTGCAAAGTCAAAAGAGAAAATTCAATAGTAAAAAGAAAAAGAAGTATTCATTCATTTTCAACGTTTGTTGTTGTGTACTTTTTTTTAGTACAACGATTGGGGTTAGGAGGATTCGAACCACGGACCTTGCGGTTACTAGTACACGCAGATGTCGATTGAGCTAAGCTCTTGTTGACCATTCATTCAACGTCTAACGTTTGTTACTGTGTGCTTTCTTATCTAAATACTGTTTTTTTTTAATATATAAAATATATATTTGAACACATTAACATATGGAGGTGAGAGATTAAAACCTCTAACTTACTAGTTAAGAAGATCTACCTGTAAATATAAATATTATAAGATGGGATTTGGAACTTCAATGAGAAATCTGCCAACCAAGAAATTCCTACCAACTTTAAAAAGAGAGATGAGACGAGGAGTAAAAGACAAATGAGGCCAGAAACGTCACTTGTGGAGGCATCCCACACTGTTCCAGTCCACTACTTCACACAAAGCTTTTTCTTTTTTTCTTTTTCATTATATCTTTCGGAGGGAGGACTCTGATTCCTTTACAAACTGGAATGAATCATAAATCACTTGGGGGATAGTTTTCCAGAATTTGAACTAGATCTAATTACATTTGTCTAAGTGCTTCTTAAAACGATTATAATACTAAATCTCATCAAGCAGAATCATCTACCTATTTCAACTATAATTAGTTTAATGTGTCTGTCAAACAAGTTTTGACTTTTGACTAAATAGAAGTTAATTTTCACACCAGACATGAATTTTCAGAAGACTTCACATCCACCATCATCATCAAATTCAGTGTTATTCTATGACTACAAGCCAATGCAAGCTCAATCATGTGGTGATTTCCATCCCCACCACTCCTTATTGTCACACAAGTATGATTAAGCTTGGTGACATCCTTCAACCAGGAAAATGAGAAGCAACTCATGCAATCATGTCATGCCAATTTTAATGCACCTTGATGACTTGGTATTCTAGGGGAAAACCAGCTCACATGACTCACCCACCTACACTTTAATAATGGAAGCATATAAAAACTAAACTATTTATTTGGATGTTCAACAAATTAATAAACTATAGGCAAATTGTTCCTAGTCATTTCTAAATTGTCAACAGCGCATCTTACAAGCAGTCAGTTCACAAATCATAGTGTATAGAGAAAAGATAGACTTTAAACAGATCATTTATCTGTTTCTGAAAAATCAACTATGACAAAAGGAAACTAATGAGAAGAAGTAAAATAGGAGCAATTACACTGCAACTCTACTTCAAAGCTCACTATCTACTAGTACAACTAAATTCCACCATATTAATACAAGCAATTCATAGGAATAATTTTCAAATTTCAATAACTCTAAGAGATGCATATTTCGATCTATCTATTCTTGACATACTTGTAAACTTAGCCTAGAGAGGTTTAATACGGTGTTTCAACCCACATTTGAATGCCTTTATCTACGCATCACATCATCCACAGTGAAAGACATTAACTGGACTTTTTTTTTCCTTCAAGTGTTTAAACCAGTTTATGTGCAAAATTCCACAATATGCGGTACCTAGAAATTCATAAAATTTAAAACCATCAGCCCATGTGAGATACTTAAGTTTGTTTGGTTCACTATTACCTCTTTAACCATAAGTCCTAATCAACTCACGGAATGTGGTTGGTTGCATAGCTGACACCTTTCATCAATCAATGTAATGTCCAGAAATAATCCAATCTCAATATGCTCATTAGATTTTTTTTTTGATAAGAATACGCTCATTAGATTAAAAGTTGTAAACTATGGTCGAGAACCTACAACCTTCGATGGGAAAAGAACACATGAATTTTGAACCTTTGATAACTCATTCTCAACTAAATGGATCTGGAAAATCTGAAGCACCGATTAATAATCAGATAGTTCAATGTAATTTATCAAAATATTCATATTTCTCCTGAAACAAAAAACACGTTGATGACAATAGAATATTTTGTAACAACATTTCAATCTTGGAGCATCATATTCTCTTTTAACAAATCAAAAGACCCATTGACATAGTTCAATCGGTTTAGTCATGTACCCTCAACCAAGAAGTTAAAGGTTTAATTTCCCCAACCCCAACCATTGACGAACTCAAAAAAAAAAAAAAAAAAAAAAAAAAAATAAAAAATTAAAAAGGAGTAACCCACCAACACATCACATTGTAATCAAGCATGTAGTGATCCAAAATGAGAATGGCTATTAACATCAAATTGTATAGATTGTGAATGAAAATATAAACAATTTGAAATTAAAGCATATAATGTAACAGCCCTTCCCCCTTCTTACTGCGTTCCTCAAGTTGTGGATGATTCGTCTAAGTACCTCATGCTTAGAGTTGTTGCCGTTGAGGAACTTCCCCCACTTCTGAGCTAGCCGGTTGGTTGAAATATTCAAAATGAGAAACGAAGTTGCATACATGGGAAACAAAACTTGTGCTATCAACAACTTAATTCAACCATTCAAAGCAGGCATGAATTGCACAAGAATAAATACCTATTTCGGCAATTAGAGTACTTGTAGTCATTTTGGAAATGAGGTTCTAAAGGTATCTGATAGGCTATATTTCCTGACCTACAGGTTAGTTCTAGGAAATTTTATGGATAAATGTGCTCAATTGCACGAAATCGAGCTCGGGAGGACTTTGGGTCGATTCCAGTCTTCCAGGTGATTTTGAGTTTAAACGGAACAAAGCATAACATTTCGAGGTTAATTTGAGCACCCATGGTAGTGACAATTATACCCCTAAACTTTAGAAGTTGCATCATTTAAAACCCTAAAGTAACGAATGTATCAATTTAACCCCCAATTCTCATTTTTGAACGAATTCAAACCATCTGTCAGTGATTGATAGCTATTTTCACTTGATTCCATTTAAATCAACTAACAAAATGACTTTTCTCACAAAGTTTTAACAAAGTACAAAATAAAACTAGGGCATAAGTCTTCTTTAAGTGGTCCAGAAAAATAGAAGACAAAATAAAAAATCTCCCGTAAATAACTAATATCCATTTGATTCTAGCATTTCTTTCTAATATTATGTTAATTCCGACATTTAAAGAAGTCTTACACGTGATAAAATTATGCACCAATGTTTTAGAATGATATCCTAACACAGTCTAAATTGATTAGCTAAGGTTTTAACTGATACATTACCAGTTAAGGGTTGGTAAGTGATACAACCCCCAAAGTTTAGGGGTATAAATTAATTCACTGATTATAGTTGATGCTTAGACTTATTGGTCAAATTTATGCAAATTTCCACGTTATGCAGGATGGGCAATGAAGCAGTGAAGCAGAAAAATGTGAAGCAAAATCAGAAAATTTAAAGAAAGATGTATTTGTTCCTTTCTTGGCTATGAATTGGTATGAGGCCAGATCATCTTTCTACTAGGAGCCCCTAATATGGTAGGCCAAGTGGATAATCTAAAATATTCTGAATAGACCCTAAACTAAGTAATCTTCGATTTCGTAGGTTTTTCTCAAAACCAGCTCCATAATAGAGGGGCGAGTAGCAATTTCACATCAGTCAAAGATTGTTAGAAACTTAGAACCAGACCACCCTCCCTTGAGTTACTTAACAGAAGTACTTCAATAATATTCAGATACTCAAAGATTGAACAAAGCCAAATAGTAAGATTGTAGGCGGGAGTATGCACAATCATGAGGGGAGTATAAGCATTAGCAACAAAACTTAGAAAGCTGAACCCAGGTAGAGTTGGTAAAATAAACCAGGCCCAGGTCGAAACTTTTGGCGGGTAAATGGTCTTCAGAAAGGATTTGCTACACAGATTCCATCCTGGTTTGCTTTCTAAAATTTTTTGCAACTAATCCCCGACTATTAATCACGCTAGTTGGAGCCATGAGCTCCTATGGGGTTTCTGGAGGGCTCTGTCTTCCCTTTTTATCATACCACGTTTTACATAAATGAATGGCAATGGCTTCAACTTTAGAAACACCACAGTGAAAGTTTTATGATTTAACTCATAAAAGCTTATGTTTTGCACCATTTGAAACGAAATAAAGCAGCATTTCAATCACATAGCCAATTACTAATTAGCGGTTACAGAAAGGCCAGTCATGAAGGTTCAAGATTGAGATCAGATCCCATAAAATAAGGAAGTTACTGTAATCATTCAACTCTATATCCAGAAGAAAAAGAGCCCGAGAGAGAGAGAAGAACAAAAATGTTATAAGTTATAACTGTTCATAAAATTGGGAGCTCAAATGCAAATTATAGTGCAAAATATACTCTTTTATCTTGCTCTGCCAGGACCTACATCCATAATAACTTGACATAGAGTGTCACAGACCAAAAACTCGAAATCATATATCCTTTTAACCCAAGTGCCAAATATCAATTACTTCTTGTTCCAAAACATAAAAACATCATTAACATCAAACTTAACCCATAAAATTCACTCAGTACAATAAGTTCGCTGAAACCATGTGAGTCAAAAAGCGAAACTGCTAATACTAGATACCGAGTTCAAAGTGTAAACTATAAATGGCTATGGATTACATTACAGGCTGCCGAGAAAATAGACAAAGTGCCCCCTAATCCAAGAACCCAAGAAACAAAATCCACTAAAGTAAAGAAAAAGCATCAACAAGTATGTGCTGAATATTGGATGAATGATGGAAATTGAAGAAAAGGGAGGATTTCCGGTTACCTCTTTTGGTCGTCGTGGCGACGACAAACGAAAAAAGAAGGATGGAAACGGCATGAAGAGGATGAATTGGAGGATGAAATATAGGAGCGATTACATATTCGGCAAAGTTTCTCCATTTCTTCACATTTACCACTCTCGCTCTGTTTCTCCATTCTGACACTAATTCCTTCAAATTCAGACGTTCGTCTTCGTTCCTATGAAATGGTGAAGCGTGAAACTATGGGATGGGATTTCTTGGTTTTTTCTTTTAATTTAAAATATCATTTCTTTTTGGTTATTTATTAGCCTTTTTATTGTAATTTTTGAAACTAAGTTATCAAAATAAACTAACTTATATATAAATATAATAAGATTTTACTTTTCGGGATAGATCTATTACAAATTGTTAGATGTCTATTTAAATATTTCATAGTTTATCACAAATAGAAAATAAAATTTTGTTGTATTTGTAAATATTTTCAAGAGTTTTATCATTTAAAATATTACAAATAAAAGTAAAAATTTTGTTATATTTGTAAATATTTTCAATAATTTTGTCATTTAAAACAAATTTTCTTCAAATATTATATTATCATAATTCAAAACTATTATTGTTATTATTATAAGGAATTAAAATGGCATTCTAACAAAAAATAATGATGAAGAATGAACAAGAAGAGGAAAAGGAGAGGGAGAAGAAGAAGAATGATTATTTCAAATATAGTAAGCACAATGAATCAAAACATTTACAAAATATAGCAAAATATCACAGTCTATTTACGATGGATTGCGATGGATCAAGATCGACTACTATCTATCTATTTGTATCATGATAGATACACACATACTATTTGTGTCTATTGTGGTCTATCACATATAAATCGTGATATTTTGCTATATTTGTAAATATTTTCAAAAGTTTTGTTATTTAAAATAATTTTTTAAATAATAATAATAATAATAATCAAACTATTAAGATCGTAGATACTATCTTTACGTTAAGTTATTTTGATTTGGTAGTTGTAGATTGAGAGAGATCTATCTTTGTTGGGTCCGACCTTACTCCAACAATACTAAGTTTTTAGTAAAAATTTATAAATGTTATTAAATAGATACTCATTATGCTTAGTGTTCATTGTCATATGTCACTTCTTCCGCGTTACAACTATATTGGCATGTACCTTGAAGATGCTAACTTTTAGTGGTCATGTACTTCATCTCATGTTTGCCAAATTGCCAATAAGTAATGACATTTGGTGGAATTTGTAAGAGACACACCTATTGAGGAACAAATGATTTCATTTTAATGAAATCATGTCCTCAATACCAACTCAATTGATAATTGTGTCCTTTGTACTTTTCCAAATACTATACATCTTTGCTTTTTTTTTTTTTTCCAAACTAACCACAAATATTGACACAAGATCCAAGAAAACTGAGCTAAAAGAGTAGTTCATATTATATTATAAAGTTCAATAGGACAATAATTGAGTATATATAATGGTAGTGGAGAATGAACCATTGGTCGCAGTTTGTGCTTCTTGGAGGTGTACTAAGGTGGCGCCCAAAACGTTCGACAAATGACCTATGCTAGCCTACGAAAAATGACCCAATTTTGGCCCATATAAAAAAGTCTTCAAAATTCACATCTAACTAGCAAGTGGGATAATTTGGAGGAACCTTGAAGATATTTCCCAAAAAAGTCGAAAAAATAGGCCCTGCACTCTGTTTTTATTGTGATGCCAAACTAGTTTTCCAACGGTTTCTATTATTTGTTTTCGTCCTGCACCCCCCTAAATCAATGATTATGGGCTGTTAAGAGTGGGATCGTGTCTCTAGCAAGGTCTATGACAGTGAAGAATGAACCATGGGTCGCAGTTGGTGCTCCTTGAAGGTGTACTATGGTGGTGCCCAAAACGTCCGAAAAATGGCTTATGCTATAGCCTACGAAAAATGACCCAATTTTGACCCATATAAAAAAGTCTTCAAAATTCACATCTAGCTAGAAAGTGGCCTAATTTGGAGGAACCTTGAGGATTTTTTCCAAAAAATAAAAACAATAGGACCCAGACTCATTTTTTATTTTTGGCGCCAAACAAGTCTTCCAACGGTTTCTATTATTTGTTTTCGTACTGCACCACCTAGATCAATGATTATGGGTTGATAAGTGTGAAATCGGATCTCTGGCAAGGTCTATGGCAATGGAGAATGAGCCATGGGTCGCAGTTGGTGCTCCTTGGAGGCGTACTAAGGTGGCGCCCAAAACGTCCGATAAATGGCCTATGCTATAGCCTACAAAAAATATCCAATCTTGGCCCATATAAAAAAGTCTTGAAAATTTACGTCTAACTAGTAAGTGGCCTAATTTGGAGGAACCTTGAAGATTTTTCCCCAAAAAAGTAGAAAAAGTAAGTCGCGGACTCAGTTCTATTTTTGGCGCAAAACTAGTATTCTAACTGTTTCTATTATTTTTTTCGTCCTGCACCCCCTAGATCAATGATTATGGACTGATAAGTGTTAGATCGGGTCTCTGGATGGTCTATGGCAGTGGAGAATTAGCCATGGGTCGCAGTTGGTTCTCTTTGGAGGTGTACTAAGGTGACGTCCAAAACGTCCGAAAAATGGCCTATGCTATATAGCCTACGAAAAATGACCAAATTTTGGTCCTTATAAAAAAGTCTTGAAAATTTACGTCTAACTAGTAAGTGGCCTATTTGGAGCAACCTTAAAGATTTTTCCCATAAAAGTTAAAAAAGTAGACCTGGATTCAGTTTTTATTTTTGGCGCCGAACTAGTCTTCCAATGGTTTCTATTATTTGTTTTCGTCATGCACCCCCCTAGATCAATGATTATGAGCAGATAAGTGTGTGATCGGGTCTCTGGAAAGGTCTATGGAAGTGAAGAATGAGCCATGGGTCGCAGTTGGTGCTCCTTGGAGGTGCACTAAGGTGGCGCCCAAATCGTCCGAAAAATGGCCTATGTATAGCCTACGAAAAATGACCCAATTTTGGCCCATATAAAAAAGTCTTGAAAATTCACGTCTAACTAGTAAGTGGCCTAATTTGGAGGAACCTTGAATATTGTTCCCAAAAAAATTGAAAAAATAGTCCCCTGGACTCATTTTTTATTTTTGGCGCCAAACTAGTCTTCCAACGGTTTCTATTATTTGTTTTCGTCCTACACCCCCTTATATCAATGGTTATGGGCTGATAAGTGTGGGATCAATTTGTCATGGTCTATGGCAGTGGAGAATGAATCATGAGTCGTAGTTTGTGCTCTTTGGAGGTGTACTAAGGTGATGTCCAAATCTTCCGAAAAATGGCCTATGCTATAGCCAACGAAAAATGTCCCAATTTTGGCCCATATAAAAAAGTTTTGAAAATTCACGTCTAAGTAATAAGTAGCCTAATTTTGAAGAACCTTTAAGACTTTTCCCAAGACAGTCGAAAAAATAGGCCCCAGACTCAGTTTTTATTTTTGGGGCCAAACTAGCCTCCACACGGTTTCTATTATTTGTTTTCGTCCAGCACCTCCGTAGATCAATTATTATGGCCTGATAAGTGTGGGATCGGGTCTCTAGTAAGGTCTATGGCAGTGGAGAATGAGTCATGGGTCGCAGTTGGTGCTCCTTGGAGGTGTACTAAGGTGGCGCCCAAAACGTCCGAAAAATGGCATATGCAATAGCTTACGAAAAATGACCCCAATTATGGCCCATATAAACAAGTCTTGAAAATTCACGACTAAGTAGTGAGTGGCCTAATTTAGAAGAACCTTTAAGAATTTTCCCATGATAGTCGAAAAAAATAGGCCCCTGACTCAGTTTTTATTTTTGGGGGCAAACTAGCCTCCCAACGGTTTCTATTATTTGTTTTCGTCTAGCACCCCCGTAGATCAATCATTATGGTCTATAAGTGTAGGATCGGATCTCTTGCAAGGTCTATGGCAGTGGAGAATGAGCCATGGGTCCCAGTTGGTGCTCCTTGGAGGTGTACTAATGTGGAGCCTAAAATGTCCGAAAAATGACCTATGCTATATAGCGTACGAAAAATGACCCAATTTTGGCCCAAACAAAAAAGTCTTGAAAATTCACGTCTAACTAGTAACTGGCCTAATTTGGAGAAACCTAAAAAAGTTTTCCCAAAAAAGTCTAAAAAATAGGCCCCAAACTCTGTTTTTATTTTTGGCGCGAAACTAGTTTCCAACGGTTTCTACTATTTGTTTTCGTCCTGCACCCCCTAGATCAATGATTACGGGCTGATAAGTGTTGGATAAGTTCTCTGGCAAGGCCTATGGGAGTGGAGAATGAGCCATGGATCGCAGTTCGTGCTTCTTAGAGGTGTACTAAGGTGGCACCCAAAACGTCCGAAAAATGGCCTATGCTATAGCCAACGAAAAATGACCTAATTTTGGCCCATATATTCTACACCCCCCTAGATAATTGATTATGGGCTGATAAGTGTGGGATCGAGTCTTTGGAAAGGTATATGGCAGTGGAGAATGAGCCATGGGTCGCAGTTGGTGCTCCTTGGAGGTGTACTAAGGTGGCGCCCAAAACGTTCGAAAAATGGCGTATGCTATAGCCTACGAAAAAAGGACCCAATTTTGGCCCATATAAAAAAGTCTTGAAAATTCACGTCTATGTAGTAAGTGGCCTAATTTGGTAGAACCTTGAAGAGTTTTCCCAAAACAGTCATAAAAATAGGCCATGGACTCAATTTTTATTTTTTGCACCAAACTAGTCTCCCAACGGTTTCTATTATTTGTTTTCGCCCTAGACTCCCCTACATCAATGATTATGGGCTGATAAGTGTGGGATCAGGTCTCTGGCAAGGTCTATGGCAGTGGAGACTGAGTCATGGGTCTCAATTGGTTCTCCTTGGAGGTGTACTAAGGTGGCGCCCAAAACGTCCGAAAAATGGCCTATGGTATTGCCTACCAAAAATGACACAATTTTTCCCATATAAAAAAGTCTTGAAAATCCACATCTAAGTAGTAAGTGGCCGAATTTGGAAGCACCTTGAAGATTTTTCCCAAAAAAGTTGAAAATAAAGGCCCCAGACTCAATTTTTATTTTTGGCGCCAAATTAGTCTCCCGACGGTTTCTATTATTTGTTTTCGTCCTGGACCCCCCTACATCAATGATCATGGGCTGATAAGTGTGGGATCGGGTCTCTGGAAAGGTCTATGGCAGTGGAGATGAACCATGGGTCACTGTTGGAGCTCCTTGGAGATGTACTTAGGTGGCTTCCAAAACGTCCGAAAAATGGTCTATGCGATAGCCTACGAAAAATGACCCAATTTTGGCCCATACAAAAAAGTCTTGAAAATTTACGTCTAACTAGTACGTGGCCTAATTTGGAGGAACCTTGAAAATTTTTCACAAAAAAGTTGAAAAAATAAGACCCGGAGTCAGTTTTTATTTTTGGTGCCAAACTAGCCTCTGAACGGTTTCTATTATTTGTTTTCATCCTGCACCTCCCTAGATCAATGATTATGGGCTGATAAATGTGGGATTGGGTCTCTGGAAAGGTCTATGGGAGTGGAGAATGAGCTCCTTGGAGGTGTACTAAGGTGGCGCCTAAAACGTCCGAAAAATGGCCTATGCTATAACCTACGAAAAATGACCCAATTTTTACCCATATAAAAAAGTCTTGAAAATTCACGTCTAAAAAGTAAGTGGCCTAATATGGAAGCACCTTGAAGATTTTTCCCAAAAAAGTTGAAAAATAGGCCCCAGACTCAGTTTTATTTTTGGTGCCAAACAAGTCAACCAACGGTTCCTATTATTTGTTTTCGTCTTAGACCCCCTACATCAATGATTATGGGCTGATAAGTGTGGGATTGATCTCTGGCAAGGTCTATGGTAGTGGAGATGAACCAAGGGTCACAATTGGTGCTCCTTGGAGATGTACTAAGGTGACTTCCAAAACATTCAAAAAATGGGCTATGCGACAGCCTACGAAAAATGACCCAATTTTGGCCCATACAAAAAAGTCTTGAAAATTTATGTCTAACTAGTAAGTGCCCTAATTTGGAAGAACCTTAAAGATTTTTCGCAAAAAAGTCGAAAAAATAAGCCTCGGACTCAGTTTTTATTTTTGGTGCCAAACTAGCCTCTCAACGATTTTTATTATTTGTTTTCATCTTGCACCCCCCTACTAGGTGGATGTGAAATTTTGGGACTTTTTTATTTAGGCCAAAATCTAGTCTATTTTTGTACGCAATAGCATTGGCCATTTTTCGTCTGTTTTGGGTGCCACCTTATTACGCCACTAAGAAGCACCAACTGCGACCCTTGGCTCATTGTCCACTGCCATAGACCTTGACAACGATTCGATCCCATAATTATCAGCCAATAATCGTTGATCTACAAAAGCAGGACAAAAAACAAACAAAAAAAGAAACCGTTGAAAGACTAGTTTTGCGCCCAATATAAAAACTGAGTCGGGGCTTCGTTTTTCGAATTTTTTTGGAAAAATATTCTCGGTTCCTCAAAGTTAAGCCACTTACTAGGTGGATGTGAATTTTTAGGACTTTTTATTTTGGCCAAAATTGAGTCAATTTTTGTAGCCTTGGCCATTTTTCGTACGTTTTGGGTGCCACCTTATTACACCACCAAGAAGCACCAACTGCGACTCTTGGCTCATTGTCCACTGCCATAGACCTTGAAAGAGATCTGATCCCACAATTATCAGCCCATAATCCTTGATCTAAAGAGGTGCAGGATAAAAAACAAACAAAAAAAGAAACCGTTGGAAGAGTAGTTTTGCGCGGAAAATAAAAACTGATTCCGGAGCTTCGTTTTTCAATTTTTTTGAAAAATATTCTAGGTACCTCAAAGTTAGGCCACTAACTTGGTGGATGTGAATTTTTAGGACTTTTTTATTTTGGCCAAAATTTGGTCAAATTTTGTAGGCTATGGCATTGGCTATTTTTCATACGTTTTGGGTCCCACCTTATTACGCCACTAAGAAGAACAACCTGCGACCCTTGGCTCATTGTCCATTGTCATTGACCTTCACAGCGATCCGATCCCCTAATTATCAGCCCATTATTGTTGATTTAAAGGGGTGCAGGACAAAACACAAACAAAAAAGAAACCATTGGAAGACTAGTTTTGCGACGAAAATAAAAACTGAGTCCTTGGCTTCGTTTTTCGAATTTTTTTGAAACAATATTCTAGGTTCGTCAGAGTTAGGCCACTTACGAGGTGGATTTGAATTTTACTGAATTTTTATTTTGGCCAAAATTGCGTCAATTTTTGTAGGCTTTACCATTAGCCTTTTTTCGTACGTTTTGGGTGCCACCTTATTACACAACCAAGAACACCCACTTGCGACCCTTGGCTCGTTGTCAACTGCCATAGACCTTCACAGCGATCCGATCCCCTAATTATCAGCCCATATTCCTTGATCTAAAGGGGTGTAGGAGAAAAAACAAATTAAAAAAGAAACCGTTGGAAGAGTAGTTATACGCCGAAAATAAAAACTGAGTCCAAAACTTCGTTTTTTGACTTTTTTTGGAAAAATCTTCTAGGTTCCACAAAGTTAGGCAAATTATCAGGTGGATGTGAATTTTAGGACTTTTTATTTTGGTAAAAGTTGGGTCAATTTTTGTATGCTATAGCATTGACTATTTTTCGTACGTTTTGGGTGCGACCCATGGTTCATTGAACATTATCATAGACCTTGACAGAAATTCGATCCCATAATTATCAACCCATAATCGTTGATCTAAAGGGGTGCAAGACAAAAAAACAATAAAAAAATGAAACTGTTGGAAGACTAGTTTCGCGTCGAAAATAAAAACTTAGTCTGGGGCTTCATTTTTTAATTTTTTTTGGAAAAATATTCTAGGTTCCTCAAAGTTAGGCAAATTAATAGGTGGATGTGAATTTGTAGGACTTTTATTTTTGCAAAAATTGGGTCAATTTTTGTAACTTATAGGATTGGTCCTTACGGACGTCTTGGTTGCCACCTGATTACACCACCAAGAAGTACAAACTTCGACCCTTGGCTCATTGTCCACTGTCATAGACCTTGACAGAGATCTGATCCCATAATTATCCGCCCATGATCTTTGATCTAAAGGGGTGCAAGACAAAAAAAAAAAAAAAACAAAAAAAGAAACCGTTGGAATACTAGTTTAGCACCGAAAATAAAAACCGAGTCTGGGACTTATTTTTTCGACTTTTTCTGGAAAAATCTTCTAGGTTCCTCAAAATTAGGCCACTTACTAGGTGGATGTTAGTTTTTAGGACTTTTTTTATTTTGGCCAAAATTGGGTCAATTTTTTTAGGCTATAATATTGACCATTTTTCGTAAGTTTTGGGTGCACCTTATTACACCACCAAGAAGCACCAATTGTGACCCTCGACTCATTGTCCACTGTCATAGACCTTGACAGAGATTCGATCCCATTATTATCAGCCCATAATCGTCGATCTAAAGGGGTGCAGGAAAAAAAACAAACAAAAAAAGAAACCGTTAGAACACTAATTTTGTGTCGAAAATAAAAACTGAGTCCGGGGCATCGTTTTTCGACTTTTTTTAGAAAAATCTTCTAGGTTCCTCAAAGTTAGGCCAATTACTATGTGGATGTGAATTTTTAGGACTTTTTTATTTTGGGCAAAATTGGGTCAATTTTTGTAGGATATAACATTGGCAATTTTTTGTACGTTTTGGGTGGCACCTTATTACACCACCAGGAAGCACCAACTGCGACCCTTGGCTCATTGTCCATGGTCATAGACCTTGAAAGAGATTGGATCCCATAATATTCAGCCCATAATCGTCGATCTAAAGGGCTTCAGGACAAAAAACAAACCAAAAAAGAAACCGTTGGAAGACTAGTTTTGCGCCGAAAATAAAAACTTCGTTTCTGGCTTCGTTTTTCGACTTTTTTTGGAATGAATTTCTTGGTTCCTAAAAGATAGGCCACTTACTAGGTGGATGTGAATATTTAGGTATTTTTTATTTTGGCCAAAATTGGTCAATATTTGTAGGCTATAACATTGGCCAATTTTCGTACGTTTTGGGTGCCACCTTATTACAGCACCAAAAAGCACCAACTGCGACCCTTGGCTCATTGTCCATTGTCATACAACTTGACAGAGATCAGATCCCATAATTATAAGCCAATAATCGTCGATCTAAAGGGGTGCAGGACAAAACACAAACAAAAAAAGAAACCGTTGGAACACTAGTTTTGCGCCGAAAATAAAAATTGAGTCCGGGGCTTATTTTTCGAATTTTTTTGGAAAGAAATTGTAGGTTCTTCAAAGTTAGGCCACTTACTAGGTAGATGTGAGTTTTTAGGTATTTTTTATTTTGGGCAAAATTGGGTCAATTTTTGTAGGCTATAGTATTGACCATTTTTCGTACGTTTTAGGTGCCACCTTATTATAGCACCAAAAAGCACCAATTGCGACCCTTGGCTCATTGTCCACTGTCATAGAACTTGAAAGAGATCGGATCCCATAATTATCAACCAATAATTGTCGATGTAAAGGGGTGCAGGACAAAACACAAACAAAAAAAGAAACCGTTGGAAGACTAGTTTTGCGCCGAAAATAAAATTTGAGTCTGGGGCTTCGTTTTTCGACTTTTTTGGAAAGATATCCTAGGTTCGTCAAAGTTAGGCCACTTACTAGGTGGATGTGAATTTTTAGGACTTTTTTATTTTGGGCAAAATTGGGTCATTTTTTGTAGACTAGCATTGACCATTTTTCGTACGTTTTGGGAGCCTCCTTATTACACCACCAAAAAGCACCAACTGCGACCTTTGGCTCAATTTCCACTGTCATAGAACTTGACAGAGATCATATCTCATAATTATCAGCCAGTAAACGTCGATCTAAAAGGGTGCAAGACAAAAAACAAACAGAAAAAGAAACCGTTGGAAGAATATTTTTGCACTAAAAATAAAATCTGAGTCCGGGACTTTGTTTTTTGACTTTTTTGGAAAAATCTTCTAGGTTCCTCAAAGTTAGGCCACTTACTAGTTGGATTTGAAGTTTTAGGACTTTTTTATTTTGGCAAAAATTTGGTAAATTTTGTAGGCTATAGCACTGGCCATTTTTAATACGTTTTGGGTGCCACCTTATTACACCACCAAGAAGCACCAACTGCAACCCTTGGCTCATTGTCCACGGTCAAAGACCTTGACAGAGATCCGATCCCATAATTATTAGCCCATAACTGTTGATCTAATAGGGTGCAGGACAAAAAACAAACAAAAAAAGAAACCGTTGGAAGACTAGTTTTGCGTCGAAAATCAAAAGTGAATCCGGGGCTTCGTTTTTTGACTTATTTTGGAAAGATATTCTAGGTTCCTCAAATTTAAGCCACTTATTAAGTGGATGTGAATTTTGAGGACTTTTTTATTTTGGCCAAAATTGGGTAAGTTTTTGTAGGGTATAGATTGGCCATTTTTCGTACGTTTTGGGTGCCACTTTATTACACCACCAAGAAGCACCAACTGCGACCCTTAGCTCATTGTCCATAGTCGTAGACCTTGACAGAGATCTGATCCCATAATTATCAGCCCATAATCCTCGATTTAATGGGGTGCAGGACAAAAGTCAAACAAAAAAGAAACCGTTGGAAGACTAGTTTTGCGCCGAAAGTAAAACTTAATCCGAGGCTTGGTTTTTCGAATTTTTTTGGAAAGATATTCTAGGTTTCTCAAAGTTAAGCCACTTACTAGGTGGATGTGAATTTTTAGGACTTTTTTATTTTCGTCAAATTGGGCTAATTTTTGTCGGCTATAGATTGACCATTTTTCGTATGTTTTGAATGCCACCTTATTACACCACCAAGAAGCACCAACTTCGACCCTTGGCTTATTGTCCACTATCATAGACCTTGACAGAGATCCGATTCCATAATTATCAGCCCATAATCGTCGATCTAAAGGGGTGCAGAACAAAAAACAAACAAAAAAAGAAACCGTTGAAAGACTAGTTGTGCGCCGAAATAAAAACTGAGACTGTGATTTCGATTTTCGACTTTTTTTTTTGGAAAAAATCTTCAATGTTTCTCATAGTTAGGCCACTTACTAGGTGGATGTGAATTTTTGGGACTTTTTTATTTTGGCTTAAATTGGGTCAATTTTTGTAGGTTATAGCATTGGCCATTTTTCGTACGTTTTTGGTGACACCTTATTTCACCACCAAAAAGCACCAACTGCGACTTTTGGCTCATTGCCCACTTTCATAGACCTCGATAGAGATCCGATCCCATAATTATCAGCAAATAATCGTTGATCTAAAGGCGTGCAGGACAAAAAACAAATAAAAAAAAAGAAACCATTGATAGACTACTCTTGCACCGAAAATAAAAATTGAGTCCGGGACTATGTGTTTCGAATTTTTTCGGAAAATTATTCTAGGTGTAAAAGTTAGGCCACTTACTAGGTGGATGTTAATTTTTTGGACTTTTTTATTTTGGCCAAAATTGGGTAAATTTTTGTAGCCTATAGCATTGACAATTTTTCGTATGTTTTGGGTGCCACCTTATTACACCACCAAAAAGCACCAACTGCGACCCTTGGCTCATTGTCCAGTGTCATAGACCTAGAAAGAGATCCGATACCATTATTATCAACCCATAATCGTCGATCTAAAGAGGTGCAGGAAAAGAAATAAACAAAAAAAGAACCCGTTGGAAGACTAGTCTTGCGCTGATAATAAATTTGAGTCTGGGGCTTCGTTTTTCGACTTTTTTTGAAAAATTCTTCTATGTTACTCAAAGTTAGGCCACTGACTAGGTGGATGTAAATTTTTAGGACTTTTTTATTTTGGCCAAAATTGGGTAAATTTTTGTAGGCTATGACATTAGCCATTTTTTGTACGTTTTTGGTGCTACCTTATTACACCACCAAGAAGCACCAATTGCGACCCTTGGCTCATTGTCCACTGTCATAGACCTAGACAGAGATCCAATCCCATAATTATCAACCCATAATCGTCGATCTAAAGAGGTGCAGAACAAAAAACAAACAAAAAAAGAAACCATAGGAAGACTAGTTTTGCGCCGAAAATAAACACTGAGACCGGGGCTTCGTTTTTCGAGTTTTTTTGGAAAAATCATCAAGGTTCCTCAAAGTTAGGCCACTTACTTGGTGGATGTGAATTTTTAGGACTTTTTTATTTTGGCCAAAATTGTGTCAATTTTTGTAGTCTATAGCATTGGCCATTTTTCGTATGTTTTGGGTGCCACCTTATTACACCACCAAGAAGCACCAACTGCGACCTTTGGCTCGTTGTCAAATTTCATAGACCTTGACAGAGATCCAATTCCATAATTATCAGCCCATAATCATCGATCTAAAGGGGTGCAAGACAAAAACAAAACAAAAAAAGAAACCGTTGAAAGACTAGTTTTGCGTCGAAAATAAAAACTGAGTCTGGGGCTTCGTTTTTTGACTTTTTTTGGAAAAACTTTCTAGGTTCCTCAAAGTTAGGCCACTGACTAGGTGGATGTTAATTTTTAGGACTTTTTTATTTTGGCCAAAATTGGGTCAATTTTTGTAGGCTATATCATTGGACTTTTTCCGTACGTTTTGGATGCCACCTTATTACATCACCAAGAAGCACGAACTGCAACCCTTGGCTCATTGTCCACTATCATAGACCTAGAAAAAGATCCGATCCCATAATTATCAGCCCATAATTGTTGATCTAAAGAAGTGCAGGACAAAAAGCAAACAAGAAAAGAACTCGTTTGAAGACTAGTCTTGCGTCGAAAATAAAAAATGAGTCCGAGGCTTCGTTTTTCTACTTTTTTTGGAAAAATCTTCTAAGTTCCTCAAAGTTAGACCACTTACTAGGTGGATGTCAATTTTTAGGAATTTTTTATTTTGGCCAAAATTGGGTCAATTTTTGTAGGCAATAGCATTGGCCATTTTTCGTACGTTTTGGATGCCAGCCTATTACACCACCAAGAAGCACCATTTGCGACCTTTGGCTCATTGTTCACTGTCATAGACCTTGACAGAGATCCGATCCCATAATTATGAGCCCATAATCGTCGATCTAAAGGGGTGCAGGACAAAAAACAAACAAAAAAAGAAACCGTTGACATATAGCATACACAAATTGACATAATTTTGGCCAAAATAAAAAAGTCCTAAAATTCACATCCACCTAGTAAGTGGCCTAAATTTGAGGAACCTAGAAGAGTTTTCCAAAAAAAGTCTGAAAATGAAGCCCCAAACTCATTTTTTATTTTCGGCGCAAAACTAGTCTTCCAACGGTTTCTTTTTTTGATTGTTTTTTGTCCTACACCCCTTTAGATCGACGATTATGGGATCGGATCTCTGTCAAGTTCTATGACAGTTGACAATGAACCAAGGGTCGCAGGTTGTACTGGCACCCAAAACGTACGAAAAATGACCAATGATATAGCATACACAAATTGACCTAATTTTGGCCAAAATAAAAAAGTCCTAAAAATTCACATCCACCTAGTAATTGGCCTAACTTTGACGAACCTAGAATATTTTTCCAAAAAAAGTCTGAAAACGAAGCCCCAGACTCATTTTTTATTTTCGGCGCAAAACTAGTCTTCCAACGGATTCCCTATTTGTTTGTTTTTTGTCCTGCACCCCTTTAGATCAACGATTATGAGCTGAGAATTATTGGATCGAATCTCTGTCAAGGTCTAGGACACTGGATAATGAGCCATGGGTTGCAGTTGGTGCTTCTTGTAGGTGTAATAATGTGGCACCCAAAATGTACAAAAAATGGCCAATGCTATAGCCTACAAAAATTGACAAAATTTT
Source organism: Cucumis cinereus (assembly GCA_037974625.1). Lineage (NCBI taxonomy): Eukaryota > Viridiplantae > Streptophyta > Magnoliopsida > Cucurbitales > Cucurbitaceae > Cucumis > Cucumis cinereus. The sequence goes on from JBBPDJ010000003.1 coordinate 3,835,614, forward strand.
GGCCAAAATAAAAAAGTCCTAAAAATTCACAGACACCTAGTCATTGGCCTAATTCTGAGGAATCTAGAAGATATTTCCAAAAAAAGTAGAAAAATGAAGCCGCGGGCGCAGTTTTTATTTTCGGCGCAAAACTAGTCTTCCAACGATTTCTTTTTTTTGTTTGTTTGTTTTTTGTCCTGTACCCCTTTAGTTAGACGATTATGGGTTGATAATTGTGGGATCGGATCTCTTTCGAGGTGTATGAAAGTGGACAATGAGAAAAAGGTCGCAGTTGGTGCTTCTTGGTGGTGTAATAAGGTGGAACCCAAAACGTAGTAAAAATGGCCAATGCTATAGCGTACAAAAATTGACCCAATTTGGGCCAAAATAAAAAAGTCCTAAAATTCACATCCACCTAGTAAGTGGCCTAACTTTGAGGAACCTATAAGAGTTTTTAAAAAAAAAATCGAAAAATGAAGCCCCAGACTCAATTTTTAGTTTCGGTGCAAAACTATTCTTCCAACGGTATTTTATTTTGTTTGTTGTTTGTCCTGCACCCCTTTATATCGACGATTATGGGCTGGTAATTATGGGATCGGATCTCTGTCGAGGTCTATGAAAGTGGACAATGAGCCAAGGGTTGCAAATTATGCTTCTTGGTGGTGTAATAAGGTTGCACCCAAAACGTACGAAAAATGGCTAATGCTATAGCCTACAAAAATTGACCCAATTTTGGCCAAAATAAAAAAGTCCTACAAATTCACATCCACCTAGTAAGTGGCCTAACTTTGGGAAACCCGGAAGAATTTTCCAAAACAAGTAAAAAAACGAAGCCCATGACTCAGTTTTTATTTTCGGTGCAAAACTAGTTGTCCAACGGTTTCTATTTTTGTTTGTTTTTTGTCCTGCAGCCCTTTAGATCCACGATTATGGGCTGATAATTATGGGATCGGATCTCTGTCGAGGTGTATGAAAGTGGACAATGAGCCATAGGTCTCAGTTGGGGCTTCTTGGTGGTGTAATAAGGCGGAACCCAAAACATAGGAAAAATGGTCAATGCTAAAGCCTACAAAAATTGACCCAATTTGGGCCAAAATAAAAAAGTCCTAAAAATTTACATCCACTTAGTAAGTGGCCAAACTTTGAAGAACCTAGAAGAGTTTTCCAAAAAAAGTCAAAAAACGAAACTTCGGACTCAATTTTTATTTTTCTGCGCAAAAATAGTCTTCGAACGGTTTCTTTTTTTGTTTGTTTCTTGTCCTGCACCCCTTTAGATCGACGATTGTGGGCTGATAATCATGGGATTGGATCTCTATCAAGGTCTATGATAGTGAACAATGGGCCAAGGGTCGCAGTTGGTGCTTTTTGGTGGTGTAATAAGGTCGCACCCAAAACGTACGAAAAATGACCAATGCTATGGCTACAAAAATGACCCAATTTTGGCCAAAATAAAAAAGTCCTAAAAATTCACATCCACCTAGTAAGTGGCCTAACATTGAAGAACCTATAAGATATTTCCAAAAAAAGTAGAAAAACGATGCCGTGAGCTCAGTTTTTATTTTCGGCGCAAAACAAGTATTCCAACGATTTCTTTTTTTTGTCTGTTTTTTGTCCTGTACCCCTTTAATTAGACGATTATGGGCTGATAATTATGGGATCGGAACTCTGTCGAGGTGTATGAAAGTGGACAATGAGTCATTGGTTGCAGTTGGTGCTTCTTGGTGGTGTAATAAGGTGGTACCCAAAACATAGGAAAAATGGTCAATGCTAGCCTACAAAAATTGACCCAATTTGGCCCAAAATAAAAAAGTCCTAAAAATTCACATCCACCTAGTAAGTGACCTAACTTTGAGGAACCTAGAAGATTTTTCCAAAAAAAGTCAAAAAACGAAGCCCTAGACTCAGTTTTTATTTTCAGTGCAAAACTAGTCTTCCAACGGTTTCTTTTTTTGTTTGTTTTTTGTCCTGCACCCCTTTAGATCGACGATAATGGGCTGATAATTATGGGATCGGATCTCTTTCAAGGTCTATGACAGTGGACAATGAGATAGGGGTCGCAGTTGGTGCTTCTTGGTGGTGTAATAAGGTGGCACCCAAAACGTACGAAAAATGGCCAATGCTATAGGCTAAAAAAATGACTCATTTTTGGCCAAAATAAAAAAGTCCTAAAAATTCACAACTACCTAGTAAGTGGCCTAAATTTGAGGATTCTAGAAGATTTTTCCAAATAAAGTCGAAAATTAAAGCCCAGACTCATTTTTTATTTTCGGCGCAAAACTATTCTTCCAACGGTTTCTTTTTTTGTTTGTTTTTTGTTATGCACCCCATTAGATTGACGATTATTGGCTGATAATTATGGGATCCGATCTCTGTCAAGGTCTATGACAGTGGACAATGAGCCAAGGGTCGCAGTTGGTGCTTCTGTGTGGTGTAATATGGTGGCACCCAAAACGTACGAAAAATGGCCAATGTTATAGCCTACAAAAATTGACCCAATTTGGGCCAAAATAAAAAAGTCCTAAAAATTCACATCTACCTAGTAAGTGGCCTAAATTTGAGGAACCTAGAAGAGTTTTAAAAAAAAAGGCTGAAAACGAAGCCCCATACTCATTTTTTATTTTCGGCACAAAACTAGTCTTCTAACGGTTTCTCTATTTGTTTGTTTGTTGTCCTGGACCCCTTTAGATCAACGACTATGGGCTTATAATTATTGGATCGGATCTCTGTCAAGGTCTATGAAAGTGGACAATCAGCCAAGGGTTGCAGTTGGTGCTTGTTGGTGATGTAATATTGTGACACCCAAAACGTACGAAAAATGACCAATACTATAGCCTACAAAAATTGACCCAGTGTTGGCCTAAATAAAAAAGTCCTAAAAATTCACATCCACCTAGTAATTGGCCTAACTTTGAGGAACCCAAAAGTTTTTCCAAATAAAGTCGAAAAACGAAACCCCATACTCAATTTTTATTTTCGACGCAAAACTAGTTTTCAACCGGTTTCTTTTTTTGTTTGTTTTTTTGTCTTGCACCCTTTTAGATCAACGATTATTGGCTGATATTGATGGGATCCGATCTTTGTCAAGGTCTATGACAGTGGACAATGAGCCAACGATCGCAGGTTGTACTTCTTTGTGGAGTAATAAGGTCGCACCCAAAACGTACGAAAAATGGCCAATGCTATGGCTACAAAAATGACCCAATTTTGGCCAAAATAAAAAAAGTCCTAAAAATTCACATCCACCTAGTAAGTCGCCTAACATTGAAGAACCTAGAAGATATTTCCAAAATAAGTAGAAAAACGATGCCGCGAGCTAAGTTTTTATTTTCGGCGCAAAACTAGTCTTCCAACGATTTCTTTTTTTTGTCTGTTTTTTGTCCTATACCTCTTTAGTTAGACGATTATGGGCTAATAATTATGGGATCGAATCTCGGTCGAGGTGTATGAAAGTGGACAATGAGCCAAAGGTCGCAGTTGGTACTTCTTGGTGGTGTAATAAGGTGGAACCCAAAACATAGGAAAAATGGTCAATGCTATAGCCTACAAAAATTGACCCAATTTGGCCCAAAATAAAAAAGGTCCTAAAAATTCACATCCACCTAGTAAGTGGCCTAAATTTGAGGAACCTTGAAGATTTTTCCAAAAATAGTCTAAAAACGAAGCCCAGACTCAATTTTTATTTTTGGCCCAAAACTAGTCTTCCCAGGGTTTTTTTTTTATTGTTTTTTTGTCCTACACCCCTTTAGATCGACGATTATGGGATCAAATCTCTGTCAAGATCTATGACAGTTGACAATGAGCCAAGGGTCGGAGTGGGTGCTTCTTGGGTGTGTAATAAGTTGGCACCCAAAACGTACGAAAAATGGCCAATGTTATAGCCTACAAAAATTTATCCAATTTTGAACAAAATAAAAAAGTCCTACAAATGCACATCCACCTAGTAAATGGCCTAACTTTGAGGAAACTAGAAGTTTTTTCCAAAAAAAGTCGAAAAAGGAAGCCTCAAACTCGCTTTTATTTTCGGCGCAAAACTAGTCTTTCAACAGTTCCTTTTTTTGTTTGTCTTTTATCCTGCACCCCTTTAGATCGACGAATATGTGCTGATAATTATGGGATAGGATCTCTGTCAAGGTCTATGACAGTGGACAATGAGCAAGGAGTCGCAGTTAGTGCTTCTTGGTAATGTAATAAGGTGGCATCCAAAACGTACAAAAAATGACCAATGCTATAGGCGACAAAAATTAACCCAATTTTAGCCAAAAAAAAAAAACAATTCCTAAAAATTCACATCCACCTAGTAAGTGGCCTCACTTTGAGGAACCTAGAAGATTTTTCAAGAAAAATTCGAAAAAAGAAGCCCTAGATTCATTTTTTGTTTTCGGCGCAAAACTATTCTTCCAACGGTTTCTTTTTTTGTTTGTTTTTGTCCTGCACCCCTTTAGATCAACGATTATTGGCTGATATTTATGGGATCCGATCTCTGTCGAGGTCTATGACAGTGGACAATGAGCCAAGGATCGCAGTTAGTGCTTCTTGGTGGTGTAATATGGTGGCACCCAAAACGTACGAAAAATGGCCAATGCTATAGCCTACAAAAATTGACCCAATTTTGACCAAAATAAAAAAGTCCTAAAAATTCACATCCACCTAGTAATTTGCCTAAATTTGAGAAACCTAGAAGATTTTTCCAAAAAAAGTTGAAAAACAAAGCTTCGGAATAAGTTTTATTTTCGACAGAAAACTAGTCTTTCAACGGTTTCTTTTTTTATTAGTTTTTTATCCTACACCCCTTTAGATCGACGATTATTGGCTAATAATTATGGGATCGGATCTTTGTCAAGGTCTATGAAAGTGGACAATGAGCCAAGGGTCGCAAATGGTGCTTCTTGGTGGTGTAATGAGGTGGCACCCAAAACGTACGAAAAATGGCCAATGCTAGCCTACAAAAATTGATCCAATTTTAGCAAAAATTAAAAAGTCCTAAAAATTCACAACCACCTAGTATGTGGCCTAAATTTGAGGATCTTAGAAAATTTTTCCAAAAAAAATCAAAAAACGAAGCCCTAGACTCATTTTTTATTTTTGGCGCAAAACTATTCTTCCAACAGTTTCTTTTTTTTGTTTGTTTTTTGTCCTGCACCCCTTTAGATCGACTATTATGGCCAATGCTATAGCCTACAAAAATTTATCCAAATTTGGCATAAATAAAAAAGTCTTAAAAATTCACATCCACCTAGTAAGTGGCCTAAATTTGAGGAACCTATAAGATTTTTCCAACAAATGTCGAAAAACTAGTCTTCCCACGGTTTTGTTTTTTTTTTTATTGTTTCTTGTCCTGCACCCCTTTAGATCGACTATTATGGGCTGATAATTATGGGATCAGATCTCTGTCAAGGTCTATGACAGTTAACAATGAGCCAAGGGTCGCAATTGGTGCTTCTTGGTCGTGTAATAAGGTGGCACCCAAAACGTACGAAAAATGGTCAATGTTATAGGCTACAAAAATGACCTATTTTTGGCCAAAATAAAAAAGTCTTAAAATTTCACATCCACCTAGTAAGTGGCTTAACATTGAATAACCTAGAAGATATTTCCAAAAAAAGTCGAAAATTGAAGCCCCGAACTCAATGTTTTTCCAAAAAAAGTCGAAAATTGAAGCCCTGAATTAAATTTTTAGTTTCGGTGCACTAGTCTTCCAACGATTTTTTATTTTGTTGGTTGTTTGTCCAGCTCCCCTTTATATCGACGATTATTGGCTGATAATTATGGGATCGGATCTCTGCCAAGGTCTATGAAAGTGGACAATGACCAAGGGTCGCAAATGGTGCTTTTTGGTGGTGTAATAAGGTGGCACCCAAAACGTATGAAAAATGGCCAATGCTATTGCCTACAAAAATTGACCCAAATTTGGCCAAAATAAAAAAGTTCTACAAATTCACATCCACCTAGTAAGTGGCCTAACTTTGGGAAACCCAGAAGAGTTTTAAAAAAAAAGTCGAAAAAGGAAGCCCCAGACTCAATTTTAATTTTCGGCGCAAAACTAGTTTTCCAACGGTTTCTTTTTTTTTTGTATGTTTTTTGTCCTGCACCCCTTTAGATCAACGATTGTGGGCTGATAATCATGGGATTGGATCTCTGTCAAGGTCTATGATAGTGAACCATGAGCCAAGGGTCGGAGTTGGTGCTTCTTGGTGGTGTAAGAAGGTGGAACCCAAAACGTAGGAAAAATGGCCAATGCTATAGCTTACAAAAATTGACCCAATTTGGGCCAAAATGAAAAAGTCCTAAAATTTCACATCCACCTAGTAAGTGGCCTAACTTTGAAGAACATAAAAGATTTTTCCAAAAAAAGTCAAAAAACGAAGCCCGGACTCACTTTTTATTTTCGGCGCAAAACTAGTCTCACTACGGTTTCTTTTTTTGTTTGTTTTATGTCTTGCACCCCATTAGATCGACAATTATGGGCTGATAATTATTGGATAGGATTATTGTCAAGGTCTATGACAGTGGACAATGAGATAGGGGTCGCAGTTGGTGCTTTTTGGTGGTGTAATAAGGTGGCACCCAAAATCTACGAAAAATGGCCAATGCTATAGCCTACAAAAATTGACCCAATTTGGCCAAAAATAAAAAAGTCCTAAAAATTCACATCCACCTAGTAAGTGGCCTAAATTTGAGGAACCTATAAGATTTTTCCAAAAAATGTTGAAAAAACTAGTCTTCCCACGGTTTCTTTTTTTGATTGTTTTTTGTCTTGAACCCCTTTAGATCTCTGTCAAGGTCTATGACAGTTGACAATGAGCTAAGGGTCGCAGATGGTGCTTCTTGGTGGTGTAATAAGGTGACACCCAAAACGTACGAAAAATGGCCAATGCTATAAGCTAAAAAAATGACCAATTTTTTGCCAAAATTTAAAAGTCCTAAAAATTCACATCCACCTAGTAAGTGGCCTAACTTTGAAGAACCTAGAAGATTTTTCCAAAAAAAGTAGAAAAACGAAGCCACAGACTCAATTTTTATTTTCAGCGCAAAACTAGTCTTCCAACGATTTTTTATTTTGTTTGTTGTTTGTCCTGCACCCCTTTAGATCGACGATTATGGGCTGATAATTATGGGATCAGATCTCTGTCAAGGTCTATGAAAGTAGACAATGAGCCAAGGGTCGCAAATGGTGCTTCTTGGTGGTATAATAAGGTGGCGCTCAAAACGTACGAAAATGGCCAATGCTATAGCCTACAAAAATTGACCCAATTTTGGCTAAAATAAAAAAGTCCTAAAAATTCACAACCACCTAGTAAGTTGCTTAATTGTGAGGAACCTAGAAGATTTTTCCAAAAAAAGTCAAAAACTGAATCCCTAGACTCATTTTTTATTTTCGGCGCAAAACTATTATTTCAACGGTTTCTTTTTTCGTTTGTTTTTTGTTCTGCACTCTTTAGATCGACGATTATTGGCTGATAATTATGGGATCTGATCTCTGTCAAGGTCTATGTCAGTGGACAATGAGACAAAGGTGGCAATTGGTGCTTCTTGGTGGTGTAATATGATGCCACCCAAAACGTACGAAAAATGGCCAATGCTATAGACTACAAAAATTGACCCAATTTTGGCCAATATAAAAAAATCCTACAAATTCACATCCACCTAGTAAGTGGCCTAACTTTGAGGAACCGAAAAGATTTTTCCAAAAAAAGTCCAAAAATGAAGCACTGGACTCAGTTTTTATTTTCGACGCAAAACTAGTCTTCCAACGGTTTCTTTTTTTGTTTATTTTTTGTCCTACTCCCCGTTAGATCGACGATTATTGGCTGATATTATGGTATTGGATCTCTGTCAAGGTCTATGACAGTGAAATATGAGCCAAGGGTCGCAGTTGGTGCTTGTTGGAGGTGTAATATGGTGGCACCCAAAACGTACTAAAAATGGCCGATGTCATAGCCTACAAAAATTGATTGAGATTTGGCCAAATTAAAAAAGTCCTAAAAATTCACATCCACCTAGTAAGTTGCCTAAATTTGAGGAATCTAGAAGCTTTTTCCAAAAAAGTCTAAAAATGAAGCACAAGACTAAATTTTTATTTTCGACGCACAACTAGTTTTCCAACGGTTTATTTTTTTGTTTGTTTTTTGTCCTGCAGCCCTTTAGATTGATGATTATTGGCTGATAATTATGGGATCGGATCTCTGTCAACGTCTATGATAGTGGTGAATGAGCTAGGGTCGCAGTTGGTGCTTCTTGGGGGTGTAATAAGGTGGCACTCAAAACATACAAAAAATGGTCATTGTTATAGCCTACAAAAATTGACCCAATTTTGGCCAAAATAAAAGAGTGCTAAAAATTCACATCCACCTAGTAAGTGGCCTAACTTTGTGGAAACTAGTATATTTTTCCAAAAAAAGTCGAAAAACGAAGCCCCAGACTCAATTTTTATTTTCGGTGCAAAACTAGTCTTCCAACGATTTCTTTTTTTGTTTGTTTTTTGTCCTGCACCCTTTTAGATCGACGATTATTGGTTGATAATTATGGGGTCCGATCTCTCTCAAGGTCTATGATAGTTGACAATGAGCCAAGGATCGCAGTTGGTGCATCTTGTGGTGTAATAAGGTGGCTTCCAAAACGTACCAAAAAATGGCCAATGCAATAGCCTAACAAAGTTGATCCAATTTTGGCCAAAATAAAAAAGTCCTAAAAATTCACATCCACCTAGTATGTTGGGTAAATTTGAGGAATCTAGAAGCTTTTTCCAAAAAAAGTCGAAAAACAAAGCACTAGACTCAATTTTTATTTTCGACGCAAAACTAGTCTTCCAACGTTTTTTTTGTCCTGCACCCCCTTAGATCGACGATTATTGGTTGATAATTATGGGATCGGATCCTTGTCAAGGTCTATGACAGTGGACAATTAGCCAAGGGTCGCAGTTGGTGCTTCTTGGTGGTGTAATAAGGTGGCACACAAAACGTAAGAAAAATGGCCAATGCTATAGCCTACACAAATTGACCCAATTTTGGCCAAAACAAAATGGTCCTAAAAATTCACATCTACCTAGTAAGTGACCTAAATTTGAGGAACCGAAAAGATTTTTTTTAAAAAAGTCAAAAAACGAAGCCCCGGGCTCAGTTTTTTTTTTGGCGCAAAACTAGTCTTCCAACGGTTTCTTTTTTTGTTTTTTTTTGTTCTGCACCCCTTTAGATCGACGACTATTTGCTGATAATTATGGGATCTAACTCTGTTAAGGTCTATTACAGTGGACAATGAGCCAAGGGTCGTAGTTGGTGCTTTAAGGTTGTGTAATAAGGTGGCACCCAAAACGTACTAAAAGTGCCCAATGATATAGCGTACAAAAATTGACCTAATTTTTGCCAAAATAAAAAAGTCCTAAAAATTCACATCTACCTAGTAATTGACCTAACTTTGAGGAACTAGAAGATTTTTCTAAAAAAAGCCGAAAAACGAATCCTCGGACTCAATTTTAATTTTCGGCGCAAAACTAGTCTTCCAACGATTTCTTTTTTTTATTGTTTTTTGTCCTGCTCCCCTTTATATCGACGGTTATAGGCTGATAATTAATGGATCAGATCTCTATCAAGGTCTATGACAGTTGACAATGAGCCAAGGGTCGCAGTTGGTGCTTCTTGGTGGTGTAATAAGTTGGCACCCAAAACGTACGAAAAATGGCCAATACTATAGCCTACAAAATTTTATCCAATTTCGGACAAAATAAAAAAGTCCTAAAAATTCCCATCCACCTAGTAAGTGGCCTAAATTTGAGGTACCTAGAAGAATTTTCCAAAAAAAGTCGAAAAACGAAGCGCCAGACTCCTTTTTTATTTTTGGCGCAAAACTAGTCTTTCAGCGGTTTCTTTTTTTGTTTATTTTTTGTCGTGCACCCCTTTATATCGACGATTATTGGCTGATAATTATGGGATCAGATCTCTCTCAAGGTCTATGATAGTGGACAATGAGCCAAGGGTCGCAGTTGGTGCATGTTGGTGGTGTAATAAGGTGGCACCCAAAACGTACTTAAATGGCTAATGTAATAGCCTACAAAAATTAATCCAATTTTAGCCAAAATAAAAAAGTCCTAAAAATTCACATCCACCTAGTAATTGGCCTAACTTTGAGGAACCTAGAAGATTTTTCCAAAAAAGTCTTAAAACGAAGCCCCGGACTCAAATTTTATTTTCGGCGCAAAACTAGTCTTCCAACGGTTTCTCTATTTGTTTGTTTTTTGTTCTGCACCCCTTTAGATCAACGATTATGGGCTGATAATTATTGGATCAGATCTCTGTCAAGGTCTATGCCACTGGATAATGAGCCAAGGGTCGCAGTTGGTACTTCTTATAGGTGTAATAATGTGGCACCCAAAACGTACGAAACATGGCCAATGCTATAGGCTACAAAAATGACCCAATTTTGGCCAAAATAAAAAAGTCCTAAAAATTCACCGCAACCTAATAATTGGCCAAACATTGAGGAAACTAGAAGATATTTAAAAAAAAAAGTCAAAAAAGGAAGCCCTAGACTCATTTTTTATTTTCGGCACAAAACTATTTTTCCAACGGTTTCTTTTTCTGTTTTGTTTTTTATCCTGCACACCTTTAGATCGACGATCGTGGGCTGATAATTATGGGATCAGATCTTTGTCAAGGTCTATGAAAGTGGACAATGAGCCAAGGGTCGAAGTTGGTGCTTCTTGGTGGTGTAATAAGGTGGCACACAAAACGTACGAAAAATGGCCAATGCTATAGCCCACACAAATTGACCCAATTTTGGCCAAAATAAAAATGTACTAAAAATTCTCATCCACCTAGTAAGTGACCTAAATTTGAGGAACTGAAAACATTTTTCCAAAAAAAGTCGATAAACGAAGCCCCTTGCTCAGTTTTTTTTTCGGCGCAAAACTAGTCTTTCAACGGTTTCTTTTTTTGTTTTTTTTGTTCTGCACCCCTTTAGATCGACGATTATTTGCTGATAATTATGGGATCTAACTCTGTCAAAGTCTATGACAGTGGACAATGACCCAAGGGTCGCAGTTGGTGCTTTATGGTTGTCTAATAAGGTGGCACCCAAAACGTACTAAAAATGGCCAATGATATAGCGTACAAAAATTGACCTAATTTTTGCCAAAATAAAAAAGTCCTAAAAATTCACATCCACCTAGTAATTGGCCTAACTATGAGGACTTAGAAGATTTTTCTAAAAAAAGCCGAAAAACGAATACTCGGACTCAATTTTTATTTTCGGCGCAAAACTAGTCTTCCAACGGTTTCTTTTTTTTATTGTTTTTTGTCCTGCACCCCTTTAGATCGACGATTATGGGCTGATAATTAAGCGATCGGATCTCTATCAATGTCTATGACAGTTGACAATGAGCCAAGGGTCGCAGTTGGTGCTTCTTGGTGGTGTAATAAGTTGGCACCCAAAACGTACGAAAAATAGCCAATACTATAGCCTAGAAAATTTTATCCAATTTCGGACAAAATAAAAAAGTCCTAAAAATTCACATCCACCTAGTAAGTAGCCTAAATTTGAGGAACCTAGAAGATTTTTCAAAACAAAGTCGAAAAACGAAGCGCCAGACTCCTTTTTTGTTTTCGGCGCAAAACTAGTCTTGCAACGGTTTCTTTTTTTGTTTATTTTTTGTTGTGCACCCCTTTAGATCAACAATTATTGGCTGATAATTATGATAGTGGACAATGAGCCAAGGGTCGCAGTTGGTGCATCTTGGTCGTGTAATAAGGTGGCACCCAAAACGTACTTAAAATGGCTAATGTTAGCCTACAAAAATTAATCCAATTTTAGCCAAAATAAAAAAGTCCTAAAAATTCACATCCACCTAGTAATTGGCCTAACTTTGAGGAACCTAGAATATTTTTCCCAAAAAAGTCTGAAAACGAAGCCCCGAACTCAAATTTTATTTTCGGTGCAAAACTAGTCTTCTAACGGTTTCTCTATTTGTTTGTTTTTTGTCCTGCACCCCTTTAGATCAACGATTATGGGTTGATAATTATTGGATCAGATCTCTATCAAGGTCTATGCCACTGGATAATAAGCCAAGGGTCGCAATTGGTACTTCTTGTAGGTGTAATAATGTGGCACCCAAAACGTACGAAAAATGGCCAATGCTATAGGCTACAAAAATGACCCAATTTTGGCCAAAATAAAAAAGTCCTAAAAATTCACAACCACCTAATAATTGGCCAAACATTGAGAAAACTAGAAGATTTTTCCAAAAAAATTCGAAAAAGGAAGCCCTAGACTCATTTTTTATTTTCGGCGCAAAACTATTTTTCCAACGGTTTCTTTTTTTGTTTGTTTTTTATCTTGAACACCTTTAGATCGACGATCGTGGGCTGATATTTATGGGATCAGATCTTTGTCAAGGTCTATGAAAGTGGACAATGAGCCAACGGTCGCAGTTGGTGCGTCTTGGTGGTGTAATAAGGTGGCACCCAAAACGTACGAAAAATGGCCAATGCTATAGCCTTAAAAAATTGACCCAATTTTGGCCAAAATAAAAAAGTCCAAAAAATTCACATCCACCTTGTAAGTGGCCTAAATTTAAGGAACCTAGAAGATGTTTCCAAAAAAAAAGTCAAAAAACGAAGCCCCGAACTCAGTTTTTATTTTCGGCGCAAAACTAGTCTTCTAACGGTTTCTTTTTTTGTTTGTTTTTTTGTCCTGCACCCCTTTAGATCGACGATCGTGGGCTGATAATTATGGGATCAGATCTTTGTCAAGGTCTATGACAATGGACAATGAGCCAAGGGTCGCAGTTGGTGCCTCTTGGTGGTGTAATAAGGTGGCACCCAAATCGTAAGAAAAATGGCCAATGGTAGTCTACAAAAATTGACCCAATTTGGGCAAAAATAAAAAAGTCCAAAAAATTTACATCTACCTAGTGAGTGGCCTAAATTTGAGAAACCTAGAAGATTTTTCCAAAACAAGTAAAAAAAGGAAGCCCTAGACTCAGTTTTTATTTTCGGCGCAAAACTAGTCTTCCAACGGTTTTTTTTGTTTGTTTTTTGTCCTGCACCCCTTTAGATCGACGATTATGGAATGATAATTATGGGATCGGATCTCTGTAAAGGTCTATGACAGTGGACAATGAGATAGGGGTCCCAGTTGGTGCTTCTTGTTGGTGTATTAAGGTGGCACCCAAAACGTACGAAAAATGGTCAATGTTATGGCTTACAAAAATTTACCCTATTTGGGAAAAAATAAAAAAGTCCTAAAAATTCACATCTACCTAGTAAGTGGCCTTAATTTGAGGAACCTAGAAGATTTTTCAAAAAATAGTCCAAAAAGGAAACCGCAAACTCAGTTTTTATTTTCGGCGCTAAACTAGTCTTCCAACGGTTTCTTTTTTGTTTGTTTTTTGTTCTGCACCCCTTTAGATCGACGATTATGGACAGATAATTATGGGATCGAATCTCTATCAAGGTCTATGACAGTGGACAATGAGCCATGGGTCGCAGTTGATGCTTCTTGGTGGTGTAATAAGCTGGCACCGAAAACGTATGGAAAATGGCCAATGCAATAGGCTACAAAAATTGACCCAATTTTGGCCAAAATAAAAAAGTCCTCAAAATTCACATCCACCTAGAAATTGGCCTCACTTTAAGGAACCTAGATGATTTTTCCCAAAAAAGTTAAAAAAACGAAGCCCCAGACTCATTTTTTATTTTCAGAGCAAAACTAGTCTTCCAACGGTTTCTTTTTTTGTTTGTTTTTTGTCCTGCACCCCTATAGATAGACGATTATTGGCTGATAATCATGGGATTCGATCTCTGTCAAGGTCTTGACAGGTGACAATGAGCCAAGGGTAGCAGTTGATGCTTCTTGGTGGTGTAATAAGGTGGCACCCAAAACGTCCTAAAAATGTCCAATGTTATAGGCTACAAAAATTGACCCAATTTTGGCCAAGATAAGAAAGTAATAAAAATTCACATCCACCTAGTAAGTGGCCTAAATTTAAGGAATCTAGAAGATTTTTGGTAAAAAAGTCGAAAAACGAAGCCTCAGACTCAGTTTTTATTTTCGACGCAAAACTAAACTTCCAACAGTTTCTTTTTTTGTTCGTTTTTTGTCCTTCAACCCTTTAGATCGACGATTATGGGCTGATAATTATGGAATCAAATCTCTGTCAAGGTCTATGAAAGTGGACAATGAGCCAAGGGTCACAGTTGGTGCTTCTTTGTGGTGTAATAAGGTGCCACCCAAAACGTACGAAAAAATACCAATGCTATAGGATACAAAAACTGACCCAATTTTGGCCGAAATAAAAAATTCCTAAAAATTCACATCCACCTAGTAAGTGGCCTAAATATGAGGAATCTAGAAGATGTTTCCAAAAAAATTCGAAAAACGAAGCTCCAGACTCAGTTTTTATTTTCGGCGCAAAACTAGTCTTCCAACGGTTTCTTTTTTTGTTTGTTTTTTGTCCTGCACCTTTTTAGATCGATAATTATAGGCTGAAAATTATGGGATCGGATCTCTGTCAAGGTCTATGGGAGAGGACAATGAGCCAAGGGTCGCAGTTGGTGCTTCTTGGTGGTGTAATAAGGTTGCACCCAAAACAAACGAAAAATGGCCAATGCTATAGACTACATAAATTGACCCAATTTTGGAAAAAAACAAAATTCCTAAAAATAACATCCACCTAGTAAGTTGACTCACTTTGAGGAACCCAAAAGATTTTTACAAAAAAAATCGAAAAAGGAATCCTCAGAGTCAGTTTTTTTTTCGGCGCAAAACTAGTCTCCCAACGGTTTCTTTTTTTGTATGTTTTTTGTTTTGCACCCCTTTAGATCGACGATTATTGGCTGATAATTATGGGATTCGATCTTTGTCAAGGTGAATGAAAGTGGACAATGAGCCAAGGGTCGCAGTTGGTGGTTCTTGGTGGTGTAAAAAGGTGGTACCAAAAACGAACGAAAAATGGTCAATGCTATAGGCTACAAATATTGACCCAATTTTGGCCAAGATAAAAAAGTAATAAAAATTCACATCCACCTAGTAAGTGGCCTAACTTTAAGGAACCTAGAATATTTTTGCAAAAAAAGTCGAAAAACGAAGCCCCGACTCAGTATTTATTTTTGGCGCAAAACTAAACTACCAACGGTTTCTTTTTTTGTCCGTTTTTTGTCCTTCACCCTTTTAGATCGACGATTATGGGTTGATAATTTTGGGATAGGATCTCAGTCAATGTCTATGACAGTTGACAATGAGCCAAGGGTCGCTGTTGGTGCTTCTTGGTGGTGTAATAAGGTGGTACCAAAAACGTACGAAAAATGGCCAATGCTATAGGCTACAAAAATTGACCAAATTTTGGCCAAGATAAAAAACTAATAAAAACTCACATCCACCTAGTAAGTGGCCTAACATCAAGGAACCTAGAAGATTTTTCCAAAAAGACTCAAAAAACGAAGCCTCGGACTCAGTTTTTTCTTTCGGCGCAAAACTAGTCTTCCAACGGTTTCTTTTTTTGTTTGTTTTTTGTCCTGCACCCCTTTAGATCGACAATTATTTGCTGATAATTATGGGATCTGATCTCTGTCAAGGTCTATGACAGTGGAGAATGAACCAAGGGTCGCAGTTGGTGCTTCTTGGTGGTGTAACAAGGTTGCATCCAAAACGTACGAAAAATGGTCAATGTTATAGTCTACTAAAAATGGCCAATGCTTTGGCTACAACAATTGACCCAATTTTGGCCAAAAAAAAAAAAAAAATCCTAAAAATTTACATCCGCATAGTAAGTGGCCTCACTTTGAGGAACCTAGAAGAATTTTTCAAAAAAATTAAAAAAACGAAGCCCCAGACTCAGAATCAGTTTTTATTTTCGGCGAAAAACTAATCTTCCAACGATTTATTTTTTTGTTTGTTTTTTGTCCTGCACCCCTTTAGATCGACGATTATTGGCTGATATTTATGGGATCCGATCTTTGTCAAGTTCTATTACAGTGGACAATGAGCCAAGGGTCGCAGCTGGTGCTTCTTGGTGGTGTAATAACATGGCAACCTCAACGTACTAAAAATGGCCAATGCTATAGGCTACAAAAATTGAAACAATTTTGGTCAAAATAAAAAATTCCTAAAAATTCACATTCACCAAGTAAGTGGCCTCCTTTTGAGGAACTTAGATGTTTTTTCCAAATAAAGTCGAAAAAGGAAGCCGCGAACTCAATTTTTATTTTCGGCGCATAACTAGTCTTCCAACGGTTTCTTTTTTTGTTTGTTTTTTTGTCCTGCACCCCTTTAGATCAACGATTATTGGCTGATAATTATGGGATCTGATCTCTTTCAAGGTCTATGATAGTGGACAATAAGCCAATGGTCGCAATTGGTGCTTCTTGGTGGTGTAGTAAGGTGGCAACCGAAACGTACGAAAAATGGCTAATGCTATAGCCTTAAAAAATTAACCCAATTTTGGCCAAAATAAAAAAGTCTTAAAAATTCACATCTACCTAGTAAGTGGCCTAAATTTGAAGAACCTAGAATATTTTTCGAAAAAATAAAGTAAAAAAACGAAGCCCCGGACTCAGGTTTTATTTTCGGTGCAAAATCAATTTCCAACGGTTTTTTTTTTTGTTTGTTTTTTGTCCTGCATCCTTTTAGATCGACGATTATTGGCTGATAATTATGGGATCCGATCTTTGTAAACGTCTATGAAAGTGGACAATGAGCCAAGGGTCGTAGTTGGTGCTTCTTGGTGGTGTAATAAGGTTGCACCCAAAACGTAGGAAAAATAGCCAATGCTATAGGCTACAACAATTGACCCAATTTTGGGCAAAATAAAAAATTCCTAAAAATTAACATCCACCTAGTAAGTGGCCTCACTTTGAGGAACCTGGAAGATATTTCCAAAAAACGTCGAAAAACGAAGCCTCTGACTCAATTTTTTATTTCGGCGCAAAACTAGTCTTCCAACGGTTTCTTTTTTTGTTTGTTTTTTGTCCTGCACCCTTTTAGATCGACGATTATTGGCTGATATTTATGGGATCTGATCTCTGTCAAGGTATATGAAAGTGGAGAATGAGCCAAGGGTCGCAGTTGGTGCTTCTTGGTGGTGTAATAAGGTGCCACCCAAAACGTACGAAAAAAGGACAGTGCTATAGGCTACAACAATTGACCCAATTTTGGCCAAAATAAAAAATTCCTAAAAATTCACATCCACCTAGTAAGTGGCCTCACTTTGGGCAAGGTAAAAGATTTTTACAAAAAAAGTCGAAAAACGAAGCCTTTTACTTAGTTTTTTCTTTCGGCGCAAAACTAGTCTTCCAACGGTTTCTTTTTTTGTTTGTTTTTTGTCCTGCACCCCTTTAGATCGACGATTATTGATTGATAATTATGGGATCTGATCACTGTCAAGGTATATAACAGTGGAGAATGAGCCAAGGGTCGCAGTTGGTGCTTCTTGGTGGTGTAATAAGGTTGCACCCAAAACGTA
Organism: Cucumis cinereus; assembly: GCA_037974625.1. Classification (NCBI taxonomy): domain Eukaryota; kingdom Viridiplantae; phylum Streptophyta; class Magnoliopsida; order Cucurbitales; family Cucurbitaceae; genus Cucumis; species Cucumis cinereus. The sequence continues at coordinate 3,853,042 of JBBPDJ010000003.1, forward strand.
CGAAAAATCGCCAATGCTATAGCCTACAACAATTGACCCAATTTTGGCCAAAATAAAAAATTCCTAAAAATTCACATCAACCTAGTAAGTTGCCTCACTTTGAGGAACCAAGAATATTTTTCCAAAAAAAGTCGAAAAACGAAGCCTCTGACTCAGTTTTTTCTTTTGGCGCAAAACTAGTCTTCCAACGGTTTCTTTTTTTGTTTGTTTTTTGTCCTGCACCCCTTTAGATCGACGATTATTGGCTGATATTTATGGGATCTGATCTCTGTCAAGGTATATGACAGTGGAGAATGAGCTCAGGGTCGCAGTTGGTGTTTCTTGGTGGTGTAATAAGGTGCCACCCAAAACGTACGAAAAATGGCAAATGCTAGAGGCTACATCAATTGACCCAATTTTGGCCAAAATAAAAAATTCCTAAAAATTCACATCCACCTAGTAAGTGGCCTCACTTTGAGGAAGGTAGAAGATTTTTCCAAAAAAAGTCAAAAAACGAAGCCTCTTACTCAGTTTTTTCTTTCGGCGCAAAACTAGTCTTCCAACGGTTTCTTTTTTTGTTTGTTTTTTGTCCTCCACCCCTTTAGATCGACGATTATTGACTGATATTTATGGGATCTGATCTCTGTCAAGGTATATGACAGTGGAGAATGAGCCAAGGGTCGCAGTTGGTGCTTCTTGGTGGTGTAATAAGGTTGCACCCAAAACGTACGAAAAATCGCCAATGCTATAGCCTACAACAATTGACCAAATTTTGGTCAAAATAAAAAATTCCTAAAAATTCACATCCACCTAGTAAATGGCCTCACTTTGAGGAACTAAGAAGATTTTTCCAAATAAAAGTCGAAAAACGAAGCCTCTGACTCAGTTTTTTCTTTCGGCGCAAAACTAGTCTTCCAACGGTTTCTTTTTTTGTTTGTTTTTTGTCCTGCACCCATTTAGATCGACGATTATTGGCTGATAATTATGGGATCTGATCTCTGTCAAGGTATGTGACAGTTGAGAATGAGCCAAGGGTCGCAGTTGGTGCTTCTTGGTGGTGTAATAAGGTTCCACAAAAAACGTACGAAAAATGGGCAATGCTATAGGCTACAACAATTGACCAAATTTTGGCCAAAATAAAAAATTCCTAAAAATTCACATCCACCTAGTAAGTGGCCTCACTTTGAGGAACCTAGAAGAATTTTCCAAAAAAGGTCGAAAAACGAAGCCTCTGACTCAGTTTTTTCTTTCGGCGCAAAACTAGTCTTCCAACGGTTTATTTTTTTGTTTGTTTTTTGTTCTGCACCCATTTAGATCGACGATTATTGGCTGATAATTATGAGATCCGATCTCCGTAAAGGTCTATGACAGTGGACAATGAGCCAAGGGTCGCAGTTAGTGCTTCTTGGTTGTGTAATATGGTTTCACCCAATACGTAAGAAAATTGTCAATGCTATAGGCTACAAATATTGACCCAATTTTGGCCAAAATAAAAAATTCCTAAAATTTCACATCCACCTAGTAATTGGTCTCACTTAGAGGAACCTAGAAGATGTTTAAAAAAAGTCAAAAAAGGAAGCTCCGAACTCAGATTTTATAATCGGCGCAAATTTAGTCTTCTAACGGTTTCTTTTTTTTATTGTTTTTTGTCCTGCACCCCTTTTGATCGACGATTGTGGGCTGATAATTATGGGATCGGATCTTTGTCAAGGTCTATGACAGTGGACAATGAGCCAAGGGTCGCAATGGGTGCGTCTTGGTGGTGTAATAAGGTTGCACCCAAAACGTACGAAAAATGGCCAATGCTATAGGCTACAAAAATTGACCCAATTTAGGCCAAAATAAAAAAGTCCTAAAAATTCACATCCACCTTGTAAGTGGCCTAACTTTGAGGAACCTATAAGAATTTTCCAAAAAAAGTCAAAAAATGAAGCCCCAGAATCAGTTTTTATTTTGAGCGCAAGCTTAGTCTTCCAACGGTTTCTTTTTTTGTTTGTTTTTTGTCCTGCACCTCTTTAGATCGACGATTATGGATTGATGATTATGAGATTGGATCTCTTTCTAGGTTTATGACTGTGAACAATGAGCCAAGGGTCGCAGTTTGTGCTTTTTGGTGGTGTAATAAGGTGGCACCAAAAACGTAGGAAAAATTGCCAATGCTATAGCCTACAAAAATTGACCCAATTTTGGCGAAAATAAAAAAGTCCTAAAAATTCACATCCACCAAGTAAGTGGCCTAATTTTGAGGAACCTAGAAGATTTTTCCAAAAAAATCGAAAAACGAAGCCTCAGAATCAGTTTTTATTTTCGGTGAAAACTAGTCTTCCAACGGTTTCTTTTTCGCTTTGTTTTTTGTCCTCCACTTGTTTAGATCGACGATTATGGGCTGATAATTATGGGATCTGATCTCTGTAAAGGTCTATGATAGTGGACAATGATCCAATTAGTGCTTGTTAGGGGTGTAATAAGGTGGCACCCAAAACGTACGAAAAATGGCTAATGCTATAGGCTACAAAAATGACCCAATTTTGGCCGAAATAAAAAAGTCCTAAAAATTCACATCCATCTAGTAAGTGGCCTAACTTTGAGGAACCTAGAATAATTTTCCAAAAAAAGTCGAAAAACGAAGCCTCGAGCTCAGTTTTTATTTTCGGCGAAAAACTAGTCTTCCAACGGTTTCTTTTTTGTTTGTTTTTTGTCCTGCACCACTTTAGATCGACAATTATGGGATGATAATTATGTGAACGGGTCTTTGTCAAGGTCTATGATAGTGGACAATGAGCAAGGTTTCGCAATTGGTGCTTCTTAGTGGTGTAATGAGGTTGCACCCAAAACGTACGAAAAATGGCCAATGTTATGGCGTACAAAAATTGACTCAATTTTGGCCAAAATAAAAAAATCCTAAAAATTCATATCTACCTAGTAAGTGGCCTAAATTTGAGGATTCTAGAAGATTTTTCCAAAAAAAGGTCGAAAAAGGAAGCTCATGACTCAGTTTTTAATTTCGGCGCAAAACTAGTCTTGCAACGGTTTCTTTTTTTGTTTGTTTTTTGTTCTGCACCCTTTTAGATCGACGATTATGGGCTGATAAATATGGGATAGGATCTCTGTCAATGTCTATTAAAGTGGACAAATAGCCAAAGGTCGCAGTTAGTGCTTCTTGGTGGTGTAGTAAGATTGCACCCAAAACGTACAAAAAATGGCCAATGCTATAGGCTACAAAAATTAACCCAATTTTGGCAAACATAAAAAATTCCTAAAAATTCACATCCACCTAGTAATTGGCCTCACTTTGAAGAACCTGGAAGATTTTTCGAAAAAAGTCGAAAAAGGAAGCCCCGGACTCAGTTTTTATTTTCAGCGCAAAAAAAGTATTCTAATGGTTTCTTTTTTTGTTTGTTTTTTGTTTTGCACCCCTTTAGATCGACGATTAATGGCGGATAATTATGGGATCCATTCTCTATCAAGGTATATGACAGTGGAGAATAAGCCAAGGGTTGAAGTTGGTGCTTCTTGGTGGTGTAATAAGGTGGCACCCCAAACGTACTAAACATGACCAATGCTATAGCCTACAAAAATTGAACCAATTTTGGCCAAAATAAAAAATTCCTAAAATTTCATATCCATCTACTAATTGGCCTAACATTGAGGAAACTAGAATATTTTTGCAAAATAAAGTCGAAAAACGAAGCCCCAGACTCAGTTTTATTTTCGGCGCAAAACTAGTCTCTAACGGTTTCTTTTTTTGTTTGTTTTTTGTCCTGCACCCCTTTAGATCGACGATTATTGGCTGATATTATGGGATCCGATCTCTGTCATGGTGAATGAAAGTGGAGAATGAGCCAAGGGTCGCAGCTGGTGCTTTTTGGTGGTGTAATAAGGTGGCACCCTAAACGTACTAAAAATGGCAATGCTATAGCCTACAAAAATTGACCCAATTTTGGCTAAAATAAAAAATTCCTAAAATTTCACATCGACCTAATAATTGGCCTAACATTGAGGAAATTAAAATCTTTTTGCAAAAATAATCGAAAAACGAAGCCCCAGACTCAGTTTTTATTTCCGACGCAAAACTAGTCTTCCAACGGTTTCTTTTTTCTTTGTTTTTTGTCATGCACCTCTTTAGATCAACGTTTATGGGCTGATAATTATGGGATAGGATCTCCGTCAAGGTCTATGACATTGGACAATGAGCCAAGGGTCGCAGTTGGTGCTTCTTGGTAGTGTAATAAGGTTTCACCCAAAACGTACGAAAAATGGCCTATGCTATAGGCTACAAATAAAAAATTCCTATAAATTTACATCCACCTAAAAAATGGCCTCACTTTGAGGAATCTAGAAGATTTTTCAAAAAAAGTCTGAAAAAGGAAGCCGCTGAACTCAGTTTTTATTTTCGGCGCAAAACTATTCTATCAACAGTTTCTTTTTTTGTTTGTTTTTTGTACTGCACCCATTTAGATCGACGATTATGGGCTGATTACTATGGGATAGGATCTCTGTCAAGGTCTATGACAGTGGACAATGAGCCAAAGGTCGCAGTTGGTGCTTCTTGGTGGTGTAATAAGGTGGCACCCAAATCGTACGAAAATTGGTTGTTGCTATACCATACAAAAATTTACCCAATTTTGGCCAAAATAAAAAAGTCCTTAAAATTCACATCCACCTAGTAAGTGGCCTGCTTTGAGGAACCAAGAAGATTTTTCCAAAAAAATTTAAAAAATTAAGCCCCAGACTCAAATTTTATTTTCGATGCAAGACTAGTATTCCAACAGGTTATTTTTTTGTTTGTTTTTTTTCCTACGCCTCTTTAGATCGACGATTATGGGTTGATAATTATGGGATTGGTTCCCTTTCTTGGTCTATGACAGATGAAAATGAGCCAAGGGTCGCAGTTGGTGCTTCTTTGTGGTGTAATAAGGTGGCACCCAAAACGTACGAAAAATGGTCAATGCTATAGCCTACCAAAATTGACCTAATTTAGGCCAAAGTAAAAAAGTCCTAAAAATTCACATTCATCTAGTAAGTGGCCTGCTTTGAGGAACCTAGAAAATGTTTCCAAAAAAATTAAAAAATGAAGCCCCATAATCAGTTTTTATTTTCAGCGCAAGATTAGTCTTCCAACATGTTCTTTTTTTGTTTGTTTTTTGTCTTGCACCTCTTTAGATCGACAATTATGGGCTGATAATTATGGGATCAGATCTCTTTCTAGGTCTATGACTCTGGACAATGTGCCAAGGGTCGCAGTTGGTGCTTCTTGGTGGTGTAATAAGGTTGCACCCAAAACGTACGAGAAATGGCTATTGCTATAGCCTACAAAAATTGACCCAATTTTGGCCAAAATAAAAAATTCCTAAAAATTCACATCCACCAAGTAAGTGGCCTAATTTTGAGGAACCTAGAATATTTTTCCAAAAAAATTCGAAAAACGAAGCCTCAGAATCAGTTTTTATTTTCAGTGAAAACTAGTCTTTCAACGGTTTCTTTTTCTGTTTGTTTTTTGTCCTCCACTTCTTTAGATCGACGATTCTGGGCTGATAATTATGGTATTGGATCTCTGTCAAGGTCTATGATAGTGGACAATGATCCAAGGGTCGCAGTTAGTGCTTGTTAGGGGTTAATAAGGTGACACCCAAAACGTACGAAAAATTGTCAATGTTATACCATAAAAAATTGACCAAATTTTGGCAAAAATAAAAAAGTCCTAAAAATTCACATCCACCTAGTAAGTGGCATGCTTTGAGGAACCTAGAATATTTTTTGAAAAAAAATAAAAAAAATGAAGCCCTGGACTCCAATTTTATTTTCGGTGCAATACCAAACTTCCAATGGGTTCTTTTTTTGTTTGTTTTTTGTCCTGCACCTCTTTAGATCGATGATTATGGGCTGATAACTATGGGATTGGATCTCTTTGTAGGTCTATGACAGTGGACAATGAGCCAAAGTCGCAGTTGGTACTTCTTGGTGGTGTAATAAGGTGGCACCCAAAACGTACGAAAAATGGCCAATGTTATAGCCTACAAAAATTGACCAAATTTTGGCCAAAATAAAAAAGTCCTAAAAATTCACATCCACCTAATAAGTGGCCTAACTTTGAGGAACCTAGAATATTTTTCCAAAAGAAAGTCGAAAAACGAAGCCCCGGACTCAGTTCTTATTTTCGCCGCAAAACTAGTCTTTCAAAGGTTTCTTTTTTTATTTGTTTTTTGTCCTTCACCCCTTTAGATCGAAGATTATGGGCTGATAATTATGGGATCGAATCTCTGTCAAGGTCTATCCTAAAATTATCACCCAATAATCGTCGATCTAAAGGGTTGCCGAAAAAAAAACAAACAAACAAAGAAACCGTTGGAGTCTGTTGCTTCATTTTTCGACTTTTTTTTGAAAAATCTTCTAGGTTTCTCAAATTTAGGCTACTTACTAGGTGGATGTGAATTTTTAGGATTTTTTTATTTTGGCCAAAATTGGGTGAATTTTTGTAGACTGGCCATTTTTGGTACGTTTTGGGCGACTTCATAGTAAACCTCCAAGAGCACAAACTGCGAAACTTGGCTCATTCTCCACTGACATAGACCTTTCCAAAGACCCGATGCCACAGTTATCAGCCTATAATCGATAATCTAGGGGGGTGCAGGACGAAAACAAATAATAGAAACCGTTGGAGGACTAGTTTTGGAGCCAAAAATAAAAACTGAGTCCGGGGCCTATTTTTGGGACTTTTTTGGTAAACATCTGCAAGGTTCCTCAAATTTAAGCCACTTATTTAGTTAGACGTGAATTTTCAAGACTTTTTATTTTCGGCCAAAATTTCGTCATTTTTCGTAGTCTATAACATTGGCCATTTTTGGTACGTTTTGGACGCCTCCTTAGTAAACCTCCATGGAGCACAAACTGCGAAACTTTGCTCCTTCTCCACTGACATAGACCTTGCCAGAGATCCGATGCCACAGTTATAAGCCCATAATCGATAATCTAGAGGGGTGTAAGACGAAAATAAATAATAGAAGCTGTTAGAAAACTAGTTTTGGAGGCAGAAAAAAACTGAGTCTGGGGCCTATTGATGGGACTTTTTTGGGAAACATCTGCAAGGTTCCTCAAATTTAAGCCACTTACTAGTTAGACGTGAATTTTCAAGACTTTTTATTTTCGGCAAAAATTTGGTCATTTTTCGTAGGCTATAACAATTGCCATTTTTGGTACGTTTTGGGCGCCTCCTTAGTAAACCTCCAAGGAGCACAAACTGCGAAACTTGGCTCATTCTCCACTGACATAGACCTTGCCAGAGACCCGATGCCACAGTTATCAGCCCATAATCGATGATCTACGGGGGTGAAGGACGAAAACAAAAAATAGAAGCTGTTGGTAGACTAGTTTTGGAGCCAAAAATAAAAACTGATTTCGATGCCTATTTTTTGGACTTTTTTGAGAATATTCTTCCATGTTCCTCAAAATTAGGCCACTTACTAATTAGACGTGAATTTTCAAGACTTTTTATTTTCGGCCAAAATTTGGTCATTTTTCGTAGGCTATAACATTGGCCATTTTTGGTACGTTTTGGGCGCCTCCTTAGTAAACCTCCAAGGAGCATAAATTGCAAAACTTGGCTGATTCTCCACTGACATTGATCTTTCCAGAGACCCGATGCCACAGTTATCAGCCCATAATCGATGATCTAGGGGGGGTGCAGGACGAATACAAACAATAGAAACCGTTTGAAGACTAGTTTTGGAGAACGAAAAAAATCTGAGTTCGGGGCCTATTGTTGGGACTTTTTTGGGAAACTTCTGCAAGGTTCCTCAAATTTAGGCCACTTACTAGTTAGACGTGAATTTTTAAGACTTTTTATTTTCGGCAAAAATTTGGTCATTTTTCGTAGGCTATAACATTGGCCATTTTTTGTACGTTTTGGGCGCCTCCTTAGTAAACCTCCAAGGAGCACAAACTGCGAAACTTGGCTCATTCTCCACTGACATAGACCTTGCTAGAGACCCGATGCCATAGTTATGAGCCCATAATCGATGATCTAGGGGGGTGCAGGACGAAAACAAAAAATAGAAGCCGTTGGAAGACTAGTTTTTTAGCCAAAAATAAAAACTGAGTCCGAGGCGTATTTTTTGGAATTTTTTTGGAAAATTCTTCCAGGTTCCTCAAAATTAGGCCACTTAGTAGTTAGACGTGAATTTTCAAGACTTTTTATTTTCGGCCAAAATTTGGTCATTTTTCGTAGGCTTTAGCATTGGCCATTTTTGGTATCTTTTTGGCGCCTCCTTAGTAAACCTCCAAGGAGCACAAACTGCGAAACTTGGCTCATTCTCCACTGACATAGACCTTTCAAGAGACTTGATGCCATAGTTATCAACCCATAATCGATGATCTATGGGGTGCAGGACGAGAACAAATAATAGAAACCGTTGGAAGAATATTTTTGGAGGCAAAAATAAAAATTGAGTCTAGGGCCTATTTTTCGGAATTTTTTGGGAAAATTCTGCAAGGTTCCTCAAATTCAGGCCACTTACTAGTTAGACGTGAATTTTCAAGACTTTTTATTTTCGACAAAATTTTGGTCATTTTTCATAAACTATAGCATTGGCAATTTTTGGTACGTTTTGGGCGCCTCCTTAGTAAACCTCCAAGGAGCACAAACTGCGAAACTTTGCTCCTTCTCCACTGACATAGACCTTGCTAGAGACCCGATGCAACAGTTATCAGCCAATAATCGATGATCTAGGGGGGTGCAGGACGAAAACAAAAAATAGAAGCCATTGGAAGACTAGTTTTGTAGATAAAAATAAAAATTGAGTCCGATGCCTATTTTTTGGACTTTTTTTGGAAAATTCTTCTAGGTTCCTCAAAGTTAGGTCATTTACTAGTTAGACGTGATTTTAAAGAATTTTTAATTTCGGCCAAAATTTGGTCATTTTTCGTAGGCTATAGCATTGGCCATTTTTGGTACGTTTTCGACGCCTCCTTAGTAAACCTCCAAGGACCACAACTGCGAAATTTGGCTCATTCTCCACTGACATAGACCTTGCAAGAGACCCAATGCCACAGTGATCAACCAATAATCGATGATCTAAGGGGGTGCAAAACGATGAAAAAAATAGAAACCGTTGGAATACTAGTTTTGGAGCAAAAAATAAAAACTGATCCCGGGGCCTATTTCTTGGACTTTTTTGGGAAACTTCTTCCAGGTTCCTTAAAATTAGGCCACTTACTAGTTAGTCTTGAATTTTCAAGACTTTTTATTTTCGGCCAAAATTTGGTCATATTTCGTAGCCTATACCAATGCATATTTGGAACATTTTTGGTGCCTCCTTAGTAAACCTCCATGGAGCACAAACTGCGCAACTTGGCTCATTCTCCACTGACATAGACCTTGCCAGAGACCCGATGCCACAGTTATCAGCCCATTATCGATGATCTAGGGGGGAGCAGGATGAAAACAAAAAATAGAAACCGTTGGAAGACTAGTTTTGGAGCCAAAAATAAAAACTAAGTTCGGGACCTACT
>JBBPDJ010000003.1:3862627-3896102 GCA_037974625.1 Cucumis cinereus
TTTCATTATTAGTTTGATTTAAACGTTTGGAAACCCTTTGTTACTTTACTCGGTTTTAATTAAAATATTTGTTTTGTGTTGTCTTCGTCTTTTAAAATGGATTTAATGATTTTTACTTAAGTAATGACCTTGGGTTAAGGTTGAAAACACGGGACGTTACAAATTGTTTCTGTATTTTTTCCAATGTATCGTATTTTAAATTTTTCCAAAATAAAATTGAGAATGATTCTGTATTTCTTCCGCTGCGATGAGTTTTTATCCCATCACTTGGAAAATACCGTTGCCCCATGTAATTCATCTAACAGCTCCTCAAGTACCGGAATTGAGAATTTATCAGCTCTGTCGCTTGGTTTAACTTGCAGTAATCCACACAAAAGCGCCACCCTCCATTTTTTTTTAACTAACAAAACCGGGCTGGAGAAGGGACTTCTACTTGGTCGAATAATTCCAACTTGCAGCATTTCAGTCACTAATTTCTCAATTTCAGCCTTCTGGGAGTAACCGTATTTACAAGGCCGTACATTAATGGGTCTTTGCCCCTCTACACTTATTCGGTGGTCAACTGCTGTTTTTGGAGGTAATCCTTTTGGTAGTTCAAAAACATCATGGTATTGATTAAGAACCTCCTGAATCATTGGTAAGTCCTCCTCATCCCCTTTAACTTCCCCTTCGCTGTCACTTGTTGCTTCTTCTCCACACTCCATTTGTTGAATTTCGATTAAAAATCCTTGATCTTCATCTTCCCAAGTCTTTGAGATGGTTTTGAGTGAACATTCTATTCTGCCTTGGTAAGTGCTAGATCGCCCTTGAGGACAATTGTTTGACGGCCAATGAACTCTCATAAAACCCGTCGAGCATAACCATGGCATTCCCAAAATTATGTTCATTGTACTCAATTCGATAGCTTGGAATTCTGCCCGAATGATTAATTCTGGAAGCTCTATTTCTACCTTCTTACATATTTCACAGCCCTCAACCTTAGATCTATCCCCAATCGTGACTCTGAATTTGGTATTCTTGCTTACCAGAATTTCTAACTCTTCTACAACCTTCCTGTGGATGAAGTTGTGAGTTGCTCCACTGTCGATCAATAATATTAGCTCCTCCCTTTAACTTTCTCACGTAATTTGATGGTTCCCGTTTCGTGAAATCCACCCAACGTTTGCAGAATAATCTTCAACTCCTCAGTGATTTCCAGGTTTTTTAGATCCACGGTTTCTGTTTCTTCCATCACCGTCGTTACCTCCTCATGGTCCTCTTCTTCATTCATGATGAATAGCATTAGTTCCCGGTTCTCCTTCAATTTGCATCTATGTTGGTGAAACCATTTTTCATTACACTAGAAACATAAACCCTTGTCGAGCCTTGCCCGTCGACGTCCGACAGCCGCTTCACTGGAGGTTCCTTCTTTTGAAAGTTCCCGCGTAGAGGAATGGAGATGTGTCGAATGGTTCTGACTTTCTCTTTAGCCGTGTTCTTCTCTACGACGTGTTGACCTAAATTAGTCAGTTGGGCTTCCTTTTTACTCGGCCCATGGGCTCCCCATTCTTTTAGGGCTAAATTAAGGGCTATATTTCTATCATTTACTAACTGAGCCTCCTTCATACTTTCCTCCAGATTTTTGGGATGACGGCTCACCACTTTCGCTTGCAGCTCCGGTTCCAGCCCCGTGATGAAGGCATCCATCAGAACACTTTCGACCATTTCCGGTAGGGGCGCTGAGTAGTTCAAAAACTTCTTCATGTATTTCAAGTAGGTTCCTTCTTGTTGAATTCTAATCAATCTTGTCCCTAAACTACCTTCTCCCGCTGATTGGAAATGCTCAAACATTCTTGATTTTAAATCTTTCCACAACAGCACCTTCTTTCTCTGATTACTCCATCTGAACCAATCCACTTCATCTTGCGCAAAACTCACTACAGCAACCTTGACTTTCTCGGCATCCGTGAGTTGATTTATTTCAAAGTAGTGTTTGGCTCGATACACCCACGTCTCCGGATTTGCTCCAGAAAACATTGGCATCTCTAATTTCTTGTACTTTTTTCGGTCACTAGAACTTCCTCCCGGTGTAACTATGGTGTTTGACTCCTCCATTTTCCCTTTTAGCTTGTATTGGGATCCATCCGATGTGCCCAAATCTTCTTTCTTCCTACTCGAGCTGCTCTCCTTCATATCCTCAACCAATCTCTTTACACTGCCCTTGAGAGCCCAAATCATCTCTTTAATGCTTGACATTTCCCTTTCATAGTTTTCCATCCTCTCTTCTAATACTTTATGTGCCATGGATCTTGTTCTTGCCATGATGTTGTGGCTTTGATACCAATTTGTAGAGTATCTTCACCTGAAAATCAGAAAAATTCCCAAAAAGACCAAAACTACACAATCCACAAGGTAAAACAGAGACAATACTTTGTATTCTATACTAATATAATTCAATATTGTTCACATATAACAAAACACAGCAGAAAGGAAGAACCAAGAGAAGAAAATGCTAAAACCAGCTCATTAGAGAAGGCTGGAAACTTCTCCCAAAAAGTCATAGCAACTTTTCACCAAAATAAAACCTATTTTGCTATTCCCTAAACATTCTTATTTATATCACCTCTCTAGTGGGACCTCAAATAGTTGCTAGACTGTCCTATCCCAACATAATTTCCTACTTGTCCCTTCTCTTGTAAGTGTGAAATATAGGAGGTCTAACAACAAACACATTATCCTCTACTGTGGCATCACAAAATCCTTCTATATTGTGGCTTCATCATTTCATCTAACATTCCTACTTTCTTAATCTAAATTACTATTTTCCTTAGTAGTGTTTCTTGAACTTGATTCTCTCTAATTGACCACTTCAGATTTAATATTTTTAAGTGCTTTCTTTTCTTTTTATGCAAAAACAAAATCACAAGATATTTTTTTTCTTGGTAACATAAATGCATGGTGTAGCTGAGGTAGTTTCATTTTAGTATTTCAACTACAACAGCATAATATTATTATTTATGAGAAATTGTAATTAATGGCAAAATAATTTAGGAAAATTGCAAGTGTGTCCATTCAGTTTTTAATTTTGCATATGTAGCAAAATATTCCATTTGTTGTAGGCATATGCAAAAATGTGTGTTTTTTTAATTTTCAACAAAATATTCAAAAGTTTTAATTTGTTGAATATGCAAAATATTCCATTTAATTTTAAAAACTTGTCATTGAGGTTTTTAATTTGTTTCATATATAATAAAATATTTTATTTTATTTTATTTTATTTTATTTTTTTAGGTGCATTGGCAATTAGATGGCATGAATATATTCCTTGTGATGAACTTTCTTCACAACTCAAATCAAATCGAATTATTGTTGTTGTTTCTTATTTTTAGTTTAGCATGTGATATATATTTGACTGCTACCTGATTACTATTTGATTCACATTTGATATTTAATAATTTACAATCTTTATCCGATTGACATGTGATTGCTAGCTTATTTTTATTTGATTGTCATGTGATTGTTATCTTATCGTGTAGTGTCTGATTAATATCTGATTATCATATGATTGCTACCATATTGCCATCTGATTTTCATTTTTATATTTGATGTCATGTGATTACTATAAGATTATCTAATTTTTATTTGATAACTATTATTGGTATTATCTGATTATCATGTGATTATCATGTGATTGTTATAAGATTGATATAGTTGTTCTTATATATTGTTTTTTAATATCAATGTATTATTTTAGCAGTTTTTTAATATTTCACATATAAACCAATTAAATCAGACAATAATTTAATAACAACTAGTATCATTATTGTAGAAACTAGTAAGTATGTGTCAAAGAATAAAAGGTAATTAGATGACCGTCAGAAGACAATCAAAGCAATATCAATAACTACTAACTAATTAGCAAAAAATGGTGATCAAATGACAATCAAAAGGTAATCTAATGACTATCAACATGTTAACTAATTGACAAGAAAAATGTTATAATTATACAACAATCAGATATCAATCATACAACAATTGAATTATAATTGGTATAATAGACAATCAATATTGAATAATAGTAAAAAAATTAGATAGCAATCGTTATCATTGATAACCAATATTAGATAGTAATCAGACAACTATCAGACAATAATCACTATGATTAACAATCAAAATAACAACCAATATCAAATAGCAATAAAACAACGATTAGACAACAAATCAATATCATAATCCATTAGATAACAATCAACATCCAATATCAATTGGATAGTAATAAAATAAAAATCAATATCATTGACAACCAATTTTAGATATTAATAAAACAACAATTAGATAATAGTTGGTACGATAACTAGTATCTTATAGTAATTAATAACAATTGGTATTATTGACACTATATTATAATCAATATCAAGTAACAATCTAATAACACTCAATATCATTAGCAATTAGACGATAATCATATATAAATTAATATAATTGGCAACTATATAGTAATCAGATGACAATAAGATAATAATCAGTAAACAATCAGATATAATCACACAATTTTAATTGTGAGGGGTGTTTTGGTCATTCGAACATTTCAACTGGGCTAGGTTTAAGGATTTTGCCATTTTTGCAAAATCATAAAACTTTGTGTTTGAGCTTAATTTTATTAAAAAGTTTTTGCTACTTGTGCAGCTGGCCATATTATTATTTCCTACGGATATGATTTGTCTTCAATTGGGCTAACACATTAAGTGATAACAACGATTTTTGAGAATGGATGTTCGAGGGTTGAGTATTTAAAATTTAAATTGGAGAAATTGTAATGAGTGGCAAAATAGGTTAGTTATTTTGCAAATGTATTTTTCATGTTTCTTTTTTTTATTATTTTTTTATTTTTTGAGTATAAATTTGAAGTAGGGGATTTGAACCCGATACATCTTGTTGGCGTATTTTTTATGTTTCTAATTTTTCATATGTAATATTCCCATTCTGGTTTTAATTTTTTATATTCGAAAATTTTACCTTTACTACCAACATCAGAGTTCATTTTTTTTTTCTTTCTGCTTTTCCTCTCCATCGTTTCTTATTGCAAGCATGTTCTCTTCAATGGATTTCGCACCGATAAAGAGAAAGAGTCATGGATATAAAGATGAAGTGAAATTTTGCAATATTAGTTGTGGTTGAATCAAGATTGTACAATCGATGGTGCCGACAAGGTTCCAATCTTAGACGTTGGTGTGTATGCCTACCCCTTTTTTTGTTGTCCGAACTAGAAATTGTAGACTTTGAATTAGAGGTGTAAATGGGTTGGGTTGAGACAGATTTTCAGTCAAACCAACCCGACTCGAATCATAATCGGGTTGCACGGTTATGAAACCGACTCGACTCCTTCGAATTACTTTGGATCTATGATGGGTTGTCGAACGAGTTTTGTCGCCTAAATCCATACCAAATACTTTACCGAACTATCCACAAGAGCTAGTCTTAGTAGTAAGACCATGTCGAACACATGGAGCACATGAATTTCTCAAGCAAATAATTTTCAGCCCGAGGGTAACCGATGAGGGGATTTGAGATGGTTTTAATTGCGAATAATGTAAAAAATTGCAAAAAAAGTAAATTAAAGGTGTAGATCGATTCTAGAAAGCTTAGCATGGGTTGTCTAGGTCTCCTTAATCATTATGTTTGATCATTGAATTCTCATTACTAAAATCTAGCAATTGATACTTTTAACCAATTTAATTAGAGAAGCTAATCAAATGGTCCTGAGCATCAAACTAGCTTGAGTTAAACCAATGAAAATCGTACAAGGTTCAATTTGTACTAATTGTATTAAGATCATGGCTAAGTTAGTTTGATAGCCTAATTTTCATGCGCCTAATTAGACAATAGTTTAGTCCAATCCTAAGCCGATTAGAACAATACAAGATTGAATTGATTTGTAAGCTAACCCAACTTATTGCTTCTAATTGAATTACATACGATTTAATAAAGAAAATTGCACACAATCAAAAGCATTCATTATATAGTTCATATCCGTCCGACAAATTGAATATAATCATTAGCAACAAAATTGAAATAATCAATACATCAAATTCAGTTCAAATCTCACAAGTGCAATGAAATCAAAGGAGATTAATGCAAACCCAAGCTAAAAGGAGGTACCAACTAGCCCATTCTCAACATGCCAAGCTGTGGGAGTGGGAGAATGTTCAAGTGCAAAGAAAAGGACTAAAAGTAATAACACTAAAAATGTGCTATTTAACTCCACTAAATTCGAGATCGTTCCATTATTTTACATTCTTATTTGGTTATTAAGTTTTGAGAAATTCGACGGTAGAACTGAAAGTTGATGTCGGTGTGGAGCATAACCAGTAAATATGAAGTCAGGACTGCATAAGGCCAATTTATGTGTAACATCCCAAATTTAAGTTAATTATATATATATATATATATATATATATATATATATATATAATAGCAGTATGTATATTCTAAATCCATATTTTCCCTTCTTTTTTTCACATAAAATAAATCTCTTCTCTCTCGTCATTAAATTCCATTTTTCATAATTAATTATATAAATAAATATATAATTATACTTCTCTCTCGCGAATGACCAATTCTCCAATTATTTTATGTATGTATGTATGTATGATTACTTAATCAACTTTCCACCAAATCACACTTTTCCTAATCTTTCAAATGAAATAATTACATCCATAATCAATATAATCTCAAATGAACCAACTTATGCTTAATTAATTTAAGATAGTTACAAATACAATTACCTTAAATTTGGGATGCTACATTAGGTCTCTGCTTCGAAACGCTGCAACGTCGTAAGGTAGTAGCCTCACTATTCGAAAAATGCACACAACCCAGTGGTGCTGCTTTTAAGCGTCGCAATGCTCCAAAGTTGTCATGCGAGTATGAGACTGTTGGCGTTGCAACACTGTCCCTAGCGCTGGATTGCTGTTATGATTTCTTAAATAAGAAATTCGTTGCTTAGGTCAGATCACCTCAGAATTCCAACAATTATAACAAGTTTTCTCCCAATTTTCTGAGTTTTTCTTGTTGGACGTTTATGTATTGTAACTCTTCCTCATCATTTGGCATGTGGATGAGAGGGCTAAGGCAACATTTTCTAGCTTGGGTCGTTAGTATTCTCTCTATTTCATTATTTGTGAGCTTTGGAATCATGATTTTGATGTATGGTCGATTCGATTATGTTTTATCTAGATTGTGATATATTATTGTCCGTACGCTTGGGGATATACATTTACAGCTTGAATTAACATACAATATCGTGACACTTGATTGTATAGATTTTCTAGAAGCAATGAGTTGAGTTGGCTTACAATTCAATTGAATGAGTCTTGATCTAACCAACTTAGAATCGAATGAATAGAATAATTAGCTAGGCGCTAGAAAGTTGATTATTCACCCAATATACCCTAGATCTTAATGCGATTAGGGTAATTCAAACATGTTTGTCTTTCATCTTATTGAATTTCACTAGTTTGTAGTCAGGACAATTTGGTTAGCTTTTCTAATTAAATTGGTTGGAATTTAACATTAAAGGCTAGTTATGATAATGACATGATCAAACAAATTGAAATAGAGAATTCCATTCAGACCCAAGCTAGGATCTTTAAGTCATTGAACATCTTTTCAATTGTACTCTTTACGTTATTTTTCGTTATTTGCAATCAAAACCATCTTTGGTTACTTAGGGTTGGAAACCTTTTGTTTGAGAAATTTACATGATCCCTAAGTTCGACCCAAACTTGTCACTAAAACTAGTTCTTGGTGTGTGAGTCTTTAAATCATTTGATTCGGATTAGGACGGCAAAATGAGCTAGATAAAAATGACTTATAAAATAGAGAGAAAACAATGTGTAAACGGTTGAAATCGAAGATGATTGACCTAGGGCGGTGCTGACAGACGATTTTGAGTGGATCATAATTGGTGTGTCGTGACATTGTGTGCATTTCATGCTAATGGCAGCTACTGCCTTACAGTGTTGTGTATGGTGCCATAGGGTTCTGAGACGCTGCAAGGCAGATGCCAAATAGGGCCTCTTCTTGCTCTTTGACTTCCGATTGATGTCATTCGACTTCAAATTCATCTAATTAAGCTTGAAATTGATACCAACACCGAATTCTACCATTAATTAGATCATAATCTACAAAGTAGCCAAATAGAAACGTAAAATCGTGGAACTATTCAAATCTATAATTAAAAGGAGTTAGATAGCAAATTTTGAGTGCTATCAATGGTCGGGTAGGGTGGTGAAAAAGTGGCCGGTTGGAAATATTGCAGTGGAATCAATCCAATTTTCTTCTTCTTTGGGTTTCATTTGTCTCAGAAAAATTACACTTTTCTTTATCCTTTTATCTTCGCCATGTGGAACATGTAAACCTAATCTTTCTCTCCACTTTTTTACTTCAAGTAACAAAAGTCAGTTTTTTTCACAGATTAAATTCAGTTTCCTTCTTCTTCTTTTGCATGTGAACGAGAGAGAAAATTTGGGGATTTTGAACAGCAGCATTTCGAACGAAATGCTGAAGATGAAGCTTAATGCACAGTACAAGGATGAAGAAAGATGACCAATACACACACAATTATAGTGGTTCAGCAAGATTTCTTACATCCACTCTCAAAGTCTTCAAAAATTGAATTATGCAAAGATCTCCAAGATGAAGATTAAATGATACAGATAAGTCTCTAACCCTCTCTCTCTTCAAAGACACTCTTTATATTCTACAGCTCGTTCTTAGAGTTTTTGGTTTTTGATTGAAAGCAGAATAACTTTTTTTCTAACAAGCATCAGTTACAAAGGTTTAAGAAGTTACCAAAACCAACTTTGAACTCTTTGTTGAAAATTAAACATGTTTTAATTAAATACGTTAAATGTGAATTTATCTAGAAAAATTAAAGATGTGCGTTAAATTAACGTTAGAGTTAATTTAATATGAGTTGTTCACATGAATTAAGTATAAGATTTAATTGTTGTGTTTAATTATAATCTGAGTTATGCTCATTACAATCCTATAAATAGGATTGATATTTACATTAATGTAAATACAAACTTATGTAGAAAACTCTTTTTGTGTGTATTCTTATTCACTTGAATCATTCAAGTGAATAAGAATACACACAAAAAGAGTCTTCTACATAAGTCTTGTTTCTTTTCTCAAATTTTTTATTTTGTGATTATTTATTTGGAGTGTTCATCACACGCTTCAAAAAAAGTGGTATCAGAGCAAAGTTTTGAGTTAAAAAATTATTTTTTCAAATGGCAAACAACAATTTAGTTCCTTTCCAAGTGCCTCGACTTACGAATGAAAATTATAGCAGTTGGTGTATTCGAATGAAAGTTGTACTTGGTTCACAAGATCTGTGGGATATTGTTAAGAATGGTTATGAAGAACTAGAAAGTGATGCGGCTTTGAGTCCAGCTCAACGAGAAACTTTGCAAAATACAAGAAAGAAAGACCAAAAGGCTCTCACCATCATTCATCAAGTCATTGATGATTCAAACTTTGAGAAGTTTTTGGAGCAACTACTCACATCAAACATGGCAAATTTTGGAGAATACGTGTAAAGGAGTAGGTCGAGTAAAGAAGGTTCACCTCCAAAAATTGAGAGGTGATTATGAATCACTGCATATGAAGGAGTCTGAATCAGTTTCAGATTATACTTCAAGTTTGCTAGCAGTAGTAAATGAAATGAAAAGATATGGTGCAATAAGTGATGAGCAAGTAAGAGAAAAGATACTTCGCTCATTGGATAAAAAATTCAATTTCATCGTAGTAGCTATTGAAGAATCAAATTAGGATTTGAGTACAATGTCCATTGATCAACATATAGGTTATTTACAAGCCCATGAACAGATGCTTCTTAAGAATAACAAGCAGACGACCGAACAACTCTTTCAGTCAAAGTTGCGATTGAAAGATAAGGAAGATAGCCTAGGAAAAGGCAATCGAGGTCGAGGATATGGTGGTAATCGTGGACGTGGTGATTTTAGAGGCCGAGGTCGAGGAAACTACGGTAAAAGAAAATTTGATGAGAGTAATTTAAACTCAAATTCATCAAGAGGTCGTGGAAGACAAAATTATTGAAGTCAAATGGACAAAGATCAAATAATTATAGGAGGTATGACAAAAGACAGATTGAATGTTATAATAGTCATAAATTTGACAATTATTCTTGGGAATGCAGAAATAATGTTGAAGAAAATGCAAATTTGCTGAGAAAAATGAAGAAAGCGGCGAGTCATCATTGTTTCTAGCAACACGAAAAGATGAGGAAACATGTGAAAACAATGCATGGTATCTCGATAGCGGTGCAAGCAATCACATGTGTGGAAGTAAATTGATGTTCATGGAGCTTGATGAATCAGTTGGTGGTAATATCATATTTGGTGATGCCACAAAAATTTCAGTTAAAGGAAAAGGTAAATTTTTTTTTATCAATTTGAAGAATGGGAAACATGACTTTATCTCTAATGTTTATTATGTGTCGAATATGAAGAACAATATTTTGAGTTTGGGACAACTCTTAGAGAAATGCTATAATATTTTGATGAAGGATTATAGTCTTTTGATAAGAGATAATCAAGATAATATGATTGCTAAAGTTCAAATGACGAAAACTAGAATGTTTTTATTAAGAATTCAAATTGATGTTGCTAAATGTTTGAAGTCATGTTTGAAAGATCCAAATTGGATTTGACACTTGAGATTTAGGCACTTGAACTTTGATGGCTTGAGACTAGGGGTGTGCAAAAATCGAGAAAAACCGACGAATCGGACCGAACCGAACCAAATCAATTGGTTCGGTTCGTTTTATTAAAAAATATGGAACCGCCGGTTCTCTAAGTAATAGAACCAAGAGGTTCGGTTCGGTCTTCGGTTCACAACCTTAAAAACCATAAAAAATCAAACCGAACCACAATCTATTATATTAATTATGTTAATATTTATATTAATAAAATATATATACTAATTTACAAAAAGTTTGGCACAAAACCTTTTGTTATAATTTTTTTCTTTAGGCTCATGCGCAACTTAAGAATGATTTGATGTTTTTTTTCTCTTTTTTCTTAACGGTTTGAACCGAATCGAACCAATCTAACCGAAGAAAATTGGTTCGAATCAACAACCAAAATCGATAAAACTCGATTTTCAGTGGTTCAATGTGTAGGAAAATCGAGAGGTTCGGTTTGGTCCTTGGTTCGACCCAAAACCAGACAAAATCGAACCATGCACACCCCTACTTGAGTCTATTAGCGAGGAAGGACATGGTGAAAGTGCTGCCGTATGTCAAACATCCAGATCAATTTTGTGAAGGTTGTCTTTATGACAAACAATCAAGAAAGAGTTTTCCACAAGTAATACTGCATTTACTTGGATTTCTAAGAACAACCTATAGTGACATTATCCACTTGTGAGGAAGAATATGTTGCTGCAGCTTCATGTGTCTGTCATGTAGTTTGGTTAAGAAATTTGCTAAAGACAGTTGAAATTTCACAAGATGATTCAACATTGATCCATGTAGACACTAAGTCAACAATTGCTCTAGTAAAGAATCATGTGTTCCATGATCGTAGTAAACACGTTGATACAAGGTTTCATTTTATCAGAGATTGCATGTCAAAGAAGGAGGTTCAAGTTGAATATGTGAAGACGAAAGATCAAATTGCAGATATTTTCACGAAACCACTCAAAATTGATGTGTTTAACAAGTTAAGAACTTTGCTTGGAGTTTTCAGAAAACATGTTTAAGGAAGGATGTTGAAAATTAAACATGTTTTAATTAAATACGTTAAATGTGAATTTATTTATGAAAATTAAAGTTGTGAGTTAAATTAATGTTAGAGTTAATTTAACATGAATTAAGTGTAGGATTTAATTGTTGTGTTTAATTGTAGTGTGAGTTATGCTCATGACAATCCTATAAATATGATTGACATTTACATTGTTGAATCATCCAAGTGAATAAGAATACACAGAAAAAAGTCTTCCACATAAGTCTTATTTCTTATTTCTTAGTTATGGCGTTGGTTATGTGAGGAGTTAACTGAATGAAATAATTAACTTTAGTGGTGATTATATGGTGAGTTAACTATACGGTTTAGTTAACTGCTGGTGATGGTTATGGGTTGAGTTAACCGAATGGACTAACTCTCGAGTTAGCTATTGGTGATGGGTTATCTATGTTGAGATGAACTACTTGGCTATGTGATGATCTGTTAGGACAGATTGCTATGGAAAAACCAAAGAGGTTGTGTGGCGATATGACTTTATGGTTTGCTATGGAAAAATCATAAAACAGGATTGACGTGACCTAAACCTTAGTATAAATGTTAGAATTTAGCAAGTACGTAGTCAAAAACAAACTTACAACTTGGTTGAAAACAATCTTAAAAATACATTCAACAAATATCAGTGCATCTATACCAATTAACATTAGTACAATAAAATCTAACAAGGCATAATTTCACACACTTTATACTTCAATACAATTGGGCAAGAATTAGGGTGTCTATTCTCAAAACATCAATACAGTTCACAAAATCGAAACTAGTATTATATACGGCACATATTAGAAAAAAAATCTCAATGTTTCTAGTGTGCAATCCTCTTCCATAAACATCATACATTTCAAATCCATATTTTAATAACAAAAAATTATGGAATCTTGTTCAAGGATCGATTTTCTATTGAACAAACAAAAATCAAAGAAAAAGCAAGAAAATGTTTCTTTTAGGCATTTCATCAAACACATTGTATGCTATGTGATGAGACACACTTTAGGACATGCTTTTTGGACATGAAGGTTTAATAGATTTACCTACCTAGTTTGTCAAGTTCAATTGAGTGTGGGCACTGCGAAGAAACTAAAGAAATGCGAAGTGGTAGGACGACAACAGAGAAATTGTGTGCTTGTTGCAAGGTCATGCTAGAATGGATGGAACTCCAAAATTGACGTCGTAGGCCTACCAGACGAGAAAGATAGGGAAGGCTGGGGGTTGGGCGAATGAAGGAAAGAGTTTCGGGCAGTGGGTGTCTCACGAATTGAGGTTTTTTTTTTAATTCTCAGGTTAGGACAAAAAGTAACAAAGTTAATGAAAAAAGACAATGCATTTTTTGCAACGCAATAAAAAGTTTTACAAATTTTCAAAAATCCAAAACTTTCCATAACTTCTCGTCAAAAACCCGAATTTGGGTTTAAACGACACTTTTTTCTTCCCCTCCCCCTGCCCCCCACCACTTCGATCTGCACTGTTCAATAGTGTCATTGTAGGTCATTTTTCTTGTAGTAACAAAGGGTAGAATTGTCGAGATGCTTAACGACTGACGCTATGCTATCAATGTTATATATGCTATGTGGACTTTGTAACAGGTAGTATAGTCGTTATAATGACATTAAGACTAGCTCGATGCTATCTAGGATATATATGCTGTGTGGTCTTTGTATCCTATGGTATAGCTAGTTTTGTGCCCAATAGCTAGTATGAGGACCGACTAGTATTCTGTGTTGGCCTAGGGTAAATGTTGTTTCTGTCTATGGGTCACTTGTTGTATGGATCAGGGTACTGACTTAATGGAGATCAACTGTTACCTAGTAGAGCATTAGAGAGTTCCTTACTGAGTATATTTATATACTCACCCGTTTTTGTTTTCTGTTTTCAGGCAAAGGTAAAAGAAGGCTGGCGAGGGACAAGAAAGACCAGTGACCACGCCACAGGGACTACATGGATGTTGCTTCCGCGTTTGTGTCTTATTTATTTTCTGAAACTTTATGGATTTGTATTACTTTGTTAAAATTGAGTTTTCTTTGATGTTTGAATTTTGGAAAAAGTGGGATCTCGTCAGAGTCGTTTCCAGGATTTTGATTACCATATTTCTAACTTTTGATTTACCTCCATAGCTTGTTCTAGTTTGTTTAAAGTTGAAATGACTCGTTTTTCATCATCATTGGTTTCTAAATGTCTTCTTTTATGGTTTTTGATTTGGTAACGACCCATTTTAGTTTTCGTAAATGTGAGGCGTTACAGTTTTAGGTTCTGTTGACTGACTTACGGAGTAACTATGGTTTGGGTCCTTATGGTCACTGTGGTCCTCTGTCCCCGCCAGTTACGCTTTTTGTTTAAAGTTGTTTGTTACGCTTATAATTGCCTGAGTGAACTGTTTTGACATGGATTCTACTCTTGTTATTAAGCTTCTAAGAGTGTATTGTGATTTTCTTTTAGAAAATGCCGCCACTAGAGGCGCTAGGAGAGATGGACGCAATGGACGAGGAGCAGGTCAAGGACAACCTGCTGCACCGACCGTAGACCCCGTCGCATCTATCACACAAGTCGATTTGGCCGCTCTGATGGCTCAGATGGAGCAAAGAATTGCTCGTCTGTGATAGCAGCTATGGCACAGTTCCAGCAAGCCCCAGCAGCTCCTACTTTGGTTCAAGCTGCACCAGTCATTCAGGAGGATCTGCCAGACCGACTGTCAGCTGAAGTGAATCATTTGAGGAATTTCAGAAAGTATGATCTTCCGACGTTCGATGGGTCACTGAAAGATCCTTCTAAAGTAGAGGTGTGGTTGTCATCGATTGAGGATATCTTTTGGTACATGAACTGTCCTGATAACCAAATGATACAGTGTGCGGTATTTATGCTCAGAGATAATGCCATTTTTTGGTTGAAATCTGCTAAAAAAAAGTTGGGTGAAGATCCCCATGCTATTACGTGGGAAAAGTTTAAGGAGTGCTTCTATGAGAAGTTCTTCTCTGCCAACCTCCAAGATGCCAAACGACATGAATTCCTAGATTTAAAGTGAGGACAGATGACAGTGGAAGAGTACGATCAAGAATTTGATGAATCGTCTCGTTTTGCTCTAGAGATGGTGACTACCGAGTTAGCCCGACAGAAAGGTTTGTGAGAGTCCTCATAAAGAAAATCATGAGTTTTGTGTGAGCTTTTAAGCCTACTACCCAGGCTGAGGCATTGCGTCTGGCTGTAGATGCGAATGATAAGGAAGATGACGAACAACCAAAGCCATTGGGACAAGAACCTTTCTCTGGGCAAAAGAGGAAGGCTGAGCAGAAACAAGTAGAGAACCAACGGAGGAGCTCGAGGCTGAGGGGTGCACAAAGACATTACCGTCAGCAGTTTGCTGAAGCGGGTGCTACAGAGGGGCAGATTCCTGGGTCGCTGTTGTATGAAGTTAGAGCTTGTTTCACTAGCATGCAACCAGGACACATAGCTGTGAATTGTCCTAATAATTCCTCTGAGGTCACGAAATATCTGTCAGCTGGATCGTCTCAGGGGAGTGGAAGTCGACAGCAAGGTCGAGTTTTTGCCACAAATCGTCAGGAAGCCGAGAAGGCAGGCACTGTGGTAACAGGTACACTTCCAATCTTGGGGCATTTTGCATTAGTGTTATTTTATTCTGGGTCTTCTCACTCCTTTATCTTGACACTCTTTGTAAAAAATGGTTGTTTGGAGGTGGAAACTCTTAGTTTTGTGCTGTCTATGTCTACTCCGTCAGGAGAAATTATGCTTTCTATAGAAAAAGTCAAGGCATGTCAGTTGAAATTAGCGGGTCATGTGTTAGAAGCAACCTTGCTAGTTTTAAACATGCGAGACTTTGATGTTATACTAGGCATGGGTTGGTTGGCTGCTAACCATGCTAGTATAGACTGTTCTCGAAAGAAAGTAGTTTTTAATCCTCCAGCTGAGGCAAAGTTTAAATTTAAAGGGCAAGGACTGTGGTCTTGCCTAAAGTGATTTCGGCTTTGAAAGCCAGTAAACTACTTAACCAAGGTACATGGAATATTTTGGCCATTGTGGTGGACACTAGAGAAACTGAGACCTCTTTGTCGTCAGAACCTGTGGTGAGAGATTATCCAGATGTCTTTCCAGAAGATTTACCGGGTGTTCCTTCTCAGAGAGAGATTGAGTTTGTTATCGAGCTGGAACCAAGTACTAGACCTATATCTAAAGCTCCGTACAGAATGGCTCCAACAGAGTTGGAAGAGTTAAAGTTGCAGTTACAGGAACTGCTTGACAAAGATTTCATTCGACCAAGTGTGTCACCATGAGGTGCGCATGTGTTGTTTGTAAAGAAGATGGATGGGTCGTTGCGCCTGTGTATTGGCTATAGGGAGTTGATCAAGGTGATGGTCAAGAATAAATATCTGCTACCTAGAATCGACGATTTGTTTGATCAGTTACAGGGAGCCACTGTATTCTCAAAGATCGATCTGCGATCGGGATATCACCAGTTGAGAGTCAAGGAGAGTGACATTCCAAAGACAACATTCGTTCGAGATATGGACAGTACAAGTTCATAGTGATGTCGTTTGGTCTGACGAATGCTTCGACAGTATTTATGGATCTGATGAACAGGGTGTTCAAGGATTTTCTGGACTCCTTTGTTATTGTCTTTATTGACGATATTTTGGTTTACTCCAAAACAGAAGCGAAACATGAGGAGCATTTGCGAAAAGTATTGGAAACTCTAAGGTCGAACAAGCTTTATGCTAAGTTTTCTAAGTGTGAATTTTGGCTGAAGCAAGTGACCTTTCTTGGTCATATCGTGTCTAGGGATGGAGTTTCAGTGGACCCTGTGAAGATTGAAGCTGTTACCAGTTGGTCTTGACCCTCTACGGTCTCGGAGGTTCGTAGCTTCCTGGGCTTTGCAGACTATTACAGGCGATTTGTAGAAAACTTTTCACGTATAACCACCCCACTGACTTAACTGACCAGGATAGGGATTTCTTTTGTTTGGACCAAAGCTTTTGAGGACAGCTTCTAGAGTTTGAAGCAAAAACTCATTACTGCACCAGTTCTTACAGTGTCGGATGGTTCAGGTAGTTTTGTGATTTAGAGTGATACATCGAAGAAAGGCTTGGGTTGCATTCTCATGCAGCACGGGAAGGTGGTCGCTTATGCGTCTCGCCAGTTGAAGAACCATGAACAGAACTATCCTACTCATGATCTTGAGTTAGCAGTTGTAGTTTTTGCACGCAAGATTTGGAGGCATTATCTGTATGGAGAAAAGATACAGATTTTCATTGACCACAAGAGTCTCAAATACTTCTTCACCCATAAGAAGTGAATATGAGACAACGTAGATGGTTGGAGTTGGTGAAGGACTATGACTGTGAAATACTATACCACCCTGGTGAGGCGAATGTGGTAGCTGATGCTCTGAGAAGGAAGGTAGCTCATTTAGCAGCTCTCATCACTAGACAGACTCAACTGCACCAGGATTTTGAGCGAGCTGAGATTGCGGTTGCAGTAGGGGAAGTCACCTCACAGTTGGCACAGTTGACGGTGCAACCGACGTTGAGACAAAGGATTATTGATGCTCAGGGTAGAGACCAATACTTGAGTATGAAGCGACACCTAGTTGTGACAGGGCAAGTTGTAAGATTTTCTGTAGCCTCTGATGGTAGGCTACTGTTTGAGAGACACTTGTGCGTTCCAGCAGACAGTGATGTTAAATATGAGTTGTTGTCTGAAGCTCATAACTCTCCGTTCTCTATGCATCCTGGTAGTACCAAGATGTACTAAGACTTGAAACGCTTTTATTCGTGGCCTAACATGAAGAGAGAAGTAGCAGATTTTGTTAGCAAGTGCCTGATGTGTCAGCAGGTGAAAGCACCAAGGCAGAAGCCAACCGATTTGCTACAGCCTCTTGGCGTTCCAGAGTAGAAATGGAAGAATGTGTTAGTGGAATTTATTACAGGGTTGCCTAGGACAGCGAAGGGTTACACTGTAATTTGGGTTATTGTGGATAAACTCACCAAATCAGCACATTTTGTACCAGGAAGGACTACGTATACATCGAACAAGTGGGCGCAACTGTACGTGAAGGAAGTGGTGAGATTGCATGGAGTTTCCGTGTCGATTGTTTCGGACAGGGATGCTCGTTTCACCTCTAATTTCTGAAGAAGTCTTCAGAATGCTTTGGGCACATGGTTGGATTTCAGTACAGCTTTTCACCCACAGACTGATGGTCAAACTGAATGTTTGAACCAGACATTGGAGGATATGCTGCGAGCATGTGCTTTGGAGTTTTCAGGAAGTTGGGACTCTCACTTGCACTCGATGGAGTTCGCTTATAATAACAGTTACCAGGCTACCATTGGCATGGCGTCGTTTGAGGCCTTGTATGGTAAGTGTTGCAGGTCTCCTGTCTGATGGGGTGAGGTTGGGGAGCAAAGATTGGTTGGCCCTGAGTTAGTGCAGTCCACTAACAAGGTCATTCAGCACATGAAAGCCGCTCAAAGTATACAGAAGAGCTATGTTGATGTGAGACAAAAAGATCTTAAATTCGAGGTAGGAGATATAAAATCTTTCCTTTACCATCTGAAGTCAACATCAAAATCTTGTATTTTGACCATTTGTGCATCACATCTGACAAATAAAGAAGTGAAATATGTAAGTATGAAAAAATAAAAAATCTAATAAAACGAATCAAAGTCTCTCAAACATATAGTAAAATAAATTCATCAAGAAAACAAAACGGAGAGCAAGAACATTATAGTTCTAAGGAACCATAGTAAGGAGAAGGAGGGAGGGAGAAAGAGGGGGGGGGGGGGAGGTTGACAACCATATAAACTCACCAAGAAAACACACTTTTTGAAGAGCACCAAATACATACACTACAAGAAAATTGTCATTTAACGACGCAAAAACCGCATCACGAATAGATTTCGTAATATATTTTGCGCCATTGTATCCACTGTCAACATATGGAATTTAACGACACAGACAAAAAAACGTCGTTGTTTGTTCGTTAATGACACTTATTTTGTGTTGTTATTTACTCTTTCATGTCATTTTAAATGTGTAATTGTTAAGTGGTAGTTGAAGGAAAAGAGTGTCACGCCCCAAAATCCCAAACTGAATCGGACCGTTACTTAGTTAAAACCAATAAAGTTTATTTTGAAAAACGGATGTAAAACAAAACAAATACTTTTATTTATTCAAAATAATCATTTAAAAAGGTCATCAGACAAATACTTAGTAAAAATAAAAAGAAATACCTAAACGAGATCCCTAAAACGGTTTTCTAAATCAAATAAGTACGACAAATAAAACCAAACTAATAAACATTAAGGGTGCCAGAATAAATGTAAAGGGGAAGCAAAAGGTCTAAAGGTCCACTCTGATATGGTCACTGGTTCTTCTTGTTCCTCATCGGTCCCTTCTTACCTTTGCCTGAAACACAACATAGAAAGGAGGAGTATAAAAATATACTCAGTAAGGGACCCACTACTAATCCCACTAGGTGACCATTAACTCTCTCTAATAACTTGTACTTTCCGACACACAGTCAATTGGTTTAGTAGGAACGCCCCATACAGCTAAATATAATTTTATTTATCAATTATCTTATAATTTGTTGGTTGATTTTAATTTGGGATGTTTGTTTTCGTTTTAAAATTTTGGTTAATTGTTGGGTAATTATTGGTTATGGTTTGTTTTATTTGTGGTTGGAAGGAGAGAAAAGGTGGATTTTAATGAAGAGAGAGAAAAGTGGGTGTTAAATGAGGAAAGAGAAAGATGATTTAATTGGGAGAGAGAATTTTGGATTTAAATTTTTTTGAAGAAAAAAGAAAAGATAAAATAATATAATATTAAATTTATTATTATATTTTTTTCTTTTAAATTAGAGGCCAAGGTCAAGGTCGACAACACTAGTATGCCTTTGGAGGACATTGTGGAGAGTCTAGCTGATACTACTCTTAAGCTAAAGAGGAACCAGGAAACTACCATTTTCAACATGTAGAGCTTGGCTACGCGGATGTCCCAGTTGACCAACAATGTCAGTAGACTCGACATAGAGTAATAGAAGCTTCCTTTTCGACAGATGTTAGATGTGAGGAATGTCAGTCTCATCACCTCTATATGCTCTGTTTATAATTTTACTTCACGCATCTTTGCACACGTTGAGGAATGTGATGTTTAGGAGAGCACTTTCATCTCACCCAGAAGACGAGGGGTAAGATTTGAATCTCCCTTGAGTTTAGATCTTTATGTTCTTGTTGCACATTTCCTTTATAGTGTAGTTGTTACTAAGAAAGACAGAGGAGGTTAAGTCTGTCCAGCCCTCTAGTAAGAAAGTGTGGGCAAAGTTTTCTTATGAGGAAAAGAAGGTAGAAAAAGAGGATGAGATTAAGCAAAAGGAAATTCCCTCAATTTACCTTTCTCTTAAGCATAATGACATAGGCACATTTTTTGTTTTCTGCTTTATAGAGTATAACAAATTAAAACATGTCATGCGATATTTAGGGCCAGTTATAAATATCATGCTTGCTTCTATTTTATAAATTACCTTAAAAAATTTGGAATATTACAGTCGCGAGCCGTCGTCCATTCACAAGCCCAGATCAGTGACGTCGAGCCGTGCCACGCTCCAGTCCTCCACCTTTCACTCCACGTGCAGCCGCACGCTAGATCTGCACGCTGCGCCTTCCTCCACGCCGTCATCAACCAGCCGCACCGAATCTCTCCACCTCAAGCCTCCACGTGACGCGTCGTGCCGTTACCCTGCCAGCTGCATTGCCCAGTTCCGAGTTGGCCTCCACCCGCTCGCCGTAGCATTTCTCGTCCGTGCACCAGTCCGCAAGTCGAGCCGCAGAGCCGAGTTGTGAGCCGAGCCGCCTTTTTTCACCGTCTTCGTTACTATTTGTTGTGTGTGGTGTGTTGGGTATGGTTTAGGGAGAACTTAATTTGGGTACCCAATGAAGTTTATTCGAAGCATTCTCATGGATTAATTAGGATTTTTCGTTTAAGTTTGAAGGTTCGAATTGAAGGTTCAATTTGGGAGTCTTGTGGTACAACTGACTCTTGTTTTTTGCTCTTCAAAGCGACGTGGTTTCAACTTATTTGGTTTGTTTGGAAGTACTATTGAAGGGTTTAGAATTAATATTTCTTTTGGGAAGAAAATATTACCTAAAGTTCTTGTATGTTTAGGGTCTATTGGAGGCTATTTTCGTCTAGGAGGATTTCTGTTAATTGAGGTAAGGAATACTTCTACCAAATCCACGCCTTTGGTGAATAAGGTGTGGAAGATGGTTAGTGTGCTTGCATTGTGGTGTTAACTTCGGGTTCTTTAATATATTTTGTATGGATTATGCATGACCCGTCGTACTATTGATCTGTGTTATCTGCTGCATGAGAAGTAATTGGTTATTGTGATCACTATGTTAGATTTGATTTATTGGATATGGTTTCTGTTAACTTTACGTAATGAATTTTGTACTCGGTGGTAGAACGATGAGTCAGATAGCAAGCCTGTGTGGCGATTTTCTCTGACAAGGCCAGTTAACAAGCCTGTGTGGCGAATTTGTTTCTGAAGGTCTGTTAACAAGCATGTGTGGTGAATTGTTCCAACATATCCGTTCTGATAGCAAGCCTGTGTGGTGATTTACTCTGACAAGGTCGGTTAACAAGCCTGTGCGACGATTTATTCGGACATGTCTATCCCTACTCAACCACCTGACTGTGTGTCGTAAAGTACAAGTCATTAGGGGGAGTTAACGGTCACCTAGTGGGATTAGTAGTGGGTTCCTTACTGGGTATATTTCATACTCATCCTTTCTATGTTTTATTTCAGCAAAGGTAAGAAGGGATCGGCGAGGGACAAGAAGAACCAATGACCATACCGGGAAGGACTAAGAGACCTTTTTGCTTCCGCTTACGATATTTTGGCATTTTTACGGTTAAACTTTTTTATCTTTACTTGTTGTAATTTATTTGGTTTAGAAAACTATTTTTAGGGAATCCGTTTAGGTTTTTTTTTTCTTTTTCGTTATTTTAGTTAAGTGCATGTTTGACAACCTTTTAAATGTTTATTTTGATTAAATAAAAGTATTTGTTTCGTTTATTTCGTCTTTAAAAATTAATTTTTTTTATGATTTTAATTAAGTGATGGCCCGGCTCAGTTTGGGATCTCGGGGCGTTTAGGATCAGTGTAAAATATACCCAGTAAGGAACCCACTACTGAACCCACTACTGATCCCACTAGGTGATCGTTAACTCTCTCTAATATCCCGTACATTACGACACACAGTCAATTGCTTTAGTAGGAATGGTTATGTCGGAGCAATACGCCACACATGCTTGCTAACCACTCCTGCTAGAACAATACGCCACACAGGCTTGTTAACTGGCTCTGTCAAAGCAATACGCCACACAGGCTTGATATCTGACCCTGTCGGAACAATACGCCACACAGGTTTGTTAACCGATCCTCACGACAATACACCACACCGACTTTCCACACCGTCCCACCACTAAGTACAAAGTCATTAGGTAAAGTTAACAGACACCATATCCAACAATCAATTCAGTAACATAGTGATCACAATATGTTTAATCCTCATGCATCAGATAACACAGTTCAAACGAACAACAGGTCATGCATAATCCATACAACACATATACAGAAGTTAACACCACAGTGAAGGAAAAATAACCATCTTCAATACTTTATTCACCAAAGGCGTGAATTCAGTAGAAGTATTCCTTACCTCAAATGACAGAAATTTCCCTAGCTCGAAGTAGCTTCAGTTGGCCCTAAACATACAAAACCTTTAATTAATACTTTCTTTCCATAAAGAATTATTAATTAATTTTAACCCTTCACTAAACACTTCCAAACTCACCAATCAAGACAAAGACCAAGTCGACTCCTAGAGAAAATCCTCGAGTCAAATGCACCACAACCGCTCCAAACAGAACATTCAATAAAATACAGAAAGGCCAAAATTTAATCCAAGATAAACCTCATATAAAACTTCATTGGGTACTCTAAAAGCCCAATTCGAATTCTTCCTAAACCTTACCAAACACACCAACAACAAGAAGTGGCGACGGTGCTGGAAAGTGACAGAAGGCGGCTCGACTCAGAAAGGCAGCTCTGCTCGACTCACGGCTCGGTTTGCAGATCTAAGCGTGACACACGGCTTGAGATGCGAATTGGCGCACGGACGGGATGACAGCTCGTAGATCTTGTGCGCGAGAGTGGAGATCGACTCGAGTTCAACGGGGATGGTGGCGCTTGGCAGAGACACAGCACGGCGCACATATAGAGGCATCAACTTTTCATATCTGAGCGACGCACGAATTCAGGGTGGAGGCGCTGGAGTGGCTGAGCGTCGATGATTGGCTAACAGCACTGAGCGGATCTGGGAGGCGCGGCTATTGACGCGAAGCAAAACGCTGAGTGGGGCGCGGCGCGTCGAGACTTGAAAGTTGTTTTTATTATCGACAAATTACCTTCTATGTACAAGAAATTTAAAAATACCCTACGACATAAAATCATAGAATTTTGCTTGGAAATTCTGATAACACGCCTGAGGATTGAAAAGGAAGCTCGAAAACATGACCAGAAGGAGAAGGTGAACGTTGTTCCTCTAAGGACTTCGACTACCATTTTGAATCCTGGGTTGAAGCCAAAGAGAAAAAAGATGAAGGTTTAGAATCAAGGTCCCAACAACTAGAAAAACCAAAAGAATGAGAAACCAAGTTAAGATGTACAGTACAAATTATCTGCTACAATTGTAATAAGCGAGGTCATTTAGCTAGAAATGGTAGGAATAAGAGTCGTTCTACTGCGTAGGTGAACTTGACAGAAGAAGAATTTTGTGCCATGATCACATAAACAAATATGATTGAGAGTTCTGAAGGTTGGTGGCTAGACAGTGGCACTACGTGCCATGTTTGTCATGACCTTACTCTCTTCAACAAGGCGAGCTTCACTTAAACTGTAGGAGCAAATTTATTTACTCTTACAAAGAATAACGTCTTTGTCGGAAATGGTTATCAACAGATGGAATGTTTAAGTTTAATCTCAAAGTGAATAAACTTCGGTCTTCTGTTTACACGTTGCCTTCTTTTAATACTAGACATGTCATGTTAATAATTGAATAACTAGCAACAGATGTAGGTTGAATATGATTTATATATTATCAATGAATGATTTTGATAATTGTGAATATTGTAGTCAAGTAAAAATAACTAAGACTTTGCATAAATCTGTAAATAAAAAATCAGTTTAATCGAAAAATTAAAAGACTTTGTAGTGATAGGGAACTGATATGATTCAGTTGCCTTTAACAACTTCTATAACACACATGAAATAATCCATGAAAAGGCAGCGAATTATTCTCCTGAAATCAATGTTAAAGCTGAAAGAAAGAATAAAACTCTATACGAATTAGTAGTTGCTATTTTACTTCATTCAAGAGTTGCACCATATTGATTTTGTGAAACAATTCAAACTTAGTGTTATGTTCTTAATACAATTCCAAAGTCTAAACATAGAACTTCAGCTTACGAAGTGTTTAAGAATAAGAAACCAAAGTTGTAATATTTCAATACTTGGGGATGTCTAGCTGTTGTTAAATTCCAGATCCTAAAAGAAGAAAGCTTGCAAGTAGAGCTTATGGATGTGTCTTTATCAGATATGCAATCAATAGTAAAGCCTATTGACCTAGTAAATCAAGTTATGATAGAATAAAATAATGCTGACTTCTTTGAAAATATATTTTCTTTTAAATCAAGAAATAATGGGAGCTCGAGTTTCAATAGTCTAATTCGTGGAGGCTCAAGTTCTAGTAGTATACCTTTAGTTCGAACTCGAACTTCGAATGAGGAAGTAACTAAGCTTTGAAGAATCAAGAGAATTTAAAACATTAAAGACTTTGGAGATGACTTCAAAACCTAGAATGTAAAAGAAGATCTTAAAGTTCTAACAGAAGCTCTATCCTTAGCAGATGTCAACTTATGGCAAGAAGAAGCTATTAACGATGAAATGGATTCTCTTGAGTCAAATGTAACTTCACATTTAGTAGACTTACCCCCTGGCTGCAAAGCGATATGATGCATATGGCTTCTAAGGAAGAAACTCAAACCTGGTGTAACAACAGATAAGTACAAGACAAGACTTGTAGCTAAAGGTTTTAGAAAAAGAGAAAGTATAGACTTCTCCGATACATTCTCCCCATTAACTAGAATCACCTCAATTAGAGTGTTGATTTCTATAGCAGCCCTAAATTATCTTTTAGTACATCAAATGAATGTAAAGACGTATTTCTAAACGGTGAATTTGAAGAATAATTTTTTATGGAACAACCTGAAGGTTTCATATCTCATGGTCAAGAGAATAAAGTTTGTAAATTAGATAAATCTCTCTATATATTGAAACAAATTTCTAAACATTGACATGAAAAATTTGATAATCTAATCATTCCTAAAGGATTCAAAAAATGAAAGTGACAAATGCATCACTATAAGTATGAAAATAGCTTATGATATGTTAATCTTTGGGTCAAACTTGCACGTCAAAAATGATTTAAAATCAATGTTGAGTGCAAATTTTGACGTTAAAGACTTAGAAAAAGCTAATATAATATTTGGTATAAAAATCACTAGGTTTGAAAAGAAAATTTCTTTAGATCAATCTCACTATATAGAAAAGATTCTAAAGAAATATAGTTACTTTGATAGTAAACTAACATGTACTCCTTACAATTCTAGTGTAAAGTAGTTCAAGAACACTAGTGACAGTGTTAACCAATCTAAGTATACAAGCATTATCGACAGTCTCAAATATGTTCCTGATTGTACTAGGTCACACATAACTTATGCTGATTCTGAAGAAATAAAATTACTTCGATAGTAAATCAGCATGTACTCCTTACAGTTCTAGTGTAAAGTGGTTCAAGAACACTGGTGACAGTGTTAACCAATCTCATTATGCGAGCATTATTGACAGTCTCAAATATGTTGCTGATTGCACTAGGTCATACATAACTTATGTTATACGATTATTACGTAGTTTTACAAGCGGACTGTAACGCCCCAGATTTTCAACCTTGATCCGAGATCGTTACTTATATAAGAAAACTCATAAACTTTACAAATTAACAGCGAAAGCATTTTTCACAAGTAACAACATCAATACAATGACTGCAGCGGAAGCATTTGTCAATATAGTCCCCATGCACATGGTCACCGGTCCTTCCTGTCCGTCGTTGGTTTCCGCATACTTACCTGAAAAATAAACATGAAAAGGGTGAGTATAAAAATACCCAGTAAGGAACCCATTACTGGGCCTACAGGTTAATTGTTAACTTCCTAGTAAACTGCACTCTACAATCTTAATCCCAAAAGGATCTAACGTTCCACCTATTGAGTACAACATGGCTAATAGATAAAGTTAACAGCTACCATATTCCCAAATCATGCAACCTTAGTCCAAAACATTCATAAACACACAAATGAAGTTTAATACAGAGATGAGAACCACAATCACCTTATACCTTTATCTTGTTTTATGGATTTTCCATAGCAAACCATAAAGACATATCACCACACAACCTCATTGGTTTGTCCATAGTAATCTGTCCTAACAAATCATCACAAAGTCATTCAGTCCATCTCAACATAGATAACCATCACCAGCAGTTAACTTAACCGTTTAGTTAACTCACAACATACACACCAGTATCAAACATTTCGTCACATAACCAAACAAGTTCTATCAGTGTACCACACAGTTAAGTTTGATATACGAATTATGCATTGATACTTAATAAACCTTTATCACATAATCCCACAACTCAGATGTCACATAAATATTTTCGTAAATATTCTTACTACTTATCGAGGAACCAGTAGTAAGTCTCTTACCTCAAAGTGTCATCAATACTTTTGCTTGAGTTTCTCCTTCAAATTGATCCTATACATAAAATATTTAATTAATAATTTTCCATAAAATTATTAATTAATTTTTAACTTTAATCCTTCGATAAAATACTTTAGACTTACCAATTGGTTGTCGAATTCCAATCTAATTCGTAGAGAAAATTCTACGAATTAATATCTCATGAATGCTCCAAGTTAATCCTATACATAACAATTTAATTAACAATTTTTTTCAAAAATTGTTAATCAAATTTACCCTTCCAAGTAGTTCTTTAACCTTACCGATTCGTTGTCGACTCTCCAATTAATTCTTAGGTGAAATTCTACGAATTAATTCTAGCCATAGCTCCAAAGGAACCTTCAATTAACCAAGAATAATTCTCAAATTAATAACTTTATTGGGTATCCAAAAATCCAAAATAAAATAGCCAATACTTTACCCATATAACTAACGGCAGTGACCGTGAGCGACAAAAGAAAAATCAAATCCGGAGGATTAAATGGCATCGTCGAACGAAGAAGCGAAACGATTGGGCAAAGCAAATGTCGGAAACTGGCAAAAGAAAATAAAGAAAAAAAACATAGGAGGCGGCGGCTGCTGGAGAAGAAGAAAGAAGAATTTTTTTTATAACCTTCACGCTTTCCAATGCAACCCTAAATTAATAAATAATAATATTATTATTTAGTAATAAATAATAATAATCTTTTATTATTATTATTTATCTTTTCCAAATTCCACCAAATCAAATAAATCTTTTCCTTTTCATATTTCAAATCAATCAAATCTTCCTCTCTCCTCTCTCAATTATCTTTTAACAACAAAAAAAAAAAAAAAATTAAATATATATAGCAATATATATATATTTAATTTCTTAACCAAAATAATTAACATCCCAAAACAAATTAGATCTCAAAATAAATCCAACTTATTCTTTTAAGATAATTAACCTAAACTTATCTCAAATTTTTGGGATGTTACACGGACATAGTATAGATCATTAGAATGTTGTAGAAAGAGTTATGAGAAACTTGAAGAAAATCCATAACCTAGGATTACATTATAAAAAGTTTCACTCTAACCTAAAAGATTACAATGATACATATTAGAACTCTCTTTTAGATGACTCTAAGGCTTCTAGTAGATATATCTTTAGTATAGCAGGTGGGGCTGTTGCTTGAAAATCCAAGCACAGATGATTTTAGCCCAATCAACGATGGAGTCTGAAATGATAGTACTAGCAACAACTAGTGAAGAAGCAAGCTAGCTTCAAAACTTGTTATTTGAGATTCTTATATGGGATAAACTGGTACCAATCATATTGATCCATTGTGATAGTACTGCAGCGATAAAAAAAGTTCAAACCAGTTATTATAACGATAAAAGACAAAAAAAAATGCACCGTAAGCACAACATCATTAGAGAGTTTCTCACTACTGGCGCAGTTATAGTGGAGCCTGTACGGAATGATTTTGACAGATCCTTTGATGAAAGGACTAACCAGAGAGAATGTTCTTAAAACCTCAGAAAGAATAGGACTCATGCCTATCGAGAAATGAATCACTCGTGAAGTAAATCCAACTTTTAGACTAGAGATTCCATGAAACCTGTTCAAAGGATAATAACTGATCACAAGTGATAAGGAGAGAATCACGCTAAAAATAGTTAGAAGAGTAACAACATGATATCCTAAAGTGAATGAAAAGGTTGCCTTCGTTCTTAATGAGATCGATACTTGATGTCAAATGGAGTACCAAGTTACAGAAGTACTCTTGATAGATTCACCTTTGTGGATGTGGAAGTGAGGGTTGCTTCCTATAGAATATTTTAGGTAAATTCTCTAAAGCATCTACTAAACTGGGATAGACATGCTAGACCTTAAAACATGAGCTTTCAAACTACACTTAAATAACGTTGTGTGTAAGATGCTGTTAGAAATAGAGTTCAAAACCAAGAGTTACTCTATTGTATTCTAAATCATCTTCACTACGTAAAGGTTCAAGTCGACAGACACCTTTGCTTAACACAGTATTATACAGATTGACACTGCTTGATGAAATGTTTCTAAAATTTTCATGTCGTGGACAAACTTATAGTAAATATTTTTAAAGTGAGGGATTTTGATGAAAATTTTGGTTTAAAAAAGTAAAATTAATTATTTTATTTCAAGTTGAAATTTCCACATTGTTAAGAAACCAAAGTGGAAGCTCCTTTCTATACTCCTACTTATGTAGTGGGTTTGGATCCCAAGAGGTGCCCATGTTTTAGAGGGAGTGAGGAGATAGGCAAATGTTGATTTGTTGATATCTCCACACAGTTCGCTGCCACCTCCAATGCCACTTACGTTTGTGCGGTCAGACGGGCTAGGTATGGCGTTGTGAGGTATAAAATAATATTATATTATTTTTTGTTAAATTTTTATTTTATTTATTTATTAAAAAAATTAGTTTTAGAAATTTTAGAGGCGTTCAAAACTTTTGAGCGCGTTGAGGGCGAAGCGTTAACCTTGAAGGCACTGAGAGCTGATGCATTGAGACCTTGGAACGCATTAAGATGAAATGCATTGAGATCATTGAGCGCATCGATTGTTGAAGTGGTATTCTTTGATATGATCGTTAAAAGCGTTATGTTTTGACATGACCGCTGAGGCGTTACAGATCTCACGCGTTAATGATCTTATGACCATTGAGGCGTTATGAAACCTACTACTATATATAGTCTATCTCTTTGCCTCATTTTGGATTATCAGAAAACTTCTCTCTTACAAAATAATCTCTAAACGTCTTCTCTTAGTTTTGTTTTCCAAGCAAAGTCATTCACGAGTGTTTGGTATTCTGATCGATTTCGATGCAGCCCCGATCAAGTATTACGTTGTTTTATCCTAGCGGTGATGTGGTAATATTAAGAACTCTTTGCACTCTGAGCAGAGCCCCAAAACTTTTTGAACAGAACGTGTTCCACGACTCAGCCTTCACCTAACAAGTTTTTGTCTTATAGCTAGTCCTTTTGTCCATTCGACCATTGGTCGAGGCATTTTGTCCAAGTGACCATTAGTCTAGGCATTTTGTCTAGGTGACCACCAACTAGGCGACAAGTCTAGGCATTCGGTCTAGGTGACCATCTTCCAGACAACCTTTATCCAAGCGATCAATTCATCAAGCGACCAAGTTTGCGGCGGTTTTGTTCTAGGGGTCCAAAATCCAATCACCAAATTGTCGCTTCATTGCATTGTCTAGTACAAGTTTTAATATCCTTTGATCTGAGTTTAGTTAGGCCATGAGTGCATGCGCAGTTTGCAGCAATACTACGATTATTTTAACTTCCTCAAACTGTGGAACTGGCGGCCCCTCCTCTAGCCTACTCAATATCCTAAAGTAGCATATGTTCAACATGATTTACTCTAGCTTTGGGTGGTCTACCGTGCCTGCCTACCCCTCTTCCTCGTGCATGCATTTTTCCAACCTACACCCAAACTAAGTTTATTTAGTACTGCTACTATCTACATCTCAAGAATAATAGTTAAACATATTAATATCTACGTCATCTTCTACAAGAGCATACGTGCAAATCGATGGCAAGACTTTGTCAATTAATCATAGGGACACTTTTCGCTTAAGAGGTAACTAGCATATAGAACTCTGAAACTGCGCTCCGATACCACCCAACTTCTCCTATATTTGTATGAACACAACAAGACTTTTACTACATGCATGCTATGAAGGCCTCATGCAAACACTCATTTTAAATCTAACAAAAAAACATAACATTTAAACAATTCATAGTCTTCCAAAGAATCAAACGATGATCCTGTTTTTCAAAGAAAACTAGAACATATTCAAATAAAAATAAACTAATGATAAACCAACATGTGCGACCTCAAACTAAAATTTACACATAAAAACCATAAGTTGAAGAAACACAGAAGTTCATGAGCTTCTAGCCAGTAAAAAATATGTTTTCATGAGCTTCTAGTTTCCATGACCACCTAGCAAAGCCCTCATCATCCACCATGCACGCTATTGTCTTTGTCTAAAAAAAGTTCAAAGAAAGGTTGGGTATTTCAAATATATACTCAGTAACCCATTACAGAGTCGGCTAGTACGGTTACGCAAATACATACGCATGGTTCATGCCTTTCAAGTGGGACCTATTTCTTCCACCTAATATATATAGTTTTCTTCATTCATATCTTAATATGGACAATTAACCTCTTTGATTCCTCTTCTCCTCTCTCAACATAGATATACTATAGAGTCCTATAGAGACTAAGCCTAACTATGTTGCCTCCAAATTAGTTGAGTCTTAATTTTCACGAAACAGACTAATTCATGAGGCCACACATCCATTTTTAAAACAAGAATTTCTTTTCCCCTATACATTTAAACCATGCAACATATGTGTCATCAATCATGTATAAATACAATAATTTCTTTTCCCCTATACATTTAAACCATGGTATAAGCAACAGGTAATTAATCAATGGTACTTTCATCACAATCATCAATGATACATACATCACATTCATTAATCATGCATTAAAGTTAAATTTCATGCAAAGTCTATATCTTATCAGCACACAGTACCCAACCCTAGCTAATTGCCTAATTAATTCAACCTAGCTAATTGAATTGACGAAAATATTCAATGTTGTGTCAATCTAAAGCAAGAACAACCTCTATCAATAGAATTATTTATGATTGAATTCAATTAGATCA
Source organism: Cucumis cinereus (assembly GCA_037974625.1). NCBI lineage: Eukaryota > Viridiplantae > Streptophyta > Magnoliopsida > Cucurbitales > Cucurbitaceae > Cucumis > Cucumis cinereus. The sequence goes on from JBBPDJ010000003.1 coordinate 3,894,055, forward strand.
AATAAGAAAATATCAAGAAAGCCTTAAAACCTAATCAAGAAATCACTAATTATGCAACTCAATTCAAAGATTCATTGTGGTTTATTTTATAATCAAACAATCAAGAATTCAAGTCATGAGTGATCAATTCAATAAACAAGAAAATTAACTCTAAACCCCTATTGCCAAAGAAAGTTACCTCTAGCTAGTTCTTCATTCTTCTTGGAAAGCTTCACGAATCTTGATGAATTTAAAAGCAATTTTCAAAAAGATTGAGAGAGAGTTTTATTGAATTTTTAGAGAGAATTTACAATTTATGAAAGTGCTCTAATGAAAAATGATACGAACTTATGACAAAAATCTGGAATAATAAGTATTTGTATTATGAAAAAAGTTGAAAGTGTTGAGCACGCGCCTATTTTTTTTTTTCCGTCAAAGTACGTAGCTTAGATGCGCTTCTTGATAGAGAAACGACGCTCTGGGTGAAATTGTCATCGTGAAACTTCGCTGCAGGATAGTGCAGCAGCTCTCTGGTCATAGTTGTCGTAGCACAGCTACACTTCAACATTGTGTAGTGCTGCTCTTTTGAAGATTGCTCTTGAGTCTTAACGCTTCGGTGAGCGCATTTGTGCTCTAAGAGCAATTTCGTAAATATCTTCAACTATACCCATATTGTACTCTTTTGCTTGGTTTTGGGTTGTTTTTGCATCATTTGACTATTTTGCCACTCTTAAATGAATATTTATGTGATATCCCCAATTATAAGGTATTTTTCTATTTCTACTTGGATTTAAATTAATTATTGGAATTGTACCTTAAATATTAGATTTAAGGGGTTTTTTCAAAAATAGAAAATTAAAATAAAATATTTACGGCCCATAGAAAAATGTTAAAAACAGGAATAGCCCAGCCCAAAACGTATGTAAAATACCAAAAGTGCCCTCAAATTTCTTTCACCCTAATTTTATATCGCGACGATTTTTTCTATCCAGACTCTCAGCGAATTCTTCCTGCGATTTACCTTTTCTCTATCTCTTCTCCTCATCTATCTTCAACTATTAAACTTTTCTCCTACCCACTCTTTTTTTAATAAAAAAAAACTTCATCTATATTTATCAAAAAGGTTTAAACCCTAAACTTGCAGATTCAACTTTTTCCAACCAAACAAAAATATTCATCTATCTCCATCTATCTATACCTTCCTTCGTTCATCAAGGTTTGAACCTTTTTTTTATTCACTGGTTACAATTTTTTTTAATCACTGGTTACATTGTATTTTAATTGCTTACTGTATCCACATACTAATACTATTTTTTTTTAAATAGATGGTAACAAAAAACAATAGACATGGTAAAGCAGGAAGGAAAAGAGAAAAGAAAACAATAGACATGAGGAAAAGGTAAATATTTTTCTAATGGCAATCCTTTCTATTCTATTTGAATAGAAAATATCAGTTTCTGCGATATCTTTGTCTATTTGGATAGTTTCTAGCTATCTTTGTCTCTTTTTTTCTATCTAAATAGCTTTTGTCTATCATTAGATAACTATCATAGTTTCTGTCTATCTCTATATAGTAATTCTCTTTATTTGTATATCTTCGTCTATCTGAATAGTTTCTGTCTATCTTTGTCTATCTAGATACTTTATGTTCTTCTTATTAGCTCTAATTTTTTCTTGCAGCAAAAGGAAAAACAAGTTGATGATGAAGAGGAGATAGAAGAAGAGACTGATAGTGATAATAAAAATGATGCAGATGAGGACATAGAAACAAAAAAAAAAAAAGAGAAAATTGAAGGAAATGAGAAAACAAGAAGAATGGGGGAAACGTAAAAGGTTTAGACCAAAGGTATTATAAGACACATGCTTTCAAAAGGATGATAGACGAAAGAGATAACGAAAACCAACCAAAAAAGCAATTGACAATCAACTCAAGAAGAAACCTCAAAGGTTCTCAGCAAGAATTTCAACTCAAGAATATATGAAAATGAAGCATGAAACTGCTCCAAGCTTCAACTTGAACATTTCTCAAACTCAATCTCAACCTAAGTCTGAATCTTGATTGTAGAATT
>JBBPDJ010000003.1:3896202-3920919 GCA_037974625.1 Cucumis cinereus
GGGTTTGTCATAGAATTGGCATTCAACCCCCCCCCCCCCCACCCCCACCCCCATAAATTACTAATCAAAAACAAAATCTGCTGCTGGGTGCTGCCCATTTTATATATAAGAAGGATAAAAGGAAGAGAGGAAGAAAGAAAAGGAAAAGGAAGAAATAATGGAGATGTGGTTCATCATCATCGTCTCTATCTCTATCTGCTCTCTTCTAAACTCCATTTTCTCCTATTTCCGAACCTCCACAAAACTCCCACCTGGCCCTCCTTCAATCCCCATCCTCACTAACCTTCAATGGCTCCGCAAATCCCCTCTTCAAATGGAATCTCTTCTCCGCTCCTTCTTCTCCAAATACGGCCCCATCGTCACCCTCCCCATCGGCTCCCGCCCTGCCGTCTTCATCGCCGACCGCGCCATCGCCCACAAAGCCCTCGTCCTCAACGGCGCTCTATTCGCCGACCGTCCACCGGCCCCACCCGTCACCAAGATCGCTTCAAGTAATCAACACAACATCAACACCGCTCCTTACGGCCCACTCTGGCGTCTCCTCCGCCGTAATCTCACTTCCCAAATCCTTCATCCTTCTCGTGTCAAATCCTACGGCCGTGCTCGTAAGTGGGTTTTGGATACTCTTATTGATCGATTTGTTTCTCACTCTCAATCGGGAAATCCCGTTTGCGTTGTTGATCATTTTCAGTATGCTATGTTCTGTTTGTTGGTGTTGATGTGTTTTGGGGATAAACTTAAGGAATCCCAGATTAAGGAAATCGAGGACGTGCATCATACGATGCTGATAAATCTTAGGCGTTTTAATATCCTTAATTTCTGGCCTAAGTTGACCAAGATTTTCCTGCGAAAGCGCTGGGAAATGTTTCTGAAACTCAAGAAGAATCGTGATGAAGTCCTGATTCCGTTGATCGAAGCAAGGAGAAAGGTCAAGGAAAACAGAGGAGGAGAAGAAAAAGAGGAGGAAGAATTTGTTGTGTCGTACGTCGATACGCTTCTCGATTTGGAGCACCCAGAGGAGAAGAGAAAGCTTACAGAGGAAGAAATTGTGGCCATAGCCTCCGAATTTCTGAACGCCGGCACCGATACAACCTCCACAGCGTTGCAGTGGATAATGGCGAATTTGGTGAAGAACCCAGAAATCCAAAACAAGGTTTATGAAGAGATTAAAGGAGTAATGGGGAATAGGTCAAGAGAGGAGGAGGTGAAGGAAGAGGAATTGGGGAAACTTCCATATCTGAAAGGGGTGGTTTTAGAAGGATTAAGAAGACATCCACCAGGGCATTTCGTGTTACCACACGCGGTGAAAGAAGATACAGAATTGGAGAATTATGTGATACCGAAGAATGGGAGCGTGAATTTCATGGTGGCGGAAATGGGTTGGGATCCAAAAGTGTGGGAAGATCCGATGGAGTTCAAGCCGGAGAGGTTCATAGAAAATGGGGTTGAGTTTGATATAACAGGGAGTAAAGAGATAAAGATGATGCCGTTCGGAGCAGGGAGGAGAATATGTCCTGGATTCGGTTTGGCGATACTTCATTTGGAGTATTTCATTGGGAATTTGGTATGGAAATTTGAATGGAAGGGCATAGAGGGAGAAGATGTTGATCTGTCGGAGAAGGTAGAGTTCACGGTGGTGATGGAAAAGCCTCTTAAAGCCAACGTAATTTGTAGATTCTAATGTCATGACATGAAGTTTGGGGTATTATACTATATGATAACTTTTGTGTTTATATAGGCTATCAAATTTGGCTATGTTTGATTTTCCTCTGTTCTATGTGTTAGCTTAATTCTAGGGAAAGAATGGTTCAGATTAGTTAGTAGCAATTTGCAAATAATAATAATGAGGTAAGGATTTAGAGTCGGTTTAGATATTTTTCAATAGTAAATCAAAGAAAGTATTTAAATATATAAAAGATTTTGTAAATATGATTAAATTTATTTATAGACGTTACTACGTCTACAAAATTCTATAAAGTTGCTGACATCCAACTCAAGGGATAATTTTTGGGTGCTTGCACAGAAGCATAAGCTTTTCGAGATCAACTATGACACTATTTTGTCCTCAATTCCGATCCTGTGAGGTAAAGCCTTGGTAAGAGGCTTGTGGTAGGGTGTGAAGCAAAATAATAAATTAAATAATTTTAAATAAAAGGCTCTAAATATAGTGATCTCTCAAATTGGTCCAAAGTGTATATGACAATGACTAACTTGAGTGAGAATTTGTTGTGTGCCTATACAGGAGCATAAGCTCTTTAAAGGTCAATACTACTCTAGCCTCCTCAATTCTAATCGCACAAATTATATGAGTATTGTTCTTTTGATTCAAAATTTTTAGACTGCATCTTTGAATAGTTTTAAAAAGGATATTACAAAATAATAAGATTAATCAATTATTTGCAAATGAAAATGTAGTATTAAATGATAAATATCTCAATTAGAATATCTCTAAACCACATAATTAGAGTTCTCATTTCCACCTATAACATGCATAACACATACCAAATGGATATGCATTTAAAGATAGATTCAAGTTCAACCATTAATCAATCTCAAGCACACAAAAATGGAGATCTGGTTCATCATCATCCTCTATCTCCTCCTTCTCCATTTGCATTCTTCTTACCTCCATTTTTACCAAATTGCAAACCTCCACCAAGCTCCCACCTGGCCCTCCTTCAATCCCCATCCTCTCCACCTTCCTATGGCTCCGTACATCGCCTCTCCAAATGGAGTCTTACCTCCGCACCGCCGTCGCCAAATACGGCCCCATTGTCACTCTCCGCATTGGCTCTCGCCCTTCCATCTTCATCGCCGACCGCACCATTGCCCACAAAGCCCTCTTCCAACACGGCGCTCTCTTCGCCGACCGCCCACCGGCTCCTCCTTTAACCAAAATCCTTTCAAGCAACCAACATAGTATCAACTCCGCCACTTACGGCCCACTCTGGCGCCTCCTCCGCCGCAATCTTACTTCCCAAATCCTCCATCCTTCCCGTATTAGATCCTACGCCTGTGCTCGCGAGTGGGTTTTGGGTATTCTTCTTAATCGTTTTTTCTCTCACTCTGAATCGGGAAGTTCCGTCTATGTTGTGGATCACTTTCAGTACGCTATGTTCTGTTTGTTGGTGTTGATGTGTTTTGGGGATAAACTTGAGGAATCCCAAATCAAAGAAGTCGAGAATGTGCAGCGTACAATGCTGTTAAATTATAGGCGTTTTGGTCTCCTTAATTTATCTCCTAAATTGACCAAGTTTTTTCTTCCAAAGCGCTGGGAGGAGTTTCTCCAACTAAGAAGGAACCAAGAGAGAGTCATAATCCCGTTAATCGAAGCAAGAAGAGAAGCCATGAAAAACAGAGCAAACAGAAGAAACAGAGAAAGTGAAGAACAAGATAAAGAATTCGTGTTATCATATGTGGATACACTCCTCGAATTACAACTCCCCGAAGAGGATAACAGAAAGCTAACCAACAGCGAAATCGTCACATTATGCTCTGAATTCCTCACCGGCGGCACCGATACAACATCCACAACCTTGCAATGGATAATGGCGAATTTAGTGAAAAACCCAGAAATTCAGCACAAGCTTTTTACCGAAATGAAAGAAGTAATGGGAGATGGAACAAAGGAGGAAGTGAAGGAAGAGGATTTGGGGAAACTTCCATATCTAAAAGCAGTGGTGTTAGAAGGATTAAGAAGACACCCACCAGGGCCTTTCTTACAAGCACGAGGAGTGGAGGAGGATATACAATTTGAGAATTACTTGATACCCAAAAACGGGACTGTGAATTTCTGGGCGACGGAGATTGGTCGAGATCCAACAGTGTGGGAAGATCCGATGGCGTTTAAGCCGGAGAGGTTTATGAATGGCGAGGGAGGAGAAGAAGCGGTGGGGTTTGATGTAACAGGGAGTAAAGAGATAAAGATGATGCCTTTCGGAGCAGGGAGAAGGATATGTCCTGGTTATGGTTTGGGGATTCTTCATTTGGAATATTTCTTAGGGAATTTGATATGGAAGTTTGATTGGAAAGCTGTGGAGGGAGATGATGTTGATCTATCAGAGAAGCTAGAGTTCACAGTTGTAATGAAAAAGCCTCTCAAAGCAAACATAATTCCGAGGTTTTAAGCTAAGTGAGCTAAGTTTGGTTACTGATGTATGTGTTTGTATTGTGGTACTTACTTGTGTTGTTGTCTATTTACACATAGTCGTGTCAGTTGGCTTAGTTAAAAGTAATTGTTTGTGATTAAACACGGGTGGATGACTATTTAAGAGGAGGCTCGATGAGAGGATTGTTGTGTTGAAGTAGAAGACAACGTCGTTGAAGAAATTGACGTAAAAGGAAGAGACAATCTCTTTGGTTGTTGCATGCAAAAATCCAAAATAACTTAAAACTTGATAAGATCATACTTATAAAACATTTACATGATCAAATATACGTAAGTCCCAATGAAATATTAATTACAACATGACAATTGTTTCTATCATTCATATACGTTGCTAAATTTGATGTGCAATATTATTTCTCACTCAAGTTTTTTGTTTTAAACGATGTCAGCTCAAAATTAAAATCAATTATAATATTATGTAACTTTTGTAATTGTAAAATATTAAAGTGAATCTAAATAAACATCTTAATAAATAAAATTTATATATCTTAAAATTCTAAGTCTAAAATATACCAAGAATAATAAATTCAACTGACTTGAAAATTATAGCCAGGACACACACGTGCTTAATCTTTTTCTATAGCATCTAAAGATAGCTTTGTCTTTTTTTTCTTTTTTAAAAAACGCTATGGAAAAAGTGGAAAGATGTTAATTCGTCACCTGCTCGAATGGGTACGGAAAGGACATGGACCACTGTGTATTTCTTGTGATTATATAGGTTGTGTTTGTCTATTCCATTTCTCATTTTATTTCTACTTTCATTTTTCAACCTTTCTTCTTTTGAATAGCTACACAATATCAAGATCCATGAAGAAGCTTATGTATAATTATGGACATGGACCACTGTGTATTTCTTTTGTTCTATCATCCAATAATCTAGGAGAAAATATCGAAGCAAAAGTGCAAATAAAGATCAAGTTTGAGATCGAGAGATTGAAAATTATGTATAATTCATAAGATTGCATAATAACGCTGGTCCATGAGTGAGTAATAACTTTATTGTTTCAATGTTTATTATTTACATTTGTAATCACATTCATAGCTTTTATCATATTTTAGCTATTAAAGGGAAATCATGACTCACTCCTATGCTATCAAATGAGCCACTATGATTGTAACCACAAACATACAACTTTTACTTCAAATCATTCAAAAACCAACATTATAGTTATAAACAACATTGAATCAAAATCTACATTTTTTTTAGATCAAAGGGAATAACTTCTTTTCAATCCTAAGATTTGTTACCAGCCTTATTGCTACACATCAAACTTCAAATTAGGACAGGATAAGAATCAACTCTCAATCTAAAACCTTGGATATAAGTTGGCTTGCAGAGGCTTTTTCATCACAATGGTCAATTCTGCCTTCTCCGACAGATCCACTTCATCACCATCAACACCCTTCCACTCAAATCGCCATATCAAATTAGCAACAAAATATTCCAAATGAAGAATTGCCAAACCAAATCCAGGACACATCCTTCTCCCTGCTCCGAATGGCATCATCTTTATCTCTTTGCTCCCTGTTATATCAAACACAACTCCTTCTTCGCCGCCTTTCATGAATCTCTCAGGCTTAAACGCCATCGGATCTTCCCACACTTTTGGATCCCGACCCATTTCCGCTATCATGAAATTCGTTGTCCCGTTCTTTGGTATCACATAATTTCCCAACTTTGTTTCTTCTTTCACTGCGTGTGGCAGCAGGAAATGTGCTGGTGGGTGTCTCCTCAATCCTTCTAAAATCACAGCTTTCAGATATGGAAGTTTCCCCAAATCCTCTTCCTTCACTTCCTCCCTTGATCCATCTCCCATTACTCCTTTCATCTCTACTAAAAGCTTGTTTTGGATTTCTGGGTATTTCACTAAATTCGCCATTATCCACTGCAAGGCTGTGGATGTTGTATCGGAGCCTCCGTTGATAAACTCAGAGGCTATCGTCACAATTTCAGAATCCGTAAGCTTTCTTTTCTCATCAGGGAGCTCCAAATCGAGTAATGTATCGATGTACGACACCACGATTTCTTCTTTAGTTTCGTCTCTGTTTTCACTGTTTTGTTTGAGCTTCCTTCTGGCTTCGATGAAAGGAATTGTGACTTCCTCTTGATTCCTTCTTAATTGAAGAAACTCCTCCCAACGTTTTCTTAGCAAAATCTTGGTCAATTTAGGGAAGAAATTAAGAGCGTTAAAACGACCAAAATTCAACTTGATTGCTCGCTCCACTTTCTTGATTCCACTGATTTGGGATTCGTCAAGCTTATCCCCAAAACACATGAACACCAACAAACACAATATGGCGTACCGAAAATGATCCGTGGCAGAGACAGGAGTTCCAGATTGAGAGTGAGATTGAAGGCGATCAAGAAGAATATCCAAAACCCATTTGCGAGCTGGAGCGTAGGACTTGAGACGAGAAGGATGGAGGATTTGAGAAGTGAGATTGCGGCGGAGGAGGCGCCAGAGTGGGCCATAAGAGGCAGAACTAATGTCGTGTTGATTGCTGGAGACGACGTTGCTGAGCGGAAGGGCAGGTGGACGGTCGGAGAAGAGAGAGCCGTTAAGGACTAGAGCGTTGTGGGCAACAGAGTGATCGGCAATGAAAATGACGAGACGAAGGCCGATGCGGAGGGTGAGGACAGGGCCATACTTGGCAATGAGACTTCGGAGGAGAGATTCCATGTGGAGAGAGGATGTTCGAAGGCATAGGAGGTTAGGGAGGATGGAAAAGGAGATGAAAGGACCTGGTGGGAGTTTGGTGGAGGTTCGAAAATGGTTAAAAATGGAGTTGAGAAAAATGCAGATGGAGAGGGAGATGAGGAGGAGGATGAAGCAGATCTCCATTTTTGTGTTGATTTTCTTGGGAATGAATCCACAAGAAAAATGATATTATTATGTATGCTAGTCAACGCAGTTCCAGGTTCGTGTGTTTCAATCTTATTAGAAGAATTGCAATTAAATAAAAAGTTAAAAAGAAAAAAAAAAGAAAAAAGAAAAAATGGAGTTGACTTGATTTAACTTTTTAAATTAAATAATTTATAAACTTAAGAATGTATTAAATCCATCTTACCACTTTCACCCAGCTACTTTGGACTAAGTAGTGAATGAAAAATTATGGACAAAAAAAACTCATTATCAGCACAAAAACAATATTAAAACTTGCTTTTTTTTTTAAATTAATTTTTAATTTTATTTTGTGTGATAGTAGAGATGAGAAAATATCTAGATGTGTACATTTTAAATGCATTAAAGTCTTTTTTTCTAAAAATTTTATCTTGATTAAATTTAGATGGTATTTCTTAAAAGTTCTTGTCCACCTCAATACCACGTGGAAGACTGCATCAAACCTGTTGATTGACCTAAATGATGTTTGACATTTTTTTTAAAGTTCAAGTAATTCAAAACTCTGTGTTTTAAGATTTAAATCTTCTTTGGTCTATATCTGGTTCTATTTTGGTTTTTAAACTTTTTAAAATATATGTTCAAGCCCTTGAACCTTTAAAAGAGCTTACTTTGGTTCATATTGTTAAGATTCTATCAAGTCTCTTTTATAGAATGATGAGGTGACTTTCAATATTTGTATAACTAGACTTTAAATTCATCATATTAATTAAATTGATAAATAACAAGAAATCTTCTAATTTATTCTATAAATCCAACACAAAAACATAATCAACACAATCAAATAACCCAAAAAACTAATTTTGTTTTTTTTCTCTCTCCAAAATAATTCTCTCACATCCCTACAAAAATTAAAATCTTGAAGCAAACCATAAGAATATGGACTAGAATAATAAATAAATAAAATAGAACTCATTAACATCTATGACAAGGTGAAATAAAAGTAAAAAATAAATGAAATTAAGAACAACACATGGAGAATAAACTCTACAAAATTGCAAATGAATATTCTTACAATTAATTAATTTAGTAAATATGATGAAAACTGTAGCCTAATCATCCTATAAGTTACATCATCATTCCATTCAAGAGTTAATAGAATCCTAATGAAAATAAGAATCCTAACGAGAAGTTAAGAGAATAAAACATACGTTTTAAAAAGTGTAGAGATCAAAATAGAACAAACAAAAATAGAATTTAAACCATTTTAGTACCTAAAGTGTAAGCTTTTATATATTATTATTATTACTTATAATTTAAATCATTTAGTACTTAGAAACAGTATGGGGCCAGGAGTATCTCAAATTTGCTATAGTATTTAAAGTAGCTTTTACTTTTCAAACTAAAATGATCCACACACAAACACATGTTATTCTAACTCAAACTAAAATAATTTACAGCTAAAATACAAATTATTATAACTTAAGTACCCCAGACACCTAAATTATCTTGTGGATACAAATAATTGGAGCTTGGGAAGGCATACATAGACATTTCAACATTCCATCCCCGACACAAGCAAAAGAAAAACGGAGATTTGGTTTATCATCCTCGTCTCCCTCTTGATCTCCTCTTTTCTCACCTCCATTTTTACCCATTTCCGAAGCTCCACAAAGCTTCCACCAGGCCCTCCTTCAATTCCCATCTTCACTCATTTCCAATGGCTCCGCAAATCCCCTCTCCAAATTGAACCTCTCCTCCGCAGTTTCGTCGCCAAATATGGCCCTCTCATCACCCTCCCCATCGGCAACCATCCTGTCGTCTTCATCGCCGACCGCTCTATTGCTCACAAAGCCCTTCTCCAAAACGGCGCCCTCTTTGCCGACCGTCCACCCCCCCTTCCCTTGAGCAAGGTCATCACTTCCAACCAGCACAACATCAGCTCTGCCTCTTATGGCCCACTCTGGCGGATCCTCCGCCGCAATCTCACTTCCCAAATACTCCATCCTTCCCGTATCAGATCCTACGGTCAAGCTCGCAAATGGGTTTTGGATATTCTTCTCAATCGCCTTCATTCTCACTCTCAATCTGGAAACCCCATCTTAGTCATCGAGAATTTTCAGTACGCCATGTTTTGTTTGTTGGTGTTGATGTGTTTTGGGGATAAACTTGAGGAATCTCAGATTCGGGAAGTCGAGAACGTGGAGCGAGCGCTTCTATTGAGTTTGGAGCGTTTCAAAATTCGAAATTTCTGGCCTAAACTCACAAAGATTTTGCTTCGAAAACGTTGGGAGGCCTTTCTCCAACTAAGAAAAAACCAAGTGAATGTCCTAACTCGTTTGATCGAAGCCCGGAGGAAGGTCAATAAAAACAGAGCAAACAGAGCCCAAAATGAAGAAAAAGAAGAATTCGTGGTGTCATATGTGGACACGTTGCTTGATTTAAAGCTTCCCAACGGATAATGGCAAATTTAGTGAAAAACCCAGAAATCCAGAACAAGGTTTTGGCAGAAATGAAAGGAGTAATGGGAGATGGATCAATAGAGGGTGAGGTGAAGGAAGAGGATTTGGAGAAACTTGCATATCTAAAAGCAGTGGTTTTAGAAGGATTAAGAAGACACCCACCAGCGCATTTGGTGTTACCACACGCAGTGAAAGAAGATACAGAATTGGAGAATTATGTGATACCGAAGAATGGGAGTGTGAATTTCATGGTGGCGGAAATGGGTTGAGATCCAAAAGCGTGGGGAGATCCGATGGAGTTTAAGCCGGAGAGGTTGATGAAAGGCAGCGCCAGAAAAGAAGATGGAGTTGTGTTTGATATAACAGGAAGCAAAGAGATAAAAATGATGCCATTCGGAGCAGGGAGAAGAATGTGTCCTGGATTTGGTCTGGCAATCCTTCATTTGGAGTATTTCATTGCAAATTTGGTATGGAGATTCGAATGGAAGGAAGTAAAGGGAGATGAAGTTAGTTTGGGAGAGAAAATAGAGTTCACAGTGGTGATGGAAAAGCCTTTAAAAGCCAACATAATTCCCAGGTGAATTTGTGTTGCTGTGTGAGCCTTGTGAGTTGTGATTCTGTAACTTGCAACTTTCCAAAGACCAAATTCATAAACAGGTAAAATAATCCAGTTAATAACTCAAATATAATAATAACAGTTGATGTTGTTAAGTCTGTCGGTTCCACTTTCACCCATGTTTGAATGTTCAAGATTCATGCAACAGCAAAATCAATTGCTTTCGGTTCCATTTCCTTCAAATATTTTGGGGCTTTCAGCCTCTCATCCGCCTCATGCATCTTACCAAAAGTATACGCCAGGCGTGAGCCTCTTATTTTTTAAAACACAATCGTACGCCTTGAGGCATAAGGACGCCGTCTCACCTCCAGGCGTACGCCTCTTTCGATTTTTAAAACATTGGTACAGATAGAATATTACGGTTTGCGTTGGAGGACATGTTTGGGACAACTTTCAAGAGTAGTTATTTTAGAAAAAAAATGATTGGTCAAAAGTGATTTTTTAACATTTAATGTTTGATTATACACTTTAAGAAGGTGAGTGAGGGACAAAAAAAAAATTCAAAAGTAAAAAGTTAGAGACCAAGTAAGTAAAAAGTTAGATCTGTTCCAAAATTTAAGATAAACTATAATGACATAAAATGGGAACGATATAATAGAAACAATAGCCTTTATAAAGTAAATCACTTGACTTGATTTTGGATGTTTCTAAAATCACTTTCTCATTATTGTTAAGTATTTACTATTTTAGGAGTAATGTGATATCAGACATGGTTTTGATAATTACAAAATCATTCTCAAGTATGTCCTACATGATACACGAACTTTAAAAATATATAGACAATAGAAATTGTGCCGAGTCATATTTTCAAATTTGTTTATTTCAAACTATTTAGGAAAAATTGATCAACTATAGAGTTGGTTACAATAAACTATTAATTTGATCAATCATTCCCTGGACTTTATTATGCCTTCTTAAATTACAAGTTTAATCAATCACCTTTCACATTTATTGAACTAAAACTAATTAAAACAGTAACATTTACTTCAAAAAATATTTAATTTACACCATAATCTTATGAGAACATAATAATGGTTTTGAAAATATTTAGGTGGCAGACATATTTGAGTCACACTATATTATAGATACAAGGAAAAGAATGATGGAAAATAATCTTACTATATATAAAAGGTTGGATAAAGGAGAACCTTAATTTACACATCTTTCATTGTTTCCATTCACAAACCCTCCACATAAGGACGCATCATTTATGAAACAATGTCAACCCAAACCAAATCTTGAGACAACTTAAATAGATACAAATAGGCACATAACTTCTTCCATAAGTCCACGTTTTGGTGATGGGGTATTCTAAGACTCATTTCCACCCCACTTCACTAAAAACATAAGAAATATTAATGTCGGGGAGGAATAAAGATCAATAAGATCTCTAGAAAATGAAAGAACAGTTGAAGAAATTAAACTTTCATACCGAAGCATTAAATTAAAAAATCAGACAAAAATTAATTATACTTATTTTTCTATTAAAAAATGTAATTATTTTGTAAGTTTTTCTATTTTTGATAATTTTCTTATAATTTTGCCCAATAATAGTAACAAAAAAAGAGAAAGAGGAAGAAGAAAAGTGTGGCCTCTGTTGCTTGTGCCACAAGCATATATAGCCTATGGGGTTCTTTTTTGGTTCCCCATCTCCATTCAGCACACAAAAGAAATGGAGATTTGGTTCATCATCCTCCTTTCCCTCTGCATCTCCTCTCTTCTCACCTCCATTTTTACCCATTTCCGAACCTCCTCCAACCTTCCACCAGGCCCTCCTTCTATTCCCATCTTCACTAATTTTCAATGGCTCCGCAGATCCCCTCTCCAAATTGAATCTCTTCTTCGCACTTTCGTCGCCAAATATGGCCCTATTGTCACCCTCCCCATTGGCAACCACCCCGTCGTCTTCATTGCCGACCGCTCTATTGCTCATAAAGCTCTTTTAAAAAACGGTGCTCTCTTCGCCGACCGTCCTCCGGCACCTCCCTTGAGCAAGGTCATCTCTTCCAACCAATACAACATCAGCTCTGCCTCTTATGGTCCACTCTGGCGCCTCCTCCGCCGCAATCTCACTTCCCAAATCCTCCATTCTTCTCGTATCAGATCCTACGGTCAAGCTCGCAAGTGGGTTTTGGATATTCTTCTCAATCGCCTTCAATCTCACTCTCAATCTGGTATTCCCGTCTTAGTCGTCGAGAATTTTCAGTACGCCATGTTTTGTTTGTTGGTGTTGATGTGTTTTGGGGATAAGCTTGAAGAATCCCAGATTCGCGAAGTCGAGAACGTGGAGCGAGAGCTTATATTGAGTTTCCAGCGTTTCAACATTTTCAATTTCTGGCCTAAATTCACAAAGATTTTGCTTAGAAAACGTTGGGAGGTCTTTCTTCAAATAAGAAAAAACCAAGAGAATGTCCTAATTCGTTTGATCGAAGAACGAAGGAAGGCCAATAAAAACAGAGCAAACAAAGCTCAAAATGAAGTAAAAGAAGAATTTGTGGTGTCATATGTGGACACATTGCTAGATTTGGAGCTCCCCAATGAGGGCAATAGAAAGCTTACTGATGAGGAAATAGTCACCCTATGCTCGGAGTTTCTCAACGCCGGCACCGATACCACCTCGACAGCACTGCAGTGGATAATGGCGAATATAGTGAAAACCCCAGAAATCCAGAACAAGCTCTTGGCAGAAATGAAAGAAGTAATGAGAAATAGATCAGCAGAGGATGAGGTAAAGGAAGAGGATTTGGAGAAGCTTCCATATCTGAAAGCAGTGGTTTTAGAAGGATTAAGAAGACACCCACCAGGGCATTTTGTGTTACCACATGCAGTGAAAGAAGACACGATATTGGAAAATTATGTGATACCAAAGAAGGGGACAGTAAATTTCATGGTGGCGGAGATGGGGTTGGATCCAAAAGTGTGGGAAGATCCAACGGTGTTTAAGCCGGAGAGGTTCGTGAAAGGCGGGGAAGGAGAAGAAGGAGTTGAGTTTGATATAACAGGAAGCAAAGAGATAAAGATGATGCCTTTCGGAGCAGGGAGAAGGATGTGTCCTGGATTTGGTTTGGCAATTCTTCATTTGGAGTATTTCATTGCAAACTTGGTATGGAGGTTTGAATGGAAGGAAGTGAAGGGAGATGAAGTTAGTTTGGGAGAGAAAATAGAGTTCACAGTGGTGATGGAAAAGCCTTTGAAAGCCAACATAATTGGTAGGTGAATTTGAGGTGCTTTGTGGTTTGTGATTTGTCATTTCCAAGTCCAAATTCATAAACAGGCTAATCCCAACCTTGGCTTTGACTACTTAATTATATGCATAAGCGCACATAAGAACTACCTCCACCCCAATCAACTCCATTTTCATTAGGTATATTACATTTAATATTACAAATTTAGTACTTTGTACAAAGGACATATTTGAAGGAGATTTTGAAAGTTGTGATTTTTAACACAATTGATTTGTTGAAATGGATTTTCCAATCCTCATTTCAATGTTTGAACATACACTTCTTAGATAAAGTGGATGGTAGGTGGTATTTCCCTGAACTGTGTAACCAATCTCTGTTTTTTGTTTGCATTTTAATTTTTTTCATTTATTTATAATGTTCTTGGTAATGTTGTAACACCATTTTGAACAAGATCTACAATGTGTTACATAACCTTTAGGATAAATTGTACATTTGGTCCTTATGATTTGGAGAGATTTATAACTTAGTTCGATTCCTTTGATTTATAATTAGAATTTAATCAGTATGGTTTGATAAGACCCTCATAAATAGTCCATAAGATAAGAACTATACATGGATTATATATAAAATCATCGTTACTATTTATGAGATTTTGTCGAACTATAAATATTAATTAAAACCTAAATTTTTTACCAATTTATAGTAGTCAAATCATATATTTTAGTATAATATAGGTGAGTGGAACCTCCAATCTCTAGAGAGAAAGACGATATCAATTAAATTAAGCTTACTTTGGCTGTACCAATCAAATTTGAAAACATGATCTAAACATGTTAATAACCAATAATAATTTGTATATTTCATATTTTTGAAACTTGATAAACCTTTTAACACAAGCAACCAAACTTAGAATTTAAGCTGAATTTACTCATCTCTCTTTTGTTTAACCTGTCTTTGCATTTGGACTTACAAGACATAGAGCTTTAAGAGGCTTTTCCCCTTGGAATAATGTTGGCTTTAAGAGGCTTTTCCATCACCACTGTGAACTCTGCCTTCTCCAAAAGACTAACTTCCTCTCCCTCTACTTCCTTCCATTCAAATCTCCATACCAAGTTTGCAATGAAATACTCCAAATGAAGAATTGCAAGGCCTAATCCAGGACACATCCTTCTCCCTGCTCCGAATGGCATCATCTTTATCTCTTTGCTCCCTGTTATATCAAACTCAACTCCTTCTTTCATGAACCTCTCCGGCTTAAACGCCATCGGATCTTCCCACACTTTTGGATCCCAACCCATCTCCGCCACCATGAAATTTACTGTCCCATTCTTTGGTATCTCATAATTTTCCAATATGGTGTCTTCTTTCACTGCGTGTGGCAATAAGAAATGCCCTGGTGGGTGTCTTCTTAATCCCTCCAAAACAATAGCTTTCAGATATGGAAGTTTCTCCAAATCCTCTTCCTTCACCTCCTCCCTTGATCCATCTCCCATTACGCCTTTCATTTCTGCCAAAAGCTTGTTCTGGATTTCGGGGTTCTTCACTAAATTCGCCATTATCCATTGCAGCGCCGTGGCAGTTGTATCAGTGCCGGCGGAGAGGAGCTCCGAGCATAGGGTGACCATTTCCTCATCAGTGAGCTTTTCATTGTCCTCATCGGGGAGCTCTAAATTAAGCAGTGTGTCCACATATGACAACACAAAATCTTCTTTGTCTTCATTTTGGTCACTGTTTGCTCTGTTTTTTATGGCTTTTCTTCTTGATTCAATCAATGGGATGATGACTTTATCTTGCTTTCTTCTGAGTTCAAGCAAATCCTCCCAACGTTTTCGGAAGAAAATCTTGGACAATTTAGGAAACAAATCAAGATTGCTAAAACGCTGAAAATTCAAAAGCATGTCTCGATGCAAGTCTTCAATTACCCTGATCTGGGACTCCTCAAGCTTATCCCCAAAACACATCAACACCAACAAACAGAACATAGCATACTGAAAATGTTCAACAACGCAAACGGGATTTCCCGATTCCGAATGAGAAAGAAACCGATTAATAAGAACATCCAAAACCCACTTGCGAGCTTTACTGTAGGATTTGAGACGGGAAGGATGGAGGATTTGGGAAGTGAGATTACGGCGGAGGAGACGCCAGAGTGGGCCGTAAGAGGCAGAGTTAATGTTGTGCTGGTTGGAGGTCATGACCTTGGCAACAGGTAGCGCCGGTGGACGATCGGCGAAGAGAGCGCCGTCGAGGACGAGGGCCTTGTGGGCGATGGAGCGGTCGGCGATGAAGATGACGGGGCGGGTGCCGACGGGGAGGGTGATGATGGGGCCATATTTTGCGACAAAACTCCGAAGAAGAGACTCGATTTGGAGGGGGGATTTGCGGAGCCATTGGAAACTGGTGAGGATGGGGATTGAAGGAGGGCCTGGTGGAAGGTTGGAGGAGGTACGGAAAAGGGTAAAAATGGAGGTGAGAAGAGAGGAGATGCAGAAGGAGACGAGAACGATGAACCAAATCTCCATTTTTGTGTGTTGGAGATTGGATGTTGAATTCAGCCAAGAAATTTTCTTATCCGTGAGACTAATATATGGTCGGAGTGTGTAAATTATCCTTAACCCCGTTTGTTTTAGTTTGATAATTATCGGTTTATGAATACTGTCAAAAATGGAAAATTTGGCAAAATATTTACCAACAATACTATTTTGTGATTTTTTTTTTTTTTATTATATTTGAAAAAGACCCTAAAAAGTGCCTCCATGGTTGATCTTGAGTTGGATATAGGCTATATAAGTCGAAACTATAAATCATTGGTGTACTCTTCTTCTTATCTACCTTAATTTTTCATTTTTGTTTACATTATGGTTCGATTCTGCATATAATCTTCTTCTTATCTAAAAACAATCATTAGAAAATAACTCTAAAAGCTTAGATTAATATTATTTTCTTTGTGATATCTTCACATCTTGATCTCTTACGTGATATTTTTAGTCAAATTGAGTTAACTAGGATTTGCATATTGTCTTTACAAATTCGACTTGGAAAAGGTGTTCTATGTCTCGACATTAAAATTAACTATAATGTGGTTGAAAACCGACATAAAAGGTGACCGACATTGTATATCTTAAATAACACCTTCTTCCACATATTGGTCAGACATCCGACATTGTATATTTGTAATGTCAGTTTTCAACTAACATTAAAGACATTCAAGAAGAAGTTCACAACGGTCACTGTTGACGGCGGCTGCAGCCACCATCGCTACCACCAATATCAGAATTTTGCTTTGTCCTCTCTATATTAAGAATGTTCCATCTCAATATGATAATGTATTATTTGACAATGTCTCCTTCAAACTCTTGTTCATTTATAGCCAAAGGATGATAAGATTAGATTTGGTTTGGTAAGTAAGTTAGATGATGGTTGGAGATGTATGATATGGATGAAAATCTTATCATTATGATTTTCCCGTTCAAGAAAATGACCAGTGGGGTTTTGATTTGAAGTAGAAGGACTAAAGAAATAAATTGTCCAAGGCAGCTTTCTTTGACTCTACAACTCTTACTTAGTTTCTAAATCCAATGTACTGATTTTTATCATAGGGTGGTTGGGTTTTAGAAAAACATTAGAAAGTTAGTTGTCTCGCGTTGGATAGGTTTAAAGAATATCTATAGGATAAAAGTCGGAGGTTTTTTTCCAACAAGGAACGTAACCTTGATTAGAATATCTCCATCTTTAATTTTAAGATATATATTTATCTAAAAGGGAAAAAAACGGGTACAAGAATGATATAGCAAAAAGCATCATCTTGAAAGGTCACGTAGAGGATCTCATATTGGAGATCTGAAAGTTTATAAAATACATGACCATTTCTCTTATTGTGAATTGATTTTTGCAACTTCTATGTTTATAATTTTTTTTTCTTTTCAAAATAAAGTGTTATTTTATTAACTAACGATAGAAATAGAGTTGAGTGAAAAATAAGAACAAAAATAGGATTGAGGAATTATGGATCCGATACACAATACCCTAAATCATGTACCTTGTCCACGATATTAAGCTCATGTTTGCTACGTTCCAAATTGTCATATAGTAGACTACAATGGAAATTGTGAAAGGGATCCACGAGTTTCATACTTAATCGTGGATGGAATTCGCTAGTGCTATTGGAAATCATGGACAGGCTCCATGTCACACCCTCTTCCGATTCACTCGCGAACGGTCCACGAGCTATATGAATTTCACGTAGATTGGTTAGAGGATTACAAGTTGAATGGAAATCTTTAATCAACACACAACCTAAGTTAATATTGTTGCCATAGCAATTAGGCACCTAACAATTACACATGAGCAATTTCACCAATGTTTGCGTCTTGTGTTTTTCTAAACAAACAATAATTCTAAATTACAAATTAATAAAATCCAAGAAAGAATATAGAGATGTCTAACAATAGAGAAACAATGACCGTGCAAATTAGTTGTTCGAACTGTTAAGGTGCAGACGGCGGGTCGAATCGAGCGGTAGACTTATGATTTCTTCTTTACCAAATAAATTAGCCAATTTCAAATTTTTGGCGGAAACCTCTGAATTTTCGCTATCTGTTATAGAAATCTATCATTGATACACTATCAATGGTCAATGATAGAAGTGTATCACTAAGATGAGTCGATTGCTACTTCTACCATTGTGCTATCACTGATAGAGAGACACGTCAATGATAAAATTACACCACTCATACAAAATCTATTTCCAATTGTTTTTTTTGCATAATCAAATTGCGATAATTGGTGTTTCACAGTACGAGCCTATCAGTAGAGTAGTCTTAAAAGATGAATGACAGTCTATTGGTGATTTGCGATTTGAATACTTCGTTACAAATATTCTCGTGTTTTTTCAATAGGAATGACTATGAAAATAATTGTTAAATATTTACCATTTCACTACATCTTCTAATTATACCAACAAAAAAAAAAAACTACAATATCTTGAAAAGAAACAAAAAAAAAAAAAAAGTTTGCACTTTACCATTGGCTATCATTGATACTTCAAATAATATAAGTTTTTAGTTATAGACTCTAATATTTATAGAGTTTATCAATGATAACTTTAATCATTGATAAAGTTTATCATTGGTGACATCGAAGATAAGAGTTTAGGGTTAAAAACTTAAAGTATGTAATAAAAGTCTATCAACGAGATAGTCTTCTACGTATATAATAGACTTCTCTAGTTATTTGAAATCTAGAGGTAACTTACCTTCAAACTAATTAAGAGGACTTAAAATCAGTTAAATGTTAATTAAAGCTAATTAAACAAAACTCTTATTGTAATAAAATCTTTTAGGAGATTTTATTTTATATTATATTGTTTGATAATATTATAATTATTAGGTCCTTGATATCCTTATTTGGGTATAAATATCCCTGTAATGGCCACTATTTATATTAAATAAATACACAAGAATTTCATAAAAAAAAGAAAATATAACCTAATAATTATAATATTATCAAACAATATAATATAAAATAAAATCTCCTAAAAGATTTTATTACAATAACAAAAACAATTAAAACAAATATTTTTTTCTTTTTAAAGGATTTTTCAAAGTAAAAAGATTTGAACTCGATATCTTTGAATTTCAAGTATACTGATGTTAATTGAACTGAACAAGAGATTCACATCTTATAAAAAGAGATTACAATGATGAGCTTATTGATTGAAGTCCTATAGCTAATTTGGAGAGTTGTGATTTTCTTGTGGTTTTGTTGAATTCCATCTATAAAATCTGGACTGTATGTTAACTTTGAGAGGGTTTTTCATGACGACCGTGAACTCTGTCTTCTCCGCTAGATCGACGCCGTCTTCATCCACCGTCTTCCATTGAAACCGCCATACCAAATTGGCAATGAAATATTCCAAATGAAGCATTGCTAAACCAATCGCTGGACATATCCTCCTCCCTGCTCCGAACGGCATCATCTTTATCTCTTTACTCCCAGTTATATCAAACTCAACTCCATTTTCTTCTCCGGCGCCGCCTTTCATGAACCTCTCTGGCTTAAACTCCATCGGATCTTCCCACACTTTTGGATCCCAACCCATTTCCGCCACCATGAAATTCACACTCCCATTCTTTGGTATCACATAATTTTCCAACACTGTATCTTCTTTCACTGCGTGTGGTACCACGAAATGCACTGGTGGGTGTCTTCTTAATCCTTCTAAAACCACTGCTTTCAAATATGGAAGTTTCCCCAATTCCTCTTCCCTCACCTCCTCCCTTGTTCCATCTCCCATTACTCCTTTCATCTCTTCAAAAAGCTGGTTTTGTATTTCTGGGTATTTCACTAAATTCGCCATGATCCATTGTAAGGTCGTGGAGGTGGTATCCGTCCCGGCGTTGAGGAACTCGGAGCATAAAGTGACCATTTCGTCATCATTAAGCTTTCTCTTCTCGTCGGGGAGCTCCAAATCGAGCAACGTATCAACATATGACAGCCTGAAGTCATCATCTTCTTCTTTTTCTTCAGTTTTAGTTCTTTTTACTCTGTTTTCCCTTTCTTGCTTGGCCTTTTTTCTGGCATTGATTAGAGGGATTAGGACGTTCTCTTGCTTTCTTCTAAGTTGCGAAAACAACACTTTTCGATTCCAAAACAAAATGTTGGTCAATTTCGGCCAAAAATTAAGAACAATGAAACGCTGAAGATTTACAAGCATCCCACGTTGCACGTCCTCAATCTCCTTGATCTGGGATTCGTTAAGTTTATCCCCAAAACACATCAACACCAACAAACAGAACATAGCATACTGAAAATGGCCGGCAACGGAAACGTAAGTTCCGGAATGAGAGTGAGAGAGAAAGCGATTAAGAAGAACATCCAAAACCCACTTGCGAGCAGGAGCGTAAGATCTAATACGGGAAGGGTGGAGGATTTGGGAAGTGAGATTGCGGCGGAGGAGGCGCCAGAGTGGGCCGTAAGGAGCAGAGGTGAGATTGTACTGATGGGTGGAGATGATCTTGTTGGTGGCGAGGGCGGGCGGGCGGTCGGCAAAGAGAAGGGCGTTTTGAAGGAGGGCCTTGTGGGCGATAGAGCGGTCGGCGATGAAGATGGCGGGGGTGGCGCCGATGGGGAGGGTGAGGATGGGGCCATATTTGACGATGAAACTGCGCAACAGAGATTCGATTTGGGGTAGGGATCTGCGGAGCCATAGGAAATTGGTGAGGATTGGAATTGAAGGAGGCGTTGGTGGGAGGTTGATGGAGCTTTGGAATTTGTTAAAAATGGAGATTATGGGGAAACAAATGCAGAGGAAGATGATGACCAGGAGTAGCCATGCCTCCATTATTTGGAGTACGAACCTTAGGAAGTTGGGTAATAATGGATATGTACGACTTCTATATACTACAAATTCAAAATATTATACATAGGAGCTTTTAGTGAACCAATTACGTACCACTGTAATTACCGATGTAATTAAGCTGGATTGGGTCGATTTTCCTTTAAAACCAACCCAACTCGAAATTGTACTATTTGGTGAAGATTATTTTAAAGTCATCAATTAATTATCAATACCTAATCTTTTTGTGCCTTCTGATTTTCATTATTTCAGAACTCATCATTTTATTTGTTACAGTTTGCATTATTTTAAATTCATCATTTTTTTTAATAAGATTACAATATTTAGAAAAACTAGAGATTCAAAATTTAGAAAAATATTTTTCAAAAGAAAAATACAAACTAATAAGATGAGGTTTTAACTTGCATTTATTTAGTTTCTCATCTCTACCACACAAAAATAAAATTAAAAAATTACTTTTTTAAAAATTAATTTTAATCTTGTATTTGTGTGGTGAAAAATAGAAGACATGTAGATAGATGCATCCTATAGTGCACGTAATCATTGCTATATATATATATATATATATATATTATAATTGTTATGTATTGATGGATGTATATCTTTATATTTAATACTCTAAGTATGGTTGGGAACTCTACTCTCATTGGGAAGACAAATATTTTATCCAAAATATTAGGTTGGGGTTGAAATTTTAGTTTAAGGCAGGATTTTAATGCTCAATTAACATGTCACGTGCTTTTATAGCTTATATTCTGATTATGTTATCAACTCTATGGATGCTACGATGATTTGAACATCTAAATTAGAAATAAAATTGAAACAAAACCAAAACCTCAAAAAGTTAAAGATCAAATTGAAACAATATTTAAATCTCAAACATAAAATTGTAACCGTTTGAAACTTAGGGATTGAATTGAAATCAAACTCAAAGTTTGATGACTAAAATGTAACACTTTGAAACTTCAAAATTAAAAATGAAAACTAGACTCAAAATCTAAGATCAATAAAAAAAAAAATTCAACCAAAAAAACAAACAATGAAGAAAAACGCTCCAAATTAAGTATGAGATAATTAAGTATTTGAATGAGTTCAAATATTAATATAATATGAATTGGATTAATATTAAAACTATAGGTGAAAATTAATGCATATTAAACACATTAAAATTATACGTTATAAGAAAATACAATTAAATATGTGATATTCAATTTGAATTATTTGATTTTACTTGATTTGATTTGATGAATTAAAATTCGTGGGAGATTAATTTTATTTAAATATGATTTAAATGAAATTATTAATTAATTAGATTTAATTAATTACTATTATTAATTTAATTAATTGATTAATTAAATTATTTATTAGTATGAAGTTTTTTTCAAAAAAAAAGCTATCTACACTTGATGGCAAAAAAAAAAAAAATCACAAGACAAAAACCGACCACACTTGATATTGTCATGAAGTATAAATATTTTGCTCATTTTGTCATTTTTTTACAATTCTCATTTTATTTATTTTATTTTATTGTTAAATTAAATAGTTAAAAAAAAAAAAGCAACTCTAACATATGGGAGTTACTTGATACATGGTTTTGTTCCCACATTCCCCTTTCTCTGGTAGATATACCTAATAGAGGTAGGGGTGAGCATCAATCGATCGATTTTTCGACCAAACTGACATCAAACCGATTGTTATTGGTTTAGTAAATGTTCAAACCAACCCTACCACGAAGAGTATAAATCAATTAGATTAGATCGGTTTAAGCCTTTGCAATTTTTAAAAATTATTGTCGATTTGGATTTTTCCCAAACTGACACTGACTGAATCTCTTTTATCTCTGACCGAACACCTTCGGTTAGTTCGATTTTGGTCAGTTGACTCGGTTCTAAAACTCTCCTACTTAGGGGTGAGCATGATAGAACGAAATATAGGTGAATGAAAAAAGGAGTTTTGAGATACCCAGTAAATGAAAGACGGTCTTTGACCCTTGTCTGCATTAACAATCCAAATAGATAAACTAGTTACTGTCAATTTAAAAACGAAATAAACATACTATGCATAGAGTATAGTTACATTTTGAGACTTGAAAATGACTCTCTTTAGTACTTTGATGGACACCGAGTGGAGCATGATCATCGTAATATACGGGACACAGCCACCTTGCTCCTTCGATTAACAATGTTCCCTACTAATGATGTGGGTAGAATTCCGTATGTCCATACCTAAATAAGGAACACGTGTATTCAAAACATGTATTACGTATGTCCATACCCAAACGAGAGCAATTTGGCAATCATATGTGGTGATGACTTCAAGAAGGGTCAATTGGTAATGATGGTCCTTCGGTATTCTGGATTAAGCGTTTGAGTAGTTTCTGAAAGAAAAAATCTTAGACAACCATCTAAATACTTGCTAATTTCTCCACCACATAAAAATAAAATTAAAAATTATTTTAGAAAAAACTTTTAATATTATTGTTGTATGACGGGTGTTCAAAAAAACCGACAACCCGACCAACCCAGATTACCCAACCCAAACCGTAAGGGTTGGGTTGGGTTACATTTTTTTTGGTTGGATTGGATTACAATTTTCCAAAAAAACTATTATGGGCCGGGTTATCGGGTTTTAGAATTTTGGATCGGGTTGGCTCGACCTGACCCAAATTTTTTGTTTTGTGTGTGTGTTTTTTTTCTTTTTTTTTAAAATATATATATATAAATATAAAAAAAGCCCTAATTTACTAAAACTTCCAAACGTCCACTTCCCTTGCGCAGGGCATAAATTCGCACGATTTCGATCTTCTTCCCTGGCCGCACACATCTTCCCTGCCCTGCCCTTTCGTGACTTCCTCTTCCCTCGCCGCGCACAACTTCAACCGTGAGTTTTTTTTTCGTGTATTGCCCTCAACACGTCACGTGATTACTCTTTCCTGAAACACCAAATGGTGTTGGGAAGCTTAATTCTGAAAAATCCGTTGGCCAACGCACGGACCTGCAGTTCCACGGACGGGAAGTCTCCAATTGAGGTCGGTCCTTTGCACCGGCGACCAAACGTGTCTCGCACACAAACAACTCGGTTCCAGCGCAACAGATCCGACGGCGCGAGCTTCTTCTTCCGGTGCGTTTTTAGGCGTTTCAACATCTTTAACCCTAAACACCCATACCATTTAGGGATCGGATCTCCTGTAGTCGAACCCATTCAAACACGTTTACACGAACCAAACTCGACCCAACTCTTTTTATATGATTAGTGGTAACGCTCGCTCTAAACTATTTCGAATTCGATTGAAGTGTTTTAAAGGATCTTTTAACCCTCTGACTATCCCTCGTTTTAGGTTTAGACGGATCGATTTAAGGTCGGCGTTTGGTTAGATCTAGTTGGTAAGTCCTAATTACATTTCGACTGCAATTAAAGTTTGTGAACTAAGTTCTGTCATTAAAATCTTTTCCATATTGTTTCAAGAGTTGATAGAGTATCTTAGGAGCGGTTGGGACCTGAATGTGTTGTAACTAGTTTTCTTTGTTGTATGCTTTGTATACTGCATACTTTGTTCAGCTTATTTAATATATGTGATTTAGCTGAATCCTATATTAACTCTATTATTTGTTTCAATGTGTTAAGCACGATGAATTATGCTTATGATGATTTAGTATGTTGTGATGTTGGGGATTGTGTCAAAAGTATGTTATGTGCTTAATGGGTTGACTGCGGGGAGAGCATGTTTTGGGATTTACATACATGGCGATGGAGTGTGAGACCAAGTTGTGAAAAGGGGTTAGTATCTCACCATTGGGTGTGGAGGTCTTGGGTAGAAATGATGGCAGTGCATTTTGTTGGTATTGGTCAACCAATACGTGGCTAGCTAAGTACATAGTCTCGGACTCTCAATAAATGATTGAGTGTTTATGGGTTTAATCCATGATGGCTACCTATCTAGTAATTAATTTCCTACGAGTTTCCTTGGCACCCAAATGTTGTAGGGTTATGGTGTACCCGAGAAGTGTAGAGGGATTGCTTTGTAGAGGGTTGAAAGGTTAGTTAAAGAAAGTTGGTTAAGAGAGTTTGTTAGAAGGGTAGTTTTGTGAT
>JBBPDJ010000003.1:3951251-3980915 GCA_037974625.1 Cucumis cinereus
CCCCCCCCCCCCCCCCCCCCCCCCCCCCCCCCCCCCCCCCCCCCCCCCCCCCCCCCCCCCCCCCCCCCCCCCCTCCGCCGACATTCGAGAAACGACTACGTTTAATACTTCCTTGTGGGCATTGATTTCAAAGTCTTTTCATAATCATGAGATTTGGTATTGTGGTTTTGGATTTGAGTCTTTTTCTATAGTTAGGTTCAATCAAACTCTCTTTTTGTTTGGGCTTATTTTTTGTGTGACCTTGTATGTACTTTCATTTCTCTACATGAAAGTGGTTTCTTACCAAAATGGGGAACTTTTTTTGTCAATTTTGGTTTCTTACATTTTGGTATGAACATTGAAGTTTTCTCTTTACTTCCTCTCGATTGCAGTATCCAACAATGGCATTGGCTCCTTTAATGTTGGAGGACTATCGAAAAGTGATGGTTGATCGAAGGGGTGAAGTAGAACAATTTACTAACGATCATATTATGGAGTGCTTGAAAAAAGGTAACTTCCAGTTTCTTATGCATTCTATCAATCACTGAAATCAACAGAAACGGGGAAATTAACAAGTTTAATAGTTAATCTAGGAACATGAGTATTCCCATTTACTAAATTTGATGATTGTACTTGCTCAAATTGAGTTTCAGATTATTGGTAGTTGTGTATTACGTAACGATTAAGTTTCTGTGGGTACCTTGCTTTTGTTCTAATGTATTTAATGTATTTGTTCTAATGTATTTGATGTACATCAATTGGGTGCCATTATTCTTCCTCTGTATCTTAAGATTATTTGCCATTGATCTTGATTCACCTGCAGTTGTACCTGTGGATTTGAAGCAAACTATACAGGTTGATGAAGACCTTCAAATTCGTGCTTACTATGCTGGACATGTAAAGCCTCTTTTGATACATTTCGTTTTCTTATTTTGCATCTCCTAGTATAGCTCATTTAGAGGTGCCCGACAATCTTTCTCGTGGGTGGTAGACATGTCTATGTGTTGTTGGCTTGTGCTAAATTTCTTCCTTGTTTCATTACTCAACTCTGACTTTCATTTGTCATTTACCTCTTTCTCTTTCTTTGCTTTTACCCAATACTAGCAAGTAGCAACCTTTATATTAATTTAGGTTGGAGGGGATTTTGTAACCTTCTTGGTTATGATATCTCTTCCCTCTAGCCCCTAATCTATATACACTTTTTGGTTTTAATATCCTCTACTTTTTTTTTTTTTTTTTTGGAAAATGCATATCGGTCTAGTAAGCATTTCAATAACTTTACGTTAAGTCAGGGACCATTTAGAAGCATTCAACAAACGTGAGAGATTATAGTGTTTGTTTAGAACCTTCAGGGACCAAAAGAGCAATTTGCCCTTTTTTTTTACTAAAATAAGGAAAGAGTTTTCAAGTGCATGAGCTTTGAGGATCTCCTGTATTTTCAATTTGAAATTGGTCTATGATGATTTTGTTTTTGTTTTTCTCTGCTAATTTCTTTTCTTCTTCTTATTTTTTTTTTTTTGGGGGGGGGGGGGGGGAGGGTTGGCTTGCAAATATGGAAACTCAATGTGAACCATTTAAAAAAAAAAAAACTGATGCCTGTGCTTTCTATGGAATTCTATCTAGTTTCCTAGAATATACTGTAGGTGAATGTGCATTTACACGTTGGACATATATATTTATTTCACAAGAAGTCAGACGTAAATAAGAAGGATAACATTGTTAAGGATGCAGTCTGAGTGTTGCTAATCAACAAATTCCATTGCCCATTGGATGTGATGTGACCAACTGGTGATAGATTGAGTTAGAAATGGTGACCTGTTTCTTTTTTGTGCTTTTCAAATGGAAAACTTTTACATGTTAATTTTTTTATGTCGGATGTGGGAAAAAGTGAATCCAGTTATTAGTTGCTTGCTGTGTACATGCATCTTTATATTAATCTTCTATTTTGTAAATTGTGGACATATGTTGTTCCACCAGCAACTTACGCATAAATTATAGCCCAGAATTGTAGACTTGGTTCTTAATATTTCTGTCATTGTATCCACTGTTAATGATTCTTTGACTTCTGCTCAAAGTTTTTTCTTGTTGCTTCACGTGTTCTCCATAAGCACTTCAACTGTCATTGCGGAATGTGCATATTTATTTTTCAATTATGTTCTTAAGGTTTTAGGAGCTGCCATGTTTTATGCCAAAGTTGGAGATGCTGCTATGGTATACACAGGAGACTATAATATGACACCTGATAGACATCTGGGAGCCGCTCAAATTGATCGATTGCAATTAGACCTTCTTATAACAGAGTAAGAAGTGAACATAAATTTCTTCCAATTTTTTATTTCTCTTTTTCAGAGGAAGGCAATGAATTTTATCCAATACAAATGATCATAGTTTAATTAATAATATGGGTATGGAGTCGAAAGTAATCACATAGACGTAGAAATTAGTCCACTGCCTTTCCCATTTCTACTGAACTTTATTTATGGTCTTCCAGTTAAATAGAGGAGAGTTCCCTGTTCCTGATGCCTTTTCATTTGGTATGTTACTTTAGCATTTGTGTTCTGCAAAATATTTCTAAAGTTAATCTTTCAATGTTTGTCTTGCAGGTCTACATATGCAACAACCATACGTGATTCTAAATATGGCCGCGAGAGAGAATTTCTTAAAGCTGTATGTATAGATTAAACTATTAAAATTCTTTACACAGACTTTTCTTTTCTGCACCTCGTTTTTTAATTAGACATCGGTAAGCTGGTTTTTCATTCATGTTACGCATACTGGCGTAATAATAGTCCAGGAGTCGGGAGGACATAATTAAGGTAAAGTTGAATCATGTCCCAATTCCAACTTGGCATGTAGTTGAAATTAGGGATCAGACTTCAAAATGTATATGTCCCTTGGTGAAGGGAATAAAATATTCGGTTTTTTTTAGCTCCTGTTTTGTTTTAGGTTTATTTTGTGATGGTTCAAGATTTTAGGTTGGTTGATGGTATTTTGTGTA
Organism: Cucumis cinereus; assembly: GCA_037974625.1. Taxonomy (NCBI): domain Eukaryota; kingdom Viridiplantae; phylum Streptophyta; class Magnoliopsida; order Cucurbitales; family Cucurbitaceae; genus Cucumis; species Cucumis cinereus. The sequence continues at coordinate 3,954,229 of JBBPDJ010000003.1, forward strand.
GGATTTTGCATGTTACAATTGTAGACTAACTAATCATAGTTGAAGACCAAGATATAGATAGATACTGGTTATGGCTTATGGCTATTGAGCATTGATTGGTGTCTTGAATCCATTTTAAACTGTAAATTGTTAAATATATGCTGAATTATTTGTGTTGCCCTGGTACATCCATTGTTTCAGTTGTAGGTTGTATTTTCCATAGCTCTTTTGCTCTTATCCTCTTGTACTTTGAGCATCCTTTATTATTATTATTAATAAAAAGGCTCGTCTCTGTTTCAAATATATATATATATATATTTGAACCTTAAAATTCATAATTTTTAGCAATGGAATTATCTGAAACAATATCTTTTTCCCGTATGATTTGATGTAGGTTCATAATTGTTTGGCTAGTGGAGGGAAGGTCCTTATTCCTACTTTTGCGCTTGGACGGGCTCAGGTACTTTACTGAATATTGGGTGTGGCTTTTAAATCTTTTACTGCAACCTGCAACTCTCATGCTGAATTTGCGCATGTTATATAATACTATTTCGGTCTTGTTATAAAATTTTCCATTATGAGCAGGAACTCTGTGTCTTGTTGGATGACTATTGGGAGCGCATGAATCTGAAGTTTCCGATCTACGTTTCAGCAGGTCCTCTTTGAATATTAAACTACTTCATCCTTTTAGATATCATATGCATGCATGATTGGCAACTTTTAGCTTCCTCTCCATGATTTCCAATGTCTTGTAAGTCCATGGTCTGCTTCAATAATCTTCTGCCTGTAATTTATTGATAAAGTTGAGATTTGTGTTAGAAATTTATTGAGACCTGCAATTGAGCTGCTATGATTTATTATTGAGTGTTTAGCTCAATTAGAACATTTTATAGACCCTTTAATGAGCTCTCAGCCCATTGATGTAAGAAGAATGGGTTAATTGGGTAATAGTCTAGGTTAATTATCTTTTTACCCCCACTTATATTAAAACTCTGTAAATAGGAGTCTTCCCCCTCATATATGAACAATATTTTCCCCCTCATATATGAACAATATTGAATAAGACATCTACTCTAAGATTTCTCCAAGACTCGTAGTTTACATCACCCATCCTTCGATTTGACTCACAAATGATGGTGAAGCTTGGGCGATGAATCTAGGTAGAGATTGAACTACATTGATGGCTTGATATTCATTTGCTTGGTGAGTCAGAGCCAACTCTCGATGAACTATGTGTTTAAAACCCTTTATTGGCTTCGAGGATTGAAGGGGCGATGCTTGGTGGGTTAAAACTTTATAGTTAACCCATTGATGGCTTGATAGTTTATTCTGGCCCCATTTAAAACTTTATGTTAAAAATATCTTTCCATTGTTCTCCAATTATCATATATCTTGTGGACACCAATCATTGTATTTTCTTACAAATGAAATGACAATCCACTACAATGATGATGACATTGGTGAAGAAAGATATGGTCATATGGAAATGGAGGAAGTGATTATACTTTCTCTTTCCAAAAGTGGTTTGAATTTTAAATTATTGGCTCTTCGAAAATTTTTCATTGTCAATACGTGAATTCAGTATACATGCAAGAACTATAACAGTAGGACCAGGCTAAATCAAACTTTAGCATCATCCCGTAGACCACCATGAAAAAGAGTTGATACCGATAGCTGCTAAATATTTTTCTTTAAAATTATTCGGAATTGTTATGTTTCATATATACTTCTTCTCACTCTGTTCTCTTCTATTAGTAGTGCTGTTCTCGACTTTTACGTTCTTGTGTTCATATTTATGCTTTCAGGTTTGACTGTTCAAGCTAATATGTACTATAAAATGCTCATCAGTTGGACAAGCCAGAAGGTTAAAGAGACGTACTCTACAAGGAATGCATTTGACTTTAAGAATGGTACTGTTTCTTCACATGAAGTTTTCATGATTGCAAACAATTGCTTCTTAAAAAGACGGCCATAAAATAAATGTTATTATGTTGAGCTTATTTGCTTACCAGTGAAGTGATGCAGGCACCCCTATTGAAGTGGCAGGTGGGGACATTTATTGAATATCGAGGCGTTTTACCTTAGCAATGAATAAATGAAGAGGAAATTAAGTGGCGTTTTTGGAAGGGATTTTTTTATGCCAAAATTACTTTCCTCTTCATTTATTCATTGTTAAGGTACGATGCTTCAATACTCAATAAATGTCCCAACCTGCCATTGCCCAACTCAATTTTATTTTGTTTTAAGACAATGATGCTTGACAATGGTGTAGAAGTGATTTGAGAAAATCCAAACACTCTGACGGAATTATAGGCGTAGTAGATAGGAGGTGGTTTTAGTAGGCGATTGCCCAGTCACTTAAGTCTGAAAATTAACATTTCAAAATTTAAATGTGTGGAATCAAGCATTGAAGTTATTGTTAAATGCCCCCTTTATAAGATCACGTAAAAACAAATTGTTGTTACTAAAAACCCTTATTCTAAAGTCTCTATACCAAAAATGCCTTTTATCATTTTTTATAAACCCTAAAATAAAGTGTAAGTTATTATTTATTTTGTTTTTGGCGCCTTACTATCTTTTTATTTGGGCTTTGATTTCGAGGACCTTTTGTAGTTATTCTTTAGAAATGATTCTACATAGTTGGGTTCTTGTAATGGGTGTCTCTACTTTTTGTGGGCTTGGTTTTTTTGTATGTTCGTGTATTATTTCATTCTTTCTCAATGAAAGTGGTTTTTTCATTTTAAAAAAATCACTTTAAAGTTTAAATTAAATCATGTTCTTAAATCACTAAGTATGCCCTGACTATGAGTAAATTTGGACAGAGAACATATTTCTCCCAATTCTGTGGGTGACTTTTGTTGGATTCAAAGTTTGATTACGCATCACACGTGTCATATGACATTTTAGCCACTGAAGAAGTGCTTATATAAATTATGAACTTGGGCTACATGTTGCAGTTCAAAAGTTCGACCGTTCTATGATTGATGCTCCTGGACCATGCGTTCTCTTTGCTACACCAGGGATGATCAGTGGTGGGTTTTCTCTTGAAGTTTTTAAGCGTTGGGCACCTTCTAAATTGAATCTGATCACATTACCTGGGTATGGACTACTACTCTCTTTTGGCTAATGCTTTGTCTTACTTTTTCAAGTGTACTTTTGCAGGCTGGTTCTTTGATAAACCATAAAGTCATTCAATTTCTGTGACTGAGTTTTTTCTTTCACTTTTGCAGCACTTATTTGTTTCTTTCCTTTTTCTCTTGTCTTTCTTTTTACTTATTTTGATTATTCCAAAATTTGCTTATATTGTTCATAGTTTGTGTTTGGTCATGTATAGGATGGTCTTACATCGAACCATAATGTGAATTTAAAATTGCTATCTGAAAGCCATTTTACTTTATCACATGTAGGTATTGTGTGGCTGGAACTGTTGGACATAAGTTAATGTCAGGGAAACCCACCAAAATTGATCTGGACAAGGACACTCAAATTGATGTGCAATGCCAGGCTAGTATCTACCAGACCTTACGTTGTTGTATTTTTCTTTTTAAATATGATTATTCGTTTATTAGAATCAGTAACCCTCAGCTTTCCTTAACTGGGTGAAAATTGCATATCAATTTGGATTGTAATGTTTCTTAGAGGTTACAAGTTACAACTGGGTGAAAATTGCATCTCAATTTGGATTTTAATGTTTCTTAGAGGTTCTCAACTTGGTAGCTTTTGATGCTTCACAAACACTGTGTAATATAGCCTTTTTTGGACTATTATTCACCTAAGAAAAAACTAGGAAAACACAACTAAGTTACAATGAATGGTGCTAACATTCTTGTATTTCAGGTTGAAGACGTTTCCAACCATGTTTTCAACTTCTTTGTTTTTGTCCCCAAGAAACCTAAAAAATTATCTCAACCGCTCAAGTTTACATGTTCCATTTTTTTTCCCTCAAATTTGAAGCATGTCCACATGGGGAGGACTTGTGAACGGAAAATTTGATCAATTAGATGATCCCACTTTGGAAGATAATGAAACATTGGATATCAAATTAGTTGGGATCATGTCTTCTATAGGTTAGATTAAATTTAATATTTAATACGATCTTACCGATGTAATTACTACTAAACTTAGAAGCTTAAAAGCTTATGTGTCAAACTTGACTTTCTATTAATTACTACTAAACTGAGAAGTGAGGATGCTTTCACTCAAGCAATCTCATAACGATCCAATCAAGAAATAGCTTTATTTAGAAAATTCTTTAGTTCCTTTAAAAACCAAAGTTTTGAGAGAATCGCTTTGATTCCATTTACCTACAAAAGGTGAGGAACAACTTTTAAATAAGACCCCCCTAAAATCTGCGATACTTCTGAATTGCACTAAACTTAGAAGCTTAAAAGCTTATGTCAATGAGATTGGTTAAATTAAATCTTTTTAATAATTCCAATATTTTTCTAAGCTTAGAGATTAACACAAGATTCAATAAGTGAACTCAAAATGTTAATGAGGAGTGGACAAGATGTGACATTCTGGAGTTTGAACTCACATGTTCTATTTGATACCAATTTAGATCTTATATATATATATACATACATACACATCCATGCATACATGCATACATAATATGCATATTTATTTCATGACAAGGAATATAATACAGTGTCATCTTTTGTTGGAGGATAACAAATAAATAGAAAAACTGGAAAAATAAATAACAGTAGCTTATAAGGGATTCAATATGGACGTTGAGAAATAGATGAAAAGCCCTCTTTTTGCGTATGTGCGTGAGAATGAGAGATGGGGTTGTGATGATTGGCAAGCAAATCAATATATTTTTTTATTATTTTATCATTGTTTTATTTATAAATGGACAAAAAACTTAGGCAACTGGATGAATTCAGATATGTGATGAAAATGGAACTAAAATAATGCATAAAGTGTCTGAATGTGGAAAACTTTAGCTCAAGTACAGGGTATGTTTCTGGATTTAACCAACATTTTAAGCAACAATGTGAAAGTTGACTTGGTGAACTTTTGTTTCTTTTTATTATGCATGTATTCTTTTTACAGTTATGTATTGGTTGTATTCAATTTTCCTGACTATATATATGTTTAATTCCAGGTTCACCAACTGGCATTCAGCCCACATACGGATTCCAAAGGAATTATGGATCTTGTGAAATTCCTTAGTCCCAAGCATGTGATACTTGTACATGGAGAGAAACCTAAAATGGGTGCTTTAAAGGAGAGGATTCATTCTGAACTGGGAATCCCATGTCATGATCCTGCAAATAATGAAACCGTATCCATTTCTTCAACACTTTCTGTCAAAGCCGAAGCCTCAAGCATGTTTATTCAGAGTTGTTCAACTCCTAATTTTAAGTTCTTGAATAGAAACTTGATTGATAAGATTGATCCTGATTTAAAAGATTTAAGTTACAAAGCAGAAAGAACTTCAAACATGTTCATACGCAAATGCTCAAATCCCCATTTCAAGCATTTGAATAGAAATTTGGACGCCAAGTTTGATTCTAGTTTAAGTTGTGGTCCAGAGCTACAGGTAAGCGATGATAGAGTGAATGAAGGGATCTTGGTGATGGAAAATGGTAAAAAAACAAAGGCATTACATCAGGATGAGCTGTTGCAACTCTTGGGAGAACAAGAGCATGAGGTCAGGTTTGCTCATTGTAGACCCATATATTTTAGAAGCTTAGATGTGACCCATGTTATGGATAGCTTATCTAGAAAATCGTTATGGCTTTCTCAGCTATCTTTTAAGCTTTCAAGCGAACTTTCAGACAGGAATGTGCAAAATCTTGGGGAGTATCTTCAAGTTGAATCAATAACACTGTCCATTTGCTCAAAGGAAAATTGCCCCTACAGACCTACAAATAGAATTAAAAATGAAGCTGCTGCTATAGTATTTTGTTGCTGTAGTTGGCTAGTTGCAGATGAAATCCTTGCATGGAAAATCATTTCTATTTTGGAGAAACATGATCTCGATTCAACATGAAGGGGGCCCTATTATTTATGGCTTCCTTACATGAATGTACATGGGAATATGCATTATGAGGTTAGCTCAATTCATGACTTTGTTTGGCAAAGGAAACAATCTACTGCCGATCACCTGAAGTTCATAGACTGGTGCCAAATCTGGAGGTTTAAGTTATGAATGGTTGGTTTTGGAAGCTTTGATTGGCTGAAAGTCAAGCTGCTGTCTATGTAAAATTGCTAGCAGATTTGTGAAGAGTGGTGCATTTTTGATATTAGAGTTCTTTTATTAATAGGTTTATTTGATTTATCAGAGTTTAGAATTCTATGCTGTAAAAACATGCCAAGTTATTGTTTTTATTCGCTAATAGAAATTTTCCAATTTGTGTCATTTCGATTGTATTTGTGGAATCCGTTTTCTACCCAATTTCTTGTCCAAGTATTAATAGCATAGAATTTCTCTTTTAATTAAATTTCTTTCTTGTTTTCTAGAAATTCTCTAAACATTAAATAAATATATTAATTAATTATTGCCATGTCATTGTAAAAAAATGAAATTTATTATCATTACCCTAAAAAAGTAATAAAATTTCCATCCAATAATTAAAAAAGAAAGCATATATACGCATTTTCTTTGTGCCATGTTAGTTTCAAACTCTTTTTCGTTCAGATAAAGTTAATAATTGACATTTGCTCGTTTTTTTAAAGTCAAATGCACAAACATCTAAACTCCACGATAGATTTAGGAAAAGAAAAGTTGAGACGAAAGTAATATTGATACTTGAAAATAAGAAAGAAAATAAAAAATGTTTAGATTCAAAGACTTAGGAAAGTCAACATGTGAGAAATCTGTCCATTGGATGGCTTTTGTTGAATGAATTAGAATCCATCATCGTTGCTTTTCTTCTAGAAGATCCTCTAATTTGGCAATTGTGTTTCTAGAAGCCCATCTTTTCTAATCTTATATTGTATTTCCACCTAATTACTACTCTATATTCCTAAATATAGTTTACTTATTCAATCCATTTAAATTTATAAATTAAAAATTCAGGATTCCATACAATAGTGAAATCCCTTAATAGTACTATATTAAAAAATTTTGAAAAACAATTGAATAAAATTTCGTTCGCCGGGAGTCGAACCCGAGGCTATTGCTTGGAAGACAATTGTCCTAACCGTTGGACTACAAACGTTAGATGATGAAAGACGTTTTAACATTTTATTAACTTTTAAGAATTAAATAATAGTGTTAATTCAAATTAATACATGAATTATATATATAAAAGTAAAAAATATATGATTTATCTCATTGTATTGAATTATATATAGTCCAAGTTAAGGCTAGTTCTTATGGTGTTGTGTGATTCGGTTAATCATTTATGCCTCTGATTGTAACTAGGGAGAATTCGTTGTAAAAAAGTTAAGATTTTTCCAAAATTTTTAACGTTGTATGATGTTAATAGTTTTTTTTTTGAGATATTCAATATTTGTCTAATAAATTTGAGTTTGATTTAATGGAGTTTATAAACATATTGGACAAATTTGTTCAAGATTTGAAGTTGTGAAGTTTACGAACATGTTAGCCACAAAATTGAAATATTATAGATACATTGTAAACATCTAAATTTGGAATATATATATTTGACCAAACTTATAACTTCATAATATATATATATATATATATATATATATATATATATATAACCTAACCTTGTCAATCCTTATGGACATTAATGAAATACTCAACACTCAACAAAGAGGTTGCATCATGTGAGTCCTCTAGATCATAGCTTCTATTTTAATTAACCTAAACAAATTAAAACCCTTTAGTGATGAAAGCTAGCTATTCTTTTTTGATACAATAGGGGTTAGCGAGACTCAAACGCAAAGTTCTTAGCCACTAGCATCTTCATTATATACTAATTGAGATTTTAAATTTAATTCGCAATTGTAGGCTAGCTATTGTTTCAAAAACCATGAATCAAACAGATAACATTTTGTAACATTATTTATCTCGTCCGATAGTAATAATAGAAATAATAATAAATTTAATTCGCCTCAGACTCAGTTCTTACTTTTGGCGCCAAACTAGTCTTCCAACGATTTCTTTTTTATGTTTTTGTCCTGCACCCATTTAGATAAATGATTATGGACTGATAAGTGTGCGATCGTATCTCTGACAAGGTCTATTGCACAAGAAAATGAGCCAGAGGTCGTAATTGGTGCTCCTTGATGGTGGACTAAGGTGACACCCAAAATGTCCAAAAAACAGCCAATGCTAGAGCCTACAAAAAATAACTCAATTTTGGCCAAAATAAAAATTTTTTGAAAAATGGAGTTCCAGACTCAGTTTTTGTTTTTGGCACCGAATTAGTCTTCAAACGGTTTTTTTTCATGCACCCCTTTAGATGGTATTTTGACAAGGTCTATGGCACATGAAAATAAGTCAAGGATCGCAATTGGTGCTCATTGGTAGTGGACTAAAGTCGCACCCAAAACGTTCGAAAAATGGTCAATGCTATGCCTACAAAAAAGTGACCCAATTTTGGTCAAAATAAAAAAGTCCCAAAAATTAACATCTAACTAGTAAGTGATCTAATGTTAAGGAATGTTGAATAATTATCCCAAAAAAGTAAAAAACGAAGCACCAAACTCAATTTTTATTTTTTGCGCCAAACTAGTCTTCCAAAGGTTTCGTTTATTTCTTTTTGTTCTGCACCACTTTAGATCAATGATTATGAGCTAATAAGTGTGCGATCGTATGTCTGGATAGATATATGACACAGAAAAATGAGCTAGGGGTCACAATTGGTGCCCCTTGGTGGTGGATTAAGGTGGCACCCAAAACGTCTGGAAAATGGGCAATGCTATAGCTTACAAAAAATGACCAAATTTTGTCCAAAATTAAAGTCCTTAAAATTGACATCTAACTAGTAAGTGGTCAAATTTTGAATAATGTTGAAGATTTTTTTCAAAAAATTTGAAAAACGAAGCCTGAGACTATGTTTTTATTTTTGGCGCTAAACTAATCTTCCAACAATTTCTTTTATTTGTTTTTGTCCAGCATCCCTTTAGATCAATGATTATGGGTTGATAAGTTTGGGATCGTATCTCCGACAAGGTCTATGCTAGCCTACAAAAAATTTTCAAATTTTGGGTTGATAAGTGTGGGATCGTATCTCCGAAAGCGTCCAAAAAAATGGACAATGCTAGCCTACAAAAAATTACCAAATTTTTGCCAAAATAAAAATTTCCTAAAAATTTACATCCACTTAGTAAGTGGTTTAAATTTGAGGAACCTGAAAGATTTTTCCAAAAAAAGTCGAAAAACGAAGCCCCAAACTCAGTTTTTATTTTGGGCTCCAAACTGGTCTTCCAACAATTTCTTTTATTTGTTTTTGTCCAACACCCCATTAGATCAATGGTTATGGGATGATAATTGTGGGATCGAGTCTTCCAAAAGGTCCATGGCAGTGGAGAATAAGCCAAGGGAAACTATTGGTGCTCCTTGGTGGCGTATTAAGGTTGCACCCAAAACGTCCGAAAAAACGGGCAATGCATAGCCTACAAAAAATGATCCAAGTTTGGATAAAATAAAGAAGTCTTTAAAATTCACATCCACCTAGTAAGTGGCCTAACTTTGAGGGACTTGGAAGATTTTTCCAAAAAAGTTGAAAAACGAAGCCCCAGACTCAGTTTTTATTTTTGGTTCCGAACTAGTCTTTTAATGGTTTCTTTTATTTGTTTTTGTCCTGCACACTTTAGATGAATGATTATGGGCAGATAATTGTGGGATCGAGTTTTTGGAAAGGTCGATGGCAGTGGAGAATGAGCCAAGGTCGCAGTTGGTACTCCTTGGGGGTAAACTAAGGTGGCACTTAAAACTTCCGAAAAAATGGGCAATGCTATAGCCTACAAAAAATGACCCATATTGGCCAAAATAAAACAGTCCTAAAAATTCATATCCATCTAGTAAGTGGTCTAACTTTGAGGAACCGAAAGATTTTTTTTTCAAAAAAGCTGAAAATTGAAGCCCCAGACTCAGTTGTTATTTTGGGCTCCAAACTTGTCTTCCAACAGTTTCTTTAATTTGATTTTGTTCTGAACCCCTTTAGATCAATGATTATGGGTTGATAATAGCAGAATAGGATTTTTGGAAAGGTCTATACCAGTGGAGAATGAGCCAAGGGTTGCAGTTGGTGCTTCTTGGTGGTGAACTAAGGTGGCACCTAAAACGTCCAAAAAAATGGGCGATGCCATAGCCTACAAAAGATTACCAAATTTTGGCCAAAATAAAAGAGGCCTAAAAATTCACATCCACCCAGTAAGTGGCGTAACTCTGAGGAATCTAGTATAGTTTTCCCAAAAAACTCGAAAAACGAAGCCCCATACTTAATTTTTATTTTTGACGTCAAACTAGTCTTCCAACGATTTTTTTTATTTGTTTTTGTAGTGCACCCTTTTAGATAAAAAATTATGGCTTGATAATTGCGGGATCAGGTCTCTGGAAAGGTATATGGCAGTGGAGAATGAGCCAAGGGTCGAAGTTTGTGGTCCTTGGTTGTGAACTAAGGTGGCACCCAAAACTTCTTAAAAAATGGGCAATGCTAGCCTACAAAAAATTATCAAATTTTGGCCAAAATAAAAAAATTTCTAAAATTTCACATCCACCTAGTAAGTGGTTTAACTTTGAGGAACGTGAAAGTTTTTTCCCAAGAAAGTCAAAAAACAAAACCCCAGACTCATTTTTTTATTATAGATGCCAAACTAGTCTTCCAAAAGTTTCTTTTATTTGTTTTTGTTCTGCACCCATTTACATTAATGATTATGGGCTGATAATTGTGGATCAGATCTCTAGAAAGGTCTATCGCAGTGGAGAATTAGCCAAAGGTCACAATTAGTTCTTCTTGGTGGTCTACTAAGGTGGAACCCAAAACATCAGAAAAAATGGGCAATGCTATAACCTACAAAAAATGATCCAATTTTGGCAAAAATAAAAAAGTCCTAAAAATTCACATCGACCTCTCAAATGGCCTAACTTTGAGGAACCTGAAACATTTTTTCTATAAAATTCAAAAAACGAAGCCCCAAACTCAATTTTTATTTTGGGCTCCAAACTGGTCTTCCAACCGTTTCTTTTATTTGTTTTTGTCCTCCACCCCTTTAGATCCATGGTTATGGGCTGATAATTGTGGGATAGGATCTCTGAAAAGGTCAATGGCTGTGGAGAATTAGCCAAGGGAAACATTTGCAGCTCCTTGGTGGTGTACTAAGGTGGCACTTAAAACGGTCGAGAAAATGGCCAATTCTATAGCCTACAAAAAAAGACACAATTTTGTCCAAAATAAAAAATTCCTTAAAATTCACATCCATTTAGTAAGTGGCTTAACTTTGAGAAACCTGAAATATTTTTCCCAAAAAAGTAAAAAAATAAAGCCCTGAACTCATTTTTTATTTTTGACGCCATACTTGTCCATAAACGGTTTCTTTTATTTGTTTTGGTCTTCCACCACTTTACATCTATAATTATGGGCTGATAATTATTGGATCGGGTGTCTACGAAAGGTCTATGGCAGTGGAGAATGAGCCAAGGGTCTCAGTTAGTGCTCTTTGGTGGTGTACTAAGGTGGCACCCAAAACGTCCGAAAAAATGGCCAATGCTATAGCCTACAAAAAATGATTCCATTTTGGCCAAAATAAAAAAAACCTAAAAATTTACATCGTCCTCATCAGTGGCCTAACTTTAAGAAACCTCGAAGATTTTTCCCAAAAAAGTCTAAATATGAAGCGCCAAACTCAACTTTTCTTTTGGGAACAAAACTAGTCTTCCAACGGTTTCTTTTATTTGTTTTTGTTTTGCACCCCTTTAGATAAATGATTATTGACTAATATATGTGGTATCGGGTCTCTAAAAAGGTCCATGGAAGTGGAGAATGAGCCAAGGCTAACAATTGGTGCTCCTTGGTGGTGTATTAAAGTGGCACCCAAAACGTCCGAAAAAATGGCAATGCTATAGCCTACAACAAATGATCCAATTTTGGCCAAAATCAAAAAGTCCTAAAAATCCACATCAACCTAGTAATTGTACTAAATATGAGGAACCTTTAATGTTTTTCCCAAAAAACCCGAAAAACAAAGCCCGACATTCAGTTTTTTTTTATTTTTTTAATTTTGGGCTTCAAACTAGTCTTCCAAAGGTTTCTTTTATTTAATTTTGTTGTGCACTCCTTTAGATCAATGATTATGAGCTGATAATTGTAGAATTGGATCTTTGAAAAGGTATATGGCAGTGGATAATGAGCCATGGGTCGCTGTTGGTGCCCTTGGTGGTATACTAACCTGATATGTAAAACATCCGCAACAATGACCAATGCTATAGCCTACAAAAAATGACTCAATTTTGGCAAAACTTAAAAAGTCCTAAAAATTCACATTCACCTTATAAGTGGCCTAACTTTGAGGAACCTTGCAGATCTTTCCCAAAAAATCCAAAAAACGAAGCCTTAGACTCAGTTTTTATTTTGGGCTTCAAACTAGTCTTCCAACGATTTCTTTTATTTGTGTTTGTCCTGCACCCTTTTAGATCAATGATTATGGATTGATAATTGTAGGATCGGATCTCTAGAAAGTTCTATGGAAGTGGAGAATGAGCCAAGGGTTGCTGTTGTTGCTCTTGATGGTGTACTAAAGTGACACGTAAAACGTCGCAAAAATGACCAATGCTATAGCCTACAAAAAATGACCAAATTTTGGCAAAAATAAAAAAGTCCTAAAAATTCACATCACCTAGTAAGTGGCCAAACTTTGACGAACCGCGAAGATTTTTCCCAAAAATGTCAAAAAATGAAGCCCTAAACTAAGTTTTTATTTTGGGCTCTAAACTAGTCTTCAAACGGTTTATTTTATTTGTTTTTGTCCTGCACTCTATTAGATCAATGATTATGGGTTGATATATGTAGGATCAGGTCTCTGAAAAGGTTTATGGCAGTGGAGAATGGGCCAAGGGTCGCAGTTGGTGCTCTTTGATGGTGAACTAAGGTGACACGTAAAACGTCTGAAAAAATGGCCAATGTTATAGCGTACAGAAAATGACCCAATTTTGGCTAAAATTAAAACGTCCAAAAAAATGACCAATGCTATGACCTACAAAAAATGACCAAATTTTGGCCAAAATAAAAAAGTCCTAAAAATTCACATACACCTAGTAAGTGGTCTAATTATGAGGAATCTTGAAGAATTTTTCCAAAAATGTCAAAAAACAAAGCCCCAGACTCAATTTTTATTTTGGGCTTCAAATTAGTCTTCCAACGGTTTCTTTTATTTCTTTTATCCTGCATCTCCTATAGATCAATGATTATGGGCTGATAAATGTAGGATCGAATCTCTGGAAAGGTCTATGGTAGTGGAGAGTGCGCCAAGGGTTGCAACTGTTGCCCTTCGTGCTGTACTAAGGTGACACGTAAAACGTCCAAAAAAATGAACAATGCTATAGCTTACAAAAAATGACCAAATTTTGGCCAAAATAAAAAAGTTTTAAAAATTCACATCCACCTAGTAAGTGGCCTATCTTTGAGGAACCCCAAAGAATTTTTCCAAAAAAGCCGAAAAACGAAGCGCGAAACTCAGTTTTTATTTTGGGCTTAAACTAGTCTTCCCACAGTTTATTTTATTTGTTTTTGTCTTGCACCCATTTAGATAAATGATAATGGGCTGATAATTGTAGGATCGAGTCTATGAAAAGGTCTATGTCAGTGGACAATGGACCAATTCTATAGCCTAAAATGACCAAATTTTGGCCTAAATAATTTTTTTTTTAAAATTCACATCCACCTAGTAAGTGGCCAAAGTTCGAGGAACCTCGAAGATTTTTCCCAAAAAAGCCAAAAAACGAAGCGCCAAACTCTGTTTTTATTTTGGGCTTTAAACAAGACTTCCCACGATTTATTTTATTTGTTTTTGTCTTGCACCCTTTAGATAAATGATTATGAGAAGTTAATTGTAGGATCGGGTCTTTGGAAATGAATATAGTAGTGGAGTACAAGTAAAGGGTCACAGTTGGTGCTCCTTGGTGGTATATTAACGTGACATGTAAAATGTCTGCAAAAATGGCCAATGCTATGGCGTACAAAAAATGACCCAATTTTGGCTAAAATTAAAAAGTCCTAAAAATCCACATCCACCTAGTAAGTGGCCTTACTATGAGGAACCTTGAAGAATTTTTCCAAAAAAGTTGAAAAACGAAGCCTAGACTCGCTTTTTATTTTGGGCTTCAAACTAGTCTTCCAATGGTTTTTTTTATTTGTTTTTGTCCTGCACCCCTTTAAATCAATGATTATGGGCTGATAACTGTAGGATCAGATCTTTGGAAAGGTCTATGGCAGTGGAGAATAAGCCAAGGGTCGCAGTTGTTGCCCTTGGTGGTGTTCTAAGGTGGCGCCCAAAACGTCCGTAAAATGACTTAATTTTGCCCGAAAATAAAAAGTCTTGAAAATTTACGTCTAACTAGTAAGTGACCTAATTTTGAGGAACCTTTAAGATTTTTTTTCAAAAAAGCCGAAAAACGAAGCTCCAAGCTCAGTTTTTATTTTGGGCTCTAAACTAGTCTTCCAACAGTTTATTTTATTTGTTTTTGTCTTGCATCCATTTAGATAAATGATTATGGGCTCAAAATTCATGTCTAACTAGTAAGTGGCCTTATTTGAGGAACCTTGAAGATTTTTTTCAAAAAAGTCGAGAAAATTGCCCTCATACTCAATGTTTAATTTTTGGCACCAAACAAATCTTCTAACGGTTTCTATTATTTGTTTTCGTCGTGCACCCCTCTAGATCAATGATTGTGGGCCGATAAACGTGGGATTGGATCGCTAGCCATTTCTAGGGCAGTATAGAATGAGCCATGGTTTGCAGTTGGTGCTCCTTGGATGTGTACTACGTGGGCCTAAAACGTCTGAAAAATGGCGCTATATAGCCTATGAAAGATGACCCAATTTTGCCTGAAAATAAAAATAGGCCCCGAGCTGATAACTTTGGGATCAAGTCTCTGGCAAGATCTATGTCAGTTAGGAATGAGTCAAGGGTCGCAGTTGCTGCAACTTGGAGGTATACTAAGGATGCGTCCAAAACGTTCGAAAAATGGCCAATGCTATAGCCTACGAAAAATGACCAAATTTTTGCCGAAAATAAAATAGTCTTAAAAATTCACGTCTAACTAGTAAGTGGCCTAATTTTAATGAATCATGAAGATTTATTCCAAAAAAGTAGAAAAAATAGGCCCCTGACTAAGTTTTTATTTTTGGGCCAAAACTAGTTTTCCAACGGTTTCTATTATTTGTTTTCGTTATACACCCACCTAAATACTCGATTATGGGCTGATAACTGTGAGATCGGGTCTCTAGCAAGGTCGATGTCAGTTGGGGATGAGGCAAGGGTCGCAGTTGGTGCTCCTTTGAGGTGAACTAAGGATGCGCCCAAAACGTCCGAAAAATGGCCAATGCTATAGCCTACGAAAAATGACCAAATTTTGGCCGAAAATAAAAAATTCTTGAAAATTCACGTCTAACTAGTAGGTGGCCTAATTTTAAGGAACCATGAAGATTTTCCCTAAAAAGTAGAAAAAATAGGCCTTGGACTCGGTTTTTATTTTCGGCGCCAAAACTAGTCTTCCAACGGTTTCTATTATTTGTTTTCATCGTGCACCCCCTAGATCATCGATTATGGGCTAATAACTGTGGGATTGGGTCTCTGGCATGGTCTAAGTCAGTGGAGAATGAGCCAAGGGTCGCAGTTGGTGCATCTTGGAGGTGTACTAAGAAGGTGCCCAAACCATCCAAAAAATGGCCAATGCTATAGCCTACGAAAAATGACGAAATTTTGGCCGAAAATAAAAAAGTCTTGAAAATTAATGTCTAACTAGTAAGTGACCTAATTTTAATGAACGATGAAGATTTTTCCCAAGAAAGTCGAAAAAATAGGACCCGGACTCATGTTTTATTTTTGGCGCCAAAACTAGTTTTCCAACGATTTCTATTATTTGTTTTCGTCCTGCACCCCCTAGATACTCGATTATAGGCTGATAACTGTGGGATCGGGTCTACAGCAAGGTCTATGAAAGTGGAAAAAGAGCCAAGGGTTGCAGTTGGTACTCCTTGGAGGTGTACTAAGGAGGCACCCAAAACGTCCGAAAAATGGCCAATGCTATAGCCTACGAAAACTGACCAAATTTTGGCCGAAAATAAAAAATTCTTGAAAATTCACGTCTAACTAGTTGGTGACCTAATTTTAAGGAACCATGAAGAATTTCCCTAAAAAGTAGAAAAAATAGGCCCTGGACTCAGTTTTTATTTTCGGCACCAAAACTAGTCTTTCAACGGTTTCTACTATTTGTTTGCGTCGTGCGCCCCTAAGATCATCGATTATGGGCTGATAACTGTGGGATCGGGACTCTAGCATGGTCTATGTCAGTGGAGAATGAGCCAAGGGTCGCAGTTGGTGCATCTTGGAGGTGTACTAAGGAGGTGCCCAAAACGTCCGAAAAATGGCCAATGCTATAGCCTACGAAAAATGACAAAATTTTGGCCGAAAATAAAAAAGTCTTGAAAATTAATGTCTAACTCGTAAGTGACCTAATTTTAATGAACGATGAAGATTTTTCCCCAGAAAGTCGAAAAAATAGGACCCAGACTCAGTTTTTATTTTCGGCGCCAAAACTAGTTTTCCAACGATTTCTATTATTTGTTTTCGTCCTGCACCCCCCTAGATACTCAATTATGGACTGATAACTGTGGGATCGGGTCTACAACAAGGTCTATGAAAGTGAAAAAAGAGCCAAGGGTTGCAGTTGGTACTCCTAGGAGGTGTACTAAGGAGGCACCCAAAACGTCCGAAAAATGGCCAATGCTAGCGTACGAAAAATGACCAAATTTTGGCCAAAAATAAAAAATCTCGAAAATTAACGTGTAACTAGTAAGTGGCCTAATTTTAAGGAACCATGAAGATTTTTCCCAAAAAAGTTGAAAAAATTGGCCTTGGACTCACTTTTTATTTTCAACGCCAAAACTAGTCTTTCAACGATATCTATTATTTGTTTTCGTCATGCACCCCACTAGATCATCGATTATGTGCTGATAACTGTGTGATCGGGACTCCTACAAGATCTATGTCATTGGAGAATGAACAAAGGGTCACAGTTGGTGCTCCTTGGAAGTGTACTAAGGAGGAGCCCAAAACGTCTGAAAAATGGCCAATGTTATAGCCTACGAAAAATTACCAAATTTTGGTCGTAATTAAAAAGTATTGAAAATTCACGTCTAACTAGTAAGTGGCCTAATTTTGAGGAACCTTCAATAGTTTTCCCAAAGAAGTCAACAAAATAGGCCCCGAACTCAATTTTTATTTTCGGCGCCAAAATTAGTCTTCCAACGGTTTCTATTATTTGTTTTCGTCGTGCACCCCCATAGACCATCGATTATGGGTTGATAACTTTGGATCGGGTCCCTGAAAAGGTCTATGTCAGTGGAGAATAAGCCAAGGGTCGCAATTGGTGCTCCTTGGAGGTGTACTAAGGAGGTGACCAAATTGTCCGAAAAATGGCCAATGCTATAGCCAATGAAAAATGACCAAATTTTGGCCGAAAGTAAAAAGTCTTGAAAATTCACGTCTAACTAGTAAGTTGCGTACTTTTGATGAACCTTCAAGAGTTTTAAATAAAAAGTCGAAAAGATAGGCCCTGGACTCAATTTTTATTTTTTGCGCCAAAACTAGTTTTCTAATGGTTTCTATTATTTGTTTTT
This sequence comes from Cucumis cinereus, assembly GCA_037974625.1. NCBI lineage: Eukaryota > Viridiplantae > Streptophyta > Magnoliopsida > Cucurbitales > Cucurbitaceae > Cucumis > Cucumis cinereus. The sequence goes on from JBBPDJ010000003.1 coordinate 3,971,979, forward strand.
CGCCGTACACCCACTAGATAATCGATTATGGCCTGATAACTGTGGGATCGGATATCTGACAAGATCTATATCAGTGGAGAATGAGCCAAGGGTCGCAGTTGGTGCTCTTTGGAGGTGTACTAAGGAGGCGTTCAAAATGTCCGAAAAATGGACAATGTTATTGCCTATGAAAAGTGACCAAATTTTGGCCGAAAATAAAAAGTCTTAAAAATTCACGTCTAACTAGTAAATTGCCTAATTTTGAGGAACCTTCAAGAGTTTTCTCAAAAAAGTCGTAAAAATAGGCCCCAAACTCATTTTTTATTTTCAAAGCCAAAACTAGTCTTCCAATGGATTCTAGTTTTTTTAGTCGTGCACCCCCTAGATCATCAATTATGTGCTGATAACTGTGGGATCGGAACTCCCTCAAGGTCTATGTCGTTCGTGAATGAGACAAGGATCGCAGTTTGTGTTCCTTGGAGATGTACTAAGGAGGCGCCCAAAACGTCTAAAAAATGGCCAATCTTATAGCCTACGAAAAATGACCAAATTTTGGCGAAAAAAAAAGTCTTGAAAATTCACGTGTAACTAGTAAATTGCCTAATTTTGAGGAACCCTCAAGAGTTTTTCCAAAGAAGTCGAAAAAATAGGCCCCGGACTCAGTTTTTTTTTGGCGCCAAAACTAGTTTTCCAACAGTTTCTATTATTTATTTTCGTCGTGCACCCCCATAGACCATCGATTATGGGCTGATAACTGTGGGATCGGGTCTCTGAAAAGGTCTATGTAAGTGGAGAATTAGCCAACGGTTGCAGTTGGTGCTCCTTGGAGGTGTACTAAGGAGGCGCTCAAAACGTCCTAAAAAAATGGACAATGTTATAGCCTACGAAAAATGACAAAATTTTGGCCGAAAAGAAAAAGTCTGGAAAATTCACGTCTAACTAGTAAATTGCCTAATTTTGAGGAACCATCAAGAGTTCTACCAAAGAAGACGTAAAAATAGGCCTCAGATTCAGTTTTTATTTTCGGCGCATAAACTCGTCTTCTAATGGTTTCTATTATTTGTTTTCGTCGTGCACCCCCCTAGATAATCGATTATGGCCTAATAATTGTGGGATCGAATCTCTGCCAAGGTCTATGTTAGTGGAGAATGAGCCAAAGGTCGTAGTTGGTGCTCCTTTGAGGTGTACTAAAAAGGCGCCCAAAGTGTTTGAAAAATGGCCAGTGCTAGCCTACGAAAAATAACCAAATTTTGGCCGAAAATAAAAAGTCTTGAAAATTCACGTCTAACTAGTAAGTGGCGTAATTTTGAGGAACCTTCAAGAGTTTAAACAAAAAAGTGAAAAAATAGGCCCCGGGCTTAGTTTTTATTTTCGGCGCCAAAACTCGTCTTCTAATGGTTTCTATTATTTGTTTTCGTCGTGCACCCCCTAGATAATCGATTATGGCCAAATAATTGTGGGATCGGGTCTCTGACAAGGTCTATGTCAGTGGAGAATTAGCCAAAGGTCGCAGTTGGTGCTCCTTGGAGGTGTACTAAGGAGTCGCCCAAAACGTCCGAAAAAACTGGACAATGTTATAATCTACGAAAAATGACCAAATTTTGGCCGAAAAGAAAAGTCTGGAAACTTCACGTCTACCTAGTAAATTGCCTAATTTTGAAAAACCGTCAAGAGTTTTCCCAAAGAAGGCGTAAAAATAGGCCCCAGACTCAGTTTTATTTTCGGCGCCAAAACTAGTTTTCCAACGGTTTCTATTTTTTGTTTTTGTCGTGCACCCCATATATCATCGATTATGGGCTGATATCTGTGGGATCGGGTCTCTGACAAGGTCTATGTCAGTGGATAATGAGTCAAGGGTCGTAGTTGGTGCTCCTTGGAGGTGTACTAAGGAGGCGACCAAAACATCCGAAAAATGGCCAATGCTATAGCCTACGAAAAGTGACGAAATTTTGGCCATAAATAAAAAATCTTGAAAATTCACGTCTAGCTAGTAGGTAACCTAATTTTGAGGAACCTTCAAGAGTTTTCTGAAAAAAGTTGACAAAATAGGCCCCGACTAAGTTTTTATTTTCGGTGCCAAAACTAGTCTTTCAACGGTTTCTATTATTTGTTTTCGTCGTGCACCCCCTAGATCAACGATTAAGGGCTGATAACTGTGGGATCGGGTCTCTGACAAGGTCTATGTCAGTGGAGAATGAGCCATTGGTCGAAGATGATGCTACTTGGAGGTGTACTAAGGAGGCGCCCGAAACATCCAAAAAAAATGGACAATGTTATAGCCTACGAAAAATGACCAAATTTTTGCCGAAAATAAAGTATTGAAAATTCACGTCTAACTAGTAAATTGCTTAATTTTGAGGAAACTTCAAGAGTTTTCCCAAAAAAGTCGTAAAAATAGGCCCCGAACTCAGTTTTTATTTTCGAAGCCAAAACTAGTCTTCCAATGGTTTCAATTTTTTTCGTCGTGCACCCCCTTAGATCATCGATTATTGGCTGATAGCTGTGGGATCGGATCTCTTGCAAGGTCTATGTCAGTGGAGAATGAGCGAAGGGTTGAGTCTGTGCTCCTTGGAGGTGTACTAAGGAGGCGCCAAATACATCTGAAAAATGGCAATTGCTATAGCCTACGAAAAATGACCAAATTTTGGCCGAAAATAAAAAGTCATAAAAATTCACTTCTAACTATTAAGTGGCTTAATTTTGAGGAACCTTGATGATATTTCCAAAACAAGTCGCAAAAATAGGACCCAAACTCAGTTTTTATTTTCGGCGCCAAAACTTGTCTTCCAACTATTTCTATTATTTGTTTTCGTCGTGCACACCCTAGATCATCGATTATGGGCTGATAATTGTGGGATCGGGTCTCTGGCAAGGTCTATGTCAGTGGAGACTGAGCCAAGGATCGCAGTTGGTGCTCCTTTGAGGTGTACTAAGGAGTCGCCCAAAATGTCCGAAAAAAGTGCAAAGCGATAGCTTACGAAAAATGACCAAATTTTTGTCGAAAATAAAAATTCTTGAAAATTCACGTCTAACTAGTAAGTGGCCTACTTTTTAATAATCTTGAAAAGTTTTCCCAAAAAATCAAAAAATAGGACCCGAACTCAGTTTTTATATTCGGCCCCAAAACTAGTCTTTCAACTATTTCTATTATTTGTTTTTATCGTGCACCCCCTTAGATCATCGATTATGGGCTGATAACTGTGGGATCGAATTTCTGGCAAGGACTATGTCAGTGAAGAATGAGCCAAGGATCGCAGTTGGTGCTTCTTGGAGGTGTACTAAGGAGTCGCCATAACGTTCGAAATATGGCCTATGCTATAGCCTACGAAAAATAACCAAATTTTTACCAAAAATAAAAAGTCTTGAAAATTTACGTTTAACTAGTCAGTGGTCTACTCTTGAGCAACCTTGAAGATTTTTCCCAAAAAAGTCGAAAAAATAGGCCCCTGACTCCGTTTTTATTTTCGACGCCAAAACTAGTCATCCAACGGTTCCTACGATTTGTTTTCATCGTGCATCCCCCTAGATCATCGATTGTGTGCAGATAACTGTGGGATCGGTTCTCTAGCAAGGTCTATGTAAGTGGAGAATGAGCCAAAGATCGCAGTTGGTGCTCCTTGGAGGTGTACTAAGGAGTCACAATAACAACCGAAAAATGGCCAATGTTATAGCCTACGAAAAATGACCAAATTTTGGCCGAAAATAAAAAGTCTTGAAAATTCACGTCTAACTAGTAAGTGGCCTATTTTATAGAAACCTTCAAGAGTTTTCCCAAAAAAGTCAAAAAAATAGGCCCCGAAATGAGTTCTTCTTTTCGTTTCCAAAAGTAGTCTTCCAAAAGTCTCTATTATTTGTTTTCGTCGTGCACTCCCCCTAAATAATCGATTATGGGCTGATAAATGTGGGATCGGTTCTCTGACAAGATTTATGTCAGTGGAGAATGAGCCAAGGTTCACAATTGGTGCTCTTTCAAGATGTACTTAGGAGGTGCCCAAAACGTCCGAAAAATGGCCAAAGCTATAGCCTACGAAAAATGACTAAATTTTGGCCGAAAATAAAAAGTCTTGAAAATTCACGTCTAACTAGTAAGTGGCTTAATCTTGAGGAACCTTGAAGATGTTTCCCACAAAAGTCAAAAAAATATGCCTTGGACTCAGTTTTTATTTTTGACGCCAAAACTAGTCATACAACTGTTTCTATTGTTTGTTTTCATCGTGCGCCCCCTAGATCATCGATTATTGGTTTAAAAAATTGGGATCGAGTCTAGGGCAAGGTATAGGTAAGTGGAGAATGAGCCAAGGGTCGCAGTTGGTGCTCCTTGGAGGTGTACTAAGGAGTCGCCAGAAATGTCGGAAAAATGGCTAATGCTATAGCCTATGAAACATGAAGAAATTTTGACTGAAAATAAAAAGTCTTAAAAATTGACGTCTAACTAGTAAGTGGCCTAATTTTGAGGAACCTTCAAGAGTTTTCCCAAAAAAGTTGAAAAAATAGGCTCCAGACTTAGTTTTTATTTTGGGCGCAAAAACTAGTATTCCAACGATTTCTATTATATGTTTTCGTCGTGCAGCCCTCCTACATAATCAATTATGGGCTAATAACTGTGGGATCGAGTCTCTGGCAAGGTATATATCAATGGAGAATGAGCCGATGGTCGCAGTTGGTGCTCCTTGGAGGTGTACTAAGGAGGCGCCCAAAACGTCCGAAAAATGGCCAATCCTATAGCCTACGAAAAATGACCAAATTTTGGCAAAAAATAAAAAGTCTTGAAAATTTACATCTAACTATTTAGGGGCCTAATTTTGAGGAACCTTCAAGAGTTTTCCCAAAAAATTCGAAAAAATAGGCCCTAGAGTCAAATCTTATTTTCGGTCCCAAAACTAGTCTTCTAACGGTTTCTATTTTTTGTTTTCGTTTGGCACCCCCCTAGATCATTGATTATGGGCTGAAAACTGTGGTATCGGGTCTCTGACAAGGTGTATATCAGGGGAGAATGAGCAAGTGGTCACAATTGGTGCTCGTTAAAGGTGTACTAAAGAAGCGCCCAAAATGTCCGAAAAATGGCCAATGCTACGACCTACGAAAAATGACCAACTTTTGACCGAAAATAAAAAGTCTTGAAAACTCAAGTCTAACTAGTAAGTGGCCTAATTTTGAGGAACGTTCAAGAGCTTTCTTAAAAAAGTAGAAAAAATAGGCCTCGAACTTAGTTTTTATTTTGGGTGCCAAAACTAGTCTTTTAATAGTTTCTATTATTTGTTTTCGTCGTGCACCCCCTTAGATCATCGATTATGGGCTGATAACTGTGGGATCGGGTCCTGTGAAGGTTTATGTCAGTGGAGAATGAGCCAAGGGTCGCAACTGGTTCTCCTTGGAGGTGTACAAAGGAGGTGCCCAAAACGTTGGAAAAATGACCAATGTTATAGCCTACGAAAAATGACCAAATTTTGGCCGAAAATAAAAAGTCTTAAAAATTCACGTCTAACTAGTAAGTGGCCTAATTTTGAGGAGCCTTGAAGAATTTTCCCAAAAAAGTTAAAAAAATAGGCCCCAGACTCAGTTTTTATTTTCGACGCCAAAACTTGTCTTCCAACGGTTTCTATTATTTGTTTTCGTCGTGCACCCCTCCTAGATCATCGATTATGGACTGATAACTGTGGGATTGGGTCTTTGACAAGGTCTATATCAGTGGAGAACAAGCCAAGTGTTGCAGTTGGTGCCCTTGGAGGTGTACTAAGGAAGCGCCCAAAACGTCTGAAAAATTGCACTGACCAAATTTTTCTCGAAAATAAAAAGTCTTGAAAATTCACGTTTAACTAGTAAGTGGCCTACTCTTGAGAAACCTTGAAATTGTTTTCCAAAAAAGTAGAAAAAATAGTCCTCGGACTCAATTTTTATTTTCGACGCCAAAACTAGTCTTCCAATGATTTCTTTTATTTGTTTTCTTTCTGCACCCATCTAGATTATCGATTATGGGCTGATAACTGTGGGATCAAGTCTCTGGCAAGGTCTATGTCAGTGGAGAAGGAGCCAAGGGACGTAGTTTGTGCTAATGCTATAGCCTACGAAAAAAGACCAAATTTTGGCAGAAAAGAAAAAGTCTTGAAAATTCACGTCTAACTAGTAAGTGGCCTAATTTTGAGGAACCTTTATGATTTTTCCCAAAAAATTTGAAAAAATAGGCCCCAAACTCAGTTTTTATTTTTGGCGCCAAAACTAGTCTTCCAAAGGTTTCGATTATTTGTTTTCGTCCTGCACACCCCTAGATCATCGATTATGGGCTGATAACAGTGGCAACGGGTCTCTGGAAAGGTCTATGTCAGTGGAGAATGAGCCAAGGGTCGCAGCTGGTGCTCCTTGGAGGTGTACTAAAGAGGCGCACAAAACGTCCGAAAAATGGCCAATGCTATAGCCTACGAAAACAAAATTTTGGCAGAAAATAAAAAGTCTTGAAAATTCACGTCTAACTATTACATGGCCTAATTTTGAGGAACCTTGATGATTTTTCCCAAAAATGTCGAAAAAATATGCCCCGAATTTAGTTTTTATTTTTCGTGCCAAAACTTGCCTTCCAACGTTTTGTATTATTTGTTTTCGTCCTGCACACCCCTAGATCATCGATTAGGGATGACAACTGTGGCAACGGGTCTCTGTCAAGGTCTATGTGAGTGGATAATGAGCCAACGGTCGCAGCTGGTGCTCCTTGGAGGTGTACTAAGGAGTCGCTCAAAACGTCCGAAAAATTGCCAATGCTATAGCGTAGGAAAATGACAAATCTTTGACCGAAAATAAAAAGTCATGAAAATTCATGTCTAACTTGAGAGTGGCCTAATTTTGAGGATCCTTCAAAAGTTTTCCAAAAAAAGTAAAAAATATAGGCCCAGAACTCAGTGTTTATTTTTGGCGCCAAAACTAGTCGATCAACGGTTTCTATTATTTGTTTTCGTTCTGGACCCCTTACATCATCGATTATGGGTGGACATCTGTGGGATCGGGTCTTTGGCAAGGTCTATGTCAGTGGAGAACGAGCCAAGGGTCGCAGTTGGTCCTCCTTGGAGGTGTACTAAGGAGGCGTCCAAAACGTCCGAAAAATGGCCAATGCTATAGCCTACGAAAAATGACCAAATTTTGGCAGAAAATAAAATCTTGAAAATTCACGTCTAACTAGTAACTGGCCTAATTTTGAGGAACCTTGATGATTTTACCCAAAAAATTCGAAAAAATAGGCCTCAAACTCAGTTTTTATTTTTGGCGCCAAAACTAGTCTTCCAACGGTTTCTATTATTTGTTTTCTTCCTGCACACCCCTAGCTCATCCATTATGGGCTGATAATTGTGGCAACGAGTCTCTGGCAAGGTCTATGTCAGTGGAGAATGAGGCAAGGGTCGCAGCTGGTGCTCCTTGAAGGTGTACTAAAAAGGCGACCAAAAAGTCTGAAAAATGGTCAATGCTATAGCCTACGAAAAAAGACCAAATTTTGGCAGAAAATAAAAAGTCTTGAAAATTCACGTCTAACTAGTAAGTGGCCTAATTTTGAGGAACCTTGATGAATATTCCCAAAAAAGTCGAAAAAATAGGCCGCGAATTCAGTTTTTATTTTTCGCGCCAAAACTTGTCTTCCAAAGGTTTCTATTATTTGTTTTCGTTCTGCACACCCCTAGATCATCGATTAGGGCTGATAACTGTGGCAACGGGTCTCTGGAAAGGTCTATGACAGTGGAGAATGAGCCAACGGTCGCAGCTAGTGCTCCTTGGAGAAGTACTAAGGAGGCGCCCAAAACGTTCGAAAAATGGCCAATGCTAGAGCCTACGAAAAATGACCAAATTTTGGCCGAAAATAAAAAGTCTTCCAATGGTTTAGGGAAAAATTCGAAAAAAAAGGCCCCGGACTCAATTTATATTTTCGACGCGAAAACTAATTTTCCAATGCTTTCTATTATTTGTTTTCGCCGTGTACCACCCTAGATCATCGATTATGGACTGATAACTGTTGGATCAGATCTCTGGCAAAGTCTATGTGAAAGGATAATAAGCAAAGGGTCGCAGTTGGTGCTCCTTGGAGGTGTACTAAGGAGGCGCCCAAAACGTCTGAAAAATGGCCAATGCTATAACATATGAAAAATGACCAAATTTTGGCCGAAAATAAAAAGCCTTGAAAATTCATGTTTAACTAGTAACAGACCTAATTTTGAGGAACTTTGAAAATTTTTCCCAAAAAAGACGAAAAAATAGGCCTCGAACTTAGTTTTTTTTTCTACGCCAAATAGGTCTTCCAACGGTCTCTTTTATTTGTTTCCGTCGTGCACACCCCCTAGATCATCGATTATGGGCTGATAACTGTGGTATCGGGCCTCTTACAAGGTCTATGTCAGTGGAGAATGAACCAAGTGTCGAGGTTGGTGCTCTTGGAGGTGTACTAAGGCGGCGCCCAAAACGTCCGAAAAATGGCCAATGCTATAGCCTACGAAAAATGACAAAATTTTGGCTGAAAATAAAAAGTCTTGAAAATTTATGTCTAACTAGAAAGTGACCTAATTTTGAGGAACCTTGAATATTTTTCCCACAAAAGTCGAAAAAACAGGCCCTAGACTAACTTTTTATTTTCGACGACAAAACTTGTCTTCCAACGGTCTCTAATATTTGTTTTCGTTGTGCACCCCCCTAAATAATCGATTATGGGTGGATAACTGTGGAATCGGGTGTCTGGCAAAGTCTATGTCAGTGGAGACTGAGCCAAGGATCGCAGTTGGTGCTCCTTGGAGGTGTACTAAGAAGGCGCCCAAAACGTCCGAAAAATGACCAATGCTATAACCTACGAAAAATAACACAATTTTGACAGAAAATAAAAAGTCTTGAAAATTCACGTCTAACTAGTAAGTGGGCTAATTTTGAGGAACCTTGAAGAATTTTCACAAAAAAGTCGAAAAAATAGGCCCCAGACTCAGTTTTTATTTTTGG
>JBBPDJ010000003.1:3981015-4050112 GCA_037974625.1 Cucumis cinereus
AAAAAGTCTTGAAAATTCACGTCTAACTAGTAAGTGGCCTAATTTTGAGGAACCTTGAAGAATTTTCCAAAAAAAGTCGAAAAAATAGACCCCGGACTATATTTTTATTTTTGGCTCCAAAACTAGTTTTCCAACCGTTTCTTAGTGGTTTTCGTTCGTCACCCCCCTAGATCATATATTATGGGCTGATAACTGTGGCATCGGGTCTCTGGCAAGGTCTATGTCAGTGGAGAACGAGCCAAGTTTCGCAGTTTGTGCTATTTGGAGGTGTACTTACGAGGTGCCTAAAACGTTCCAAAAATGGCCAATGCTATAACCTACGAAAAATGAGCAAATTTTGGCCGAAAATAAAAAGTCTTGAAAGTTCACGTCTAACTAGTAAGTGGCCTAGTTTTGAGGAACCTTAAAGAATTTTCCAAAAAAAGTCGAAAAAATAGGCCCCGGACTCTGTTTTTATTTTTGGCTCCAACACTAGTCTTCCAACGGTTTCTATTATTTGTTTTCGTTCGTCACCCCCCTAGATCATCTATTATGGGCTGATAAATGTGGCATCGGATCTCTGGCAAGGTCTATGTCAGTGGAGAATGAGCCAAGTTTCGCAGTTTGTGCTCCTTGTAGGTGTACTAAGGAGGTGCCCAAAACGTGACAAAAACGGCTAATGCTAGCCTACGAAAAATGACCAAATTTTGGCCGAAAATAAAAAGTCTTGAAAATTCACGTCTAACTAGAAAGTGGGCAAATTTTGAGGAACCTTGAAGAATTTTCCCAAAAAAGTCGAAAAAATATGCCCCGTACTCAGTTTTTATTTTTGGCTCCAAAACTAGTCTTCCAACGGTTTCTATTCTTTGTTTTCGTCTTGCACCCCCCTAGATCATCGATTATGGGCTGTTAACTGTGGCATCGGGTCTCTGGCAAGGTCTATGTCAGTGGAGAATGAGCCAAGTTTCGCAGTTTGTGCTCCTTAGAGGTGTACTAAGGAGGCGCCCAAAACGTGACAAAAATGGCTAATTCTAGCGTACGAAAAATGACCAAATTTTGGCAGAAAATAAAAAGTCTTGAAAATTCACGTCTAACTACGAAGGTGGCAAATTTTGAGGAACCTTGAAGAATTTTCCCAAAAAAGTCGAAAAAAAAGGCCCCGGACTCAGTTTTTTATTTTTTGCTCTAAAACTAGTCTTTCAACGATTTCTATTATTTGTTTTCGTCATGCAACCCCCTAGATCATCGATTATGGGCTGATAACTGTGCCATCGGGTCTCAGGAAAGGTCAATGTCAGTGGAGAATGAGCCAAGTTTCGCAGTTTGTGCTCCTTGGAGGTGTACTAAGGAGGCGTCCAAAAAGTACCAAATTTTGGCCGAAAATAAAAAGTCTTGAAAATTCACGTCTAACTAGTAAGTAGCCTAATTTTAAGGATCCTTCTAGAGTTTTCCTAAAAAATTTAAAAATAAAGGCCCCAGACAAAGTGTTTTTTTCGGCGCCAAAACTAGTCTTCCAACGGTTTCTACTATTTGTTTTCGTTGTGCACTCCCGTTGATCATATATTATGGGCTGATTGCTGCGGGATCGTGTTTCTGAAAAGGTCCATGTCTGTGGAGAATGAGCCAAGGGTCGCAGTTGGTGCTCTTTGGAGGGTGTATTAAGGAGGCGCCCAGTATGTCCGAAAAACGGCCAATGTTGTAGCTTACGAAAAATCACCAAATTTTGGTCGAAAATAAAAAGTCTTGAAAACTCACGTCTAACTAGTATGTGGCGTAATTTTGAGGAACCTTCAAGATTTTCCCCAAAAAAATAGAAAAATTAGGCCCCGGACTCAGTTTTTATTTTCGGTGCCAAAAGTAGTCTTTTAAGGGTTTCCATTATTTGTTTTCGTCGTGCACTCCCCTAGATCATCGATTATGGGCTTATAACTGTGGGATTGGATCTCTGACAAGGTCTATGCCAGTGGAAAATGAGCCAAGATTCGCATTTGGTGCTCCTTGAAGGTGTACTAAGGAGGAGCCCAAAACGTCTGAAAAATATCTAATGCTATAGCCTACGAAAAATTATGAAATTTTTGCTGCAAATAAAAAGTCTTAAAAATTCACATCTAACTAGTAAGTGGCATAATTTTGAGTATCCTTCAAGAGTTTTCCCAAAAAAGTAAAAAATATAGGCCCCGGACTCAATTTTTACTTCCGGCGCCAAAACTAGTCTAACAACGATTTCTAATATTTCTTATCATTCTGCACCCCTTGATCATCGATTATGGGTGGATATCTGTGGGATTGGGTCTCTGGCAAGGTCTATGTCAGTGGAGAACGAGCCAAGGGTCGCAGTTTGTCCTCCTTGGAGGTTTACTAAGGAGGCGTCCAAAACGTCTGAAAAATGGTCAATGCTATAGCTTACAAAAAATGACCCAATTTTGGCAGAAAATAAAAAAGTCTTGAAAATTCATGTATAACTAGTAAGTGACCTAATTTTGAGGAACCACGAAGAGCTTTCCAAAAAAGTCAGAAAAAATAGGTCCTGGACTCAGTTTTTATTTTCGGCACCAAAACTAGTCTTCCAATGGTCTCTTTTATTTGTTTTCGTTCTAAACCCCTCTAGATCATTGATTATGGGTGGATATTGTTGGATCGGGTATCTGGCAAGGTCTATATCAGTGGAGAATGAGCCAAGTGTCGCAGTTGGTGCTCCTTGGTGGTGTACTAAGGCGGCGCCCAAAACGTCCGAAAAATGGCCAATGCTAGACTACGAAAAATTACCAAATTTTGGCCAAAAATAAAAAGTCTTAAAAATTTACGTCTAACTAGTAAGTGACCTAATATTGAGGAACTTTGAAGATTTATTCCAAAAAAGTCAAAAAAACAGGCCCCGAACTCTTTTTTTTTTTCGACGCCAAAACTAGTCTAACAACTGTTTCTATTATTTGTTTTCACTGTGCACCGCCCCTAAATCATCAATTATGGGTGGATCATTGTGGGATCAGGTCTCTAACAAGGTCTATATAAGTGGAGAATAAGCCAAGTGTCGCAGTTGTTGCCCTTGGAGTTGTACTAAGGAGGCGCATAAAACATCCGAAAAATGGTCAATGCTATAGCCTATGAAAAATTACCAAATTTTGGCCGATAATAAAAAGTCTTGAAAATTCAAGTCAAACTAGTAACTGGCCTAATTTTGAGGATCCTTCAAGAGTTTTCACAAAAAAGTAAAAAATATACGCCCCGAACTCAGTTTTTATTTTAGCTGTCAAAACTAGTCTAACAACGGTTTCTAGTATTTGTTTTCGTTCTGCACCCCCCTAGATCATCAATTATGGGCGGATATTGTGGGATCAAATCTCTGAGAAAGTCTATGTCAGTGAAGAATGAGCCAAAGGTCTCCAGTTGGTGCTCCTTTGAGGTGTACTAAGAAGACGCCCAAAACGTTCGAAAAATGGCCAATGTTATATAGCTTACGAAAAATGGCCAAATTTTGGCAGAAAATAAAAAGTCTTGAAAGTTCATGTCTAACTAGTATGTGACCTAATTTAGAGGAACCTTAAAGACTTTTCCCAAAAAAGTCGAAAAAATAGGGACCTGACTTAGTTTTTATTTGTTTTCGACGCCGAAACTAATCTTCCAATGGTTTCTTTTATTTGTTTTCGTCGTGCACCACCCTAGATCATCGATTATGGACTGACAACTGTGGGATCGGATCTCGGGCAAAGTCTATGTCAGTGGAGAATGAGCCAAGTTTCGCAATTTGTGCTCCTTGGAGGTGTACTAAGGAGGCGCCCAAAACGTACCAAAAATGGCCAATGCTATAGTCTACGAAAAATGACCAAATTTTGGCAAAAAATAAAAAGTCTTGAAAATTCATGTCTAACTAGTTAGTGGGCTACTTTTGAGGAACCTTGAAGAATTTTCCCAAAAAATTCGAAAAAATAGGCCCCGAACTCAGTTTTTATTTTTAGCTCCAAAACTAGTCTACCAACGGTTTCTCTTATTTATTTTCGTCCTGGACCCCCCCTAGATCATCGATTATGGCCTGATAACTGTTGTATCGGGTCTCTGGAAAGGTCTATGTCAGTGGAGAATGAGCCAAGTTTCGCAGATTGTGCTCCTTGGAGGTGTACTAAGGAGGCGCCCAAAACGTACCAAAAATGGCCAATGCTATATCCTACGAAAAATGACAAAATTTTTGCTTAAAATTAAAAGTCTTGAAAATTCACATCTAACTAGTCGATGGGTTAATTTTGAGGAACCTTGAAGATTTTTCCCAAAAAAGTCGAAAAAACAGGCCCCGGACTCAATTTTTATTTTCGACGCCAAAACTAGTCTCACAACGGTTTATATTATTTGTTTTCGTTCTTCACCCCCTAGATCATTGATTATGGGTGGATATCTGTGGGATCGGGTCCCTGGCAAGGTCTATGTCAGTGGAGAACGAGCCAAGGGTCGCAGTTGGTGCTCCTTGGAGGTGTACTAAGTTGACGCCAAAAACGTCGAAAAAATGGCCAATGCTATATAGCCTACGAAAAATGACCAAATTTTGGCAGAAAATAAAAAGTCTAGAAAATTCATGTCTAACTAGAAAGTGATCTAATTTTGAGGAACCTTGAAGATTTTTCCCAAAAAAGTCGAAAAAATAGGGAATGGACTTAGTTTTTATTTTCGACGCCGAAACTAATCTTCCAATGGTTTCTATTATATTTTTTCTTCTCGCACCACCCTAGATCATCGATTATGGACTGATAATTGTGAGATCGGATCTCTGGCAAGGTCTATGTCAGTGGATAATAAGCCAAGGGTCGCAGTTAGTGCTCCTTAGAGGTGTACTAAGGAGGATCCCAAAACGTCCGAAAAATGGCCAATGCTATAGCCTACGAAAAATGACCAAATTTTGCCCGAAAATAAAAAGTATTGAAAATTCATGTCTAACTAGTAAGTGCCCTAATTTTGAGCAACCTTGAAGAATTTTCCCAAAAAAGAGGAAAAAATAGGCTCAGACTCAGTTTTTATTTTTGGTTCTAAAACTAGTCTTCCAACGGTCTTTAGTATTTGTCTTCGTCGTGCATCCCCTCTAGATCATCGATTATGGGTTGATGACTACAGGATCAGGTCTCTGACAAGGTCTATGTCAGTGGAGAATGATCCAAGTGTCACAGTTGGTGCCTATGGAGTTGTACTAAGAAGGCGCCCAAAACATCCGAAAATTGGCCAAAGCTATAGCCTACGAAAAATTACCAAATTTTGGCCGAAAATAAAAAGTCTTGAAAATTCACGTCTAACTAGTAAGTGGCGTAATTTTAAGGATCCCTCTAGAGTTTTCCCAAAAAAGTTAAAAATAAAGGCCACGGACAAAGTTTTTTTTTCGGCGCCAAAACTAGTCTTGTAACGGTTTCTACTATTTGTTTTCGTCGTGCACTCCTCTTGATCATATATTATGAGCTGATAGCTGCGGGATCGTGTTTCCGAAAAGGTCCATGTCTGTGGAGAATGAGTCAAGGGTCGCAGTTGGTGCTCTTTGGAGGTGTATTAAGGAGGCGCCCAAAATGTCCGAAAAACGGCCAATGTTGTAGCCTACGAAAAATCGCCAAATTTTGGTCGAAAATAAAAAGTCTTGAAAGTTCACGTCTAACTAGTAAGTGCCGTAATTTTGAGTAACCTTCAAGATTTTCCCCAAAAAAGTTGAAAAATTAGGCCCCGGACTCAGTTTTTATTTTCGGTGTCAAAAGTAGTCTTTTTACGGTTTCCATTATTTGTTTTCGTCGTGCACCCCCCTAGATCATCGATTATGGGCTTATAACTGTGGGATCGGGACTCTGACAAGGTCTATGTCAGTGGAAAATGAGCCGAGATTCGCATTTGGTGCTCCTTGAAGGTGTACTAAGGAGGCGCCCAAAACGTCTGAAAAATAGCCAATGCTATAGCCTACGAAAAATTATGAAATTTTGGCTGCAAGTAAAAAGTCTTGAAAATTCACGTCTAACTAGTCAGTGGCATAATTTTGAGTATCCTTCAACAGTTTTCCCAAAAAAGTCAAAAATATAGGCCCCGGACTCAATTTTTATTTTCGGCGCCAAAACTAGTCTAACAACGGTTTCTATTATTTGTTATCATTCTGCACCCCCTAGATCATCGATTATGGGTGGATATCTGTGGGATCGGGTCTCGGCTAGGTCTATGTCAGTGGAGAACGAGCCAAGGGTCACAGTTTGTCCTCCTTGGATGTGTACTAAGAAGGCGTCCAAAACGTCTGAAAAATGGTCAATGCTATAGCTTACGTAAAATGACCCAATTTTGGCAGAAAATAAAAAAGTCTTGAATATTCATGTATAACTAGTAAGTGACCTAATTTTGAGGAACCATGAAGAGCTTTCCAAAAAAGTCAAAAAAAATAGGTCCCGGACTCGGGTTTTATTTTCTGCGCCAAAACTAGTCTTCCAATTGTCTCTTTTATTTGTTTTCGTTCTGAACCCACCTAGATCATTGATTATGGGCGGATACTGTTGGATCGGGTATCTGGCAAGGTCTATGTCAGTGGAGAATGAGCCAAGGGTCGCAGTTGGTGCTCCTTGGAGGTGTACTAAGGTCGCGCCCAAAACGTCCGAAACATGGCCAATGCTATAGCCTACGAAAAATTACCAAATTTTGGCTGAAAATAAAAAGTCATGAAAATTTACGTCTAACTAGTAAGTGACCTAATATTGAGGAACCTTTAAGATGTTTTCCAAAAAAATCGAAAAAACAGGACCCGAACTCACTTTTTATTTTCGACGCCAAAACTAGTCTAACAACTATTTTTTATTATTTGTTTTCATCGTGCACCGTCCCTAAATCATCGATTATGGGTGGATCATCGTGGGATCAGGTCTCTGACAAGGTCTATATCAGTGGAGAATAAGCCAAGTGTCGCAGTTGTTGCCCTTGAAGTTGTACTAAGGAGGCGCTCAAAACATCAGAAAAATGGTCAATGCTATAGCCTATGAAAAATTACCAAATTTTGGCCGATAATAAAAAGTCTTGAAAATTAACGTCTAACTAGTAAGTAGCCTAATTTTGAGCATCCTTCAAGAGTTTTCCCAAAAAAGTTAAAAATATAGGCCCCGAACTCAGTTTTTATTTTAGGTGTCAAAACTAGTCTAACAATGGTTTCTATTATTTGTTTTCGTTCTGCACCCCCCTAGATCATCAATTATGGGCGGATATTGTGGGATAAAATCTCTGGGAAGGTCTATGTCAGTGAAAAATGAGCCAAAGCTCTCCAGTTGGTGCTCCTTTGAGGTGTACTAAGGAGACGCCCAAAACGTCCGAAAAATGGCCAATGTTATAGCCTACGAAAAATGACCAAATTTTGGCAGAAAAAAAAAAGTCTTGAAAGTTCATGTCCAACTAGTATGTGACCTAATTTTGAGGAATCTTGAAGATTTTTCACAAAAAAGATGAAAAATAGGCCCCCGGACTCGGTTTTTATTTTCGGCGCCAAAACTAGTCTTCTAAAAGTCTATTATTTGTTTTCGTAGTGCCCCCCTAGATCATCGATTATGGGCTGATGACTGCGGGATCAGATCTCTGACAATGTCTATGGCAGTGGAGAATGAGCCAAGTGTCGCAGTTTGTGCCTATGGAGGTGTACTAAGGAGGCGCCCAAAACATCCGAAAATTGGCCAAAGCTAGCCTACGAAAAATTAAAAAATTTTGGCCAAAAAGAAAATGTTTTGAAAATTCATGTCTAACTAGTAAGTGGCCTAATTTTGATGAACCTTGAAGAATTTTCCAAAAAAATTCGAAAAAATAGGGCTCGGTCTTAGTTTTTATTTTCGACGCCGAAACTAATCTTCCAATGGTTTCTATTATTTGTTTTCGTCGTCCACCACCCTAGATCATTGATTATCGACTGACAACTGTGGGATCAGATCACTGGCAAGGTCTATGTCATTGGATAATAAGCCAAGGGTCTCAGTTGGTGCTCCTTGGAGGTGTACTAAGGAGGCGCCCAAAACGTCTGAAAAATGGCCAATGCTATAGCCTACGAAAAATGACCAAATTTTTGCCGAAAATAAAAAGTCTTGAAAATTCATGTATAACTAGTAAGTGACCTAATTTTGAGGAACCTTGAAGATTTTTCACAAAAAAGACGAAAAAATAGGCCCCGGACTCAAATTTTATTTTCGGCGCCAAAACTAGTCTTCTAAAAGTCTCTATTATTTGTTTTCGTCGTGCCCCCCGCCCCTAGATCATCGATTATGGGCTGATGACTGCGGGATCAGGTCTCTGACAAGGTCTATGGCAGTGGAGAATGAGCCAAGTGTCGCAGTTGGTGCCTATGGAGGTGTACTAAGGAGGCGCCCAAAACATCCAAAAATTGGCCAAAGCTAGCCTACGAAAAATTAAAAAAATTTGGCCTAAAATAAAAAGTTTTGAAAATTCATGTCTAACTAGTAAGTGGCCTAATTTTGATGAACCTTGAAGAATTTTCCGAAAAAAGTCGAAAAAATAGGGCCCGGACTTAGTTTTTATTTTCGACGCCGAAACTAATCTTCCAATGGTTTCTATTATTTGTTTTCGTCGTCCACCACCCTAGATCATTGATTATGGGCTGATGATTGTGGGATCAGGTCTCTGACAAGGTCTATGTGTGTGGAGAATGAGCCAAGTGTCGCAGTTGGTGCCTATGGAGGTGTACTAAAGAGGTGCCCAAAACATCCAAAAATTGGACAAAGCTACCCTACGAAAAATTACCAAATTTTGGCCGAAAATAAAATGTCTTAAAAATTCACTTCTAACTAGTAAGTGTCCTACTCATGATTAACCTTGAAGATGTTTCCCAAAAAGTCGAAAAAACAGACCCCGAACTCAATTTTTCTTTTCGACGCGAAAACTAGTTTTCCTACAATTTCTATTATTTGTTTTACGCCTGCACCCACCTAGATCATCGAATATGGGTTGATAACTGTGGGATCGGGTCTCTGACAAAGTCTATGCCAGTGGAGAATGAGCCAAGGGTCGAAGATGGTGCTCCATGGAGTTGTACTAAGGAGGCGCCCAAAACGTCTGAAAAATGGCCAATGCTACATAGCCTACGAAAAATGACAAAATTTTGGCTGAAAAAAAAAGTCTTGAAAATTCACGTCTAACTAGTAAGTGCCCTAATTTTGAGGAACCTTCAAGAGTTTTCCAAAAAAAGTCAAAAAAATAGGCCCCGGACTAAGTTTTTATTTTCGGCCCCAAAACTAGTCTTCTAATGGTTTCTATTATTTGTTTTCGTCGTGCACCCCCCTAGATCATCGATTATGGGCTGATAACTAGGGTATCGGATCTCTGGCAAGATCTACGTCAGTGGAAAATGAGTCAAGGGTCGATGTTTGTGCTCCTGGGAGCTGTACTAAGAAGGCACCACAAACGTCCGAAAAATGACAATTGCTATAACTTACGAAAAATGACCAAATTTTTTCCGAAACAAAAAGTCTTGAAACTACATTGCTAACTAGTAAGTGGCCTAATTTTGAAGAACCTTCAAGGGTTATCTCAAAAAAGTCAAAAAAATAGGACCCAGACTTAGTTTTTATTTTCGCCGCCCAAACTAGTCTTCCAACGGTTTCAATTATTTGTTTTCGTTGTGAACCCCCCAGATCATCGATTATGGGCTGATGATAACTGTGGGATCGGATCTCTGACAAGGTCTATGTCAATCTAGATTGAGCCAAGGGTCGCAGTTGGTGCTCCTTGGAGGTGTACTAAAGAGGCGCCAAAAGCGGCCGAAAAATGGCCAATGCTATAGCTTATGAAAAATGACCAATTTTTGGCCGAAAATAAAAAGTTCTGAAAATTCACGTCTAACTAGTAAGTGCCCTAATTTTGAGGAACCTTCAAGAGTCCCAAAAAAGATGAAAAAATAGGCCCAAACTCAGTTTTTATTTTTGGTGCCAAAACTAGTCCTCCAACGAATCCTATTATTTGCTTTCTCCGTGCACCCCCCTAGATCATCGATTATGAGCTGATAACTGTGGGCTCGGGTCTCTGACAAAGTCTATGTCAGAGGAGAATGAGCCAAGGGTCACAGTTGGTGCTCCTTGGAGGTCTACGAAGGAGGCGCCCAAAACGTTCGAAAAATGGCCAATGCTATAGCCTACGAAAAATGACCAAATTTTGTTTTAAAAAAAAGTCTTAAAAATTGACGTCTCACTAGTAAGTGGCCTAATTTTGAGGAACCTTCAAGAGTTTTCCAAAAAAAAGTTAAAAAAATAGGCCTCAAACTCAGTTTTAATTTTCGGTCCCAAAACTAGTCTTCAAACGGTTTCTATTATTTGTTTTCCTCGTGCACCCTCCTAGATCATCAATTATGGGTTGAAAACTATGGAATAGGGTATCTGACAAGGTCTATGTCAGTGAAGAATGAGCCAAGAGTCGCAGTTTGTGCTCCTTGGAGGTGTACTAAGGAGGCGCCAAAAAACAGCCGAAAAATGGCAAATGTTATAGCCTACAAAAAAAAGACCAAATTTTGTTTGAAACAAAAGTCTAAAAAATTTACGTCTAACTAATAAGTGGCCTAATTTTGACGAACCTTCAAGAGTTTTTCCAAAAAAGACAAAAAAATTGGCCCCGGACTAAGTTTTTATTTTCGTCGCCAAAACTAGTCTTTCAACGTTTTCTATTATTTGTTTTCGTCGTGTACCCTGCCTAGAGCATTGATTATGGGATGATAACTAGGGGATCGGGTCTCTTGCAAGTTCTACGTCAATGGAGAATGAGCCAAGGGTCACAGTTTTTGCTCCTTGGAGGTGTACTAAGGAGGCGCCAAAAACGTCCGAAAAATGACCAAATTTTGGTCAGAAAAAAAAAGTCTTGAAACTACACGCCTAACTAGTAAGTGGCCTAATTTTGAGGAACTATGAAGAGTTTTAAAAAAAAAAGTAAAAAAAAAAATAGGCCCCGGACTCAGTTTTTATTTTCTGCACCAAAACTAGTCTTCCAAAGGTTTCTATTATTTGTTTTCGTCGTGCCCACCCTATATCATCGATTATGGGCTGATAACTATGGGATCAGGTATTTTACAAGGTCTATGTCAGTGGAGAATGAACCAAGGGTCGTTGTTGGTGCTCCTTGGAGGTGTTCTAAGGAGGAGCCCAAAACATCTGAAAAATGGCCAATGCTATAGCCTACGAAAAATGACCAAATTTTGGTCGAAAATAAAAAGTCTTGAAAATTAACGTCTAACTAGTAAGTGGCCTAGTTTTGAGGATCCTTCAAGAGTTTTACCAAAAAAGTAAAAAATATAGGCCCCGGACTCAGTTTTTATTTTTGGCGCCAAAACTAGTTTTCAATCGGTCTCTATTATTTGTTTTCGTCGTGCACCACCTCTTGATCATCAATTATAGGCTGATGACTACGGGATCAGGTCTCTGACAAGGTCTATGTCAGTGGTGAATGAGCCAAGGGTCTCAGCTAGTGCTCCTTGGAGGTGTACTAAGGAGGCGCCTAAAACGTCCGAAAAATGGCCAATGCTATAGCCTACGAAAAAAGACCAAATTTTGGCAGAAAATAAAAAGTCTTGAAAATTCACTTCTAACTAGTAAGTGGTCTACTCTTGAGTAACCTTGAAGATATTTTCCAAAAAGTCGAAAAAATAGGCCCCGAACTCAATTTTTATTTTCGACGCGAAAACTAGTCTTCCTATGGTATCTATTATTTGTTTTACGCATGCACCCTCGTAGATCATCAATTATGGGCTGATAGCTATGGGATCGGGTCTCAAGCAAGGTCTATGCAGTGGAGAATGAGCCAAGGATCGCAGTTGGTGCTCCTTGGAGGTGTACTAAGTAGGCTCCCAAAACGTCCGAAAAATGGCCAACGTTATAGCGTATAAAAAATGACAAAATTTTGGCCAAAAATAAAAAGTCTTAATACTTCACATCTAACAAGTAAGTGGCCTAATTTTGAGGAAAATTCAAGGGTTTTCTCACAAAAGTCGAAAAAATAGGCCTTGAACGTAGTTTTTATTTTCGGCAGTCTATCTAGTCTTCCAACGAATTCTATTATTTGTTTTCGTTGTTGACCCCCCTAGATCATCGATTATGGGCTGATAATTGTGGGGTTGGGTCTCTGACAAGGTTTATGTATGTAGAGAATGAGCCAAGGGTCGCAGTTGGTGCCCCTTGGAGGTGTACTAAAGAGGCGCCAAAAAGGGCCGAAAAAATGGCCAATACTATAGCGTACCAAAAATGACCAAATTTTGGCGAAAAATAAAAAGTTCTGAAAATTCGCGTCTAACTAGTAAGTGACCAAATTTTTATTAACCTTCAAGAGTTTCCCAAAAAAGACGAAAAAATAGGCCACGAACTCAGTTTTTATTTTCGGCGCCAAAACTAGTCTTCCAACAGTTTCTATTATTTGTTTTCGTCGTGCACCCCCCCCCACCAGATCATCGATTATTGGCTGATAACTGTGGGATCGGGTCTCTGACAAAGTCTACGTCAGTGGAGAATGAGTCAAGGGTCGCAATTGGTGCTCCTTGGAGGTGTACTAAGGAGGCGCCCAAAACGTCCGAAAAATGGCCAATGTTAGCCTACAAAAAATGACCAAATTTTGGCCGAAAAAGAAAAGTCTTGAAAATTCACGTCTAACTAATAAGTTCCCTAATTTTGAGGAACCTTCAAGAGTTTTCCAAAAAAAGTCAAAAAATAGGCCCCGGACTCAGTTTTTATTTTTGGTGCCAAAACTAGTCTTCCAACGATTTCTATTATTAGTTTTGGTCGTGACCCCCCTAGATCATCGATTATGGGCTGATAACTAGGGTATCGAGTCTATAGCAAGGTCTACGTCAACGAAGATTGAGCCAAGGGTCGAAGTTTGTGCCTCTTCGAGGTGTACTAAGGAGGTGCAAAAAACTTCTGAAAAATGGCCAATCCTATAAACTACGCAATATGACAACATTTTAGCTGAAAAAAGAATCTTGAAACTACACGTATAACTAGTAAGTTGCCTAATTTTGAAAAACCTTCAAGGGTTTTCTCATAAAAGTCAAAAAAATAGGCCACAGACTTTTGGCGGAAAATAAAAAGTCTTGAAAATTCACGGCTAACTAGTAAGTGGCGTAATTTTGAGGAACCTTGATGATTTTTCCCAAAAAAATCAAAAAAATAGGCCCTGAACTCAATTTTTATTTTTGGCGCCAAAACTAGTCTTCCAACGGTTTCTATTATTTGTTTTCGTCCTGCACACCCTTAGATCATCGATTAGGGCTGATAATTGTGGCAACGGGTCTCTGTCAAGGTCTATGTCAGTGGATAATGAGCCAAGGGTCGTAGTTGGTGCTCCTTGGAGGTGTCTAAGAAGGCGCCCAAAACGTCCGAAAAATGGCCAATGCTATAACCTACGAAAAATGACCCAATTTTGGCAGAAAATAAAAAGTCTTGAAAATTCATGTCTAACTAGTAAGTGACCTAATTTGGAGGAACCTTGAAGAGTTTACCAACAAAGTCAAAAAAAATAGGCCTCGGACTCAGTTTTTATTTTCGACGCCAAAACTAGTCTAACAACGGTTTCTTTTATTTGTTTTGGTCGTGCACCCTCCTAGATCATCGTTTACAAAAATCGGGTCTCTGACAAGGTCTATGTTAGTGGATAATGATCCAAGGGTCGCAGTTGGTGCTCCTTGGAGGTGTACTAAGGAGTCGCTCAAAACGTAAAAAAAAATGGCCAGTGCTATAGCCTACGAAATCACCAAATTCTGGTCGAAAATAAAAAGTTTTGAAAATTTACCTCTAACTAGTAAGTGGCCTGATTTTGATGAACCTTCAAGAGTTTTCCAAAAAAAAGTCGAAAGAATATGCCCCGGAATAAGTTTTTATTTTCAACGTCAAAACTAGTCTTCCAACGGTTTCTATTGTTTTTTTTCGTCGTGCACCCCCCCTAGATCATCGATTATGGGCTGATAACTTTGGGATCAGGTATATACAAGGTTTATGCCAGTGGAGAATGAGCCAAGGGTCGCAGTTGGTGCTCCTTGAAGGTTTACTAAGGAGGATCCTAAAACGTCCGAAAAATGGCCAATGCTATAGCCTATGAAAAATGACCAAATTTTGTCCCAAAATAAGAAGTATTGAAATTTCACGTCTAACTAGTAAGTGGCCTAATTTTGAGGAACCTTCAAGAGCTTTCCAGAAAAAGTTGAAAAAATAGGACTCGGACTCAATTTTTATTTTCGACGCAAAAACTAGTCTTCCAACAGTTTCTATTATTTCTTTTCGTCGTGCACCCCCTAGATCATCAATTATGGGCTTATAACCGTAGGAAACGGGTGTCTGACATGGTGTATGTCAGTGGAGAATGAGCCAAGGGTCGCAGTTTGTGCTCTTTGGAGGTGTACAAAGGAGGCGCCCAAAACGTCCGAAAAATTGCCAATGCTAGACTACGAAAAATGACCAAATTTTGGCCGAAAATAAAATGTATTTAAATTTAACGTCTAGCTAGTAAGTGGCCTAATTTTTGGGAACCTTCAAGAGTCTTCCAAAAAAAATCGAAAAATTAGGCCCAAGACTCAATTTTTCTTTTCGACGCCAAAACTAGTCTACGAAGTTGGTGTGATAATCGTGGGATTGGGTGTCTGATATGGTCTATGTCAGGGGAGAATGAGCCAAAGGTCGAAGTTGGTGCTCCTTGGAGGTGTACTAAAAAGGCGCCCAAAACGTCCACCTACGAAAAATGATCAAATTTTGGCCGAAAATAAAAAGTCTTGAAAATTCACGTCTAACTCGTAAGTGGACAACTTTTGAGGAACCTTAAAAAATTTTCCCAAAAAAGTCAAAAAAATAGGCCCCAGCCTTAATTTTTATTTTGGGTGCCAAAACTAGTCTTCCAACAGTTTCTATTATTTATTTTCGTCGTGCACCCCATAGATCATCGATTATGGGCTGATAACTGTGGGATCGAGTGTCTGACATGGTCTATGTCAGTGAAGAAAGAGCCAAGGGTCGCAGTTGGTGCTCCTTGGGGTTTACTAAGGAGGCGCCCAAAACAACCGAAAATTGGCCAATGCTGTAACCGACGAAAAATGACCAAATTTTGTCAAAATAAAAAAGTCTTGCAAATTCACGTCTAACTAGTAAGTGGCCTAATTTGGAGGAACCTTCAAGATTTTTTCAAAAAGATTCGAAAAAATAAGCCCCGGGATAAGTTTTTATTTTCGGCGCCAAAACTAGTCATTCAACAGTTTCTATTCTTTGTTTTCGTCGTGCACCCCCCTAGATCATCGATTATGGGAAGATAACTAATGGATTGGGTCTCTGGCAAGGTCTATTGAAGCTGAGAATGAGCCAAGCGACGCAGTTTGTGCTCATTGGAGGTGTACTAAGGAGTCGCCCAAAACGTCCAAAAAATGGCCAATGCGGCCTACGAAAAATGACCAAATCTTGGCCGAAAATAAAAAGCCTTGAAAATTCACGTCTACCTAGTAAGTTGCCTAATTTTGAGGAACCTTCAAGATTTTTCCAAAAAAATTCGAAAGAATATGCCCCGGAATAAGTTTTTATTTTCTGAACAGAAACTAGTTTTCCAACGGTTTCTAATATTTGTTTTAGTCGTGCACCCCTCCGAGATCTTCGATTATGAACTGATAACTGTGGGATCGGATCTCTGACAAGGTCTATGTAAGTGGAGAATGAGCCAATGGTCGTTGTTGGTGCTCATTCGAGGTGTACTAAGGATGCGCCCAAAACGTCCGAAAAATGGCCAATATTAGCCTACGAAAATGACCAAATTTTTGCCGAATATAAAAAGTCTTGAAAATTCACGTCTAATTAGTAAGTTGCCTCATTTTGAGTAACCTTCAAGATTTTTCTGAAAAAAACCAAAAAATTAGGACCCGAAATCAGTTTTTATTTTCGGCGCTAAAACTAGTCTTCCAACGGTTTTTCTTATTTGTTTTCGTCGTGAACCACCCTTGATCATCGATTAAGGGCTTATAACTTCGGGATCGGGACTTTGACATGGTCTATGTCAGTGGACAATGAGCCAAGGGTCACAGTTGGTGCTCCTTGGAGGTGTACTAAATAGGCACCCAAGTCGTCCGAAAAATGGCCAATGCTATAGCCTACGGAAAATGACCAAATTTTGGCAAAAATAAAAAGTCTTGAAAATTAACGTCTAACTAGTAAGTCGCCTAATTTTGAGGAACCTTTAAGAGTTTTTCAAAAAAAAGTTGAAAAAATAGGCTCGGACTCAGTTTTTATTTTCGACGCCAAAACTAGTCTTCCAACGGTTTCTATTATTTTTTTTCGCCGTGCACCCCCCTAGATCATCGAATATGTCAGTGGCCTAATTTTGAGGAACCTTCAAGAGTTTTCCGAAAAACGACGAAAAAATAGGCCCCGGACTCGGTTTTTATTTTTGTCGCCAAAAGTAGTCTTCCAACGATTTTTATAATTTCTTTTCGTCGTGCAAGCCCTAGATCATCGATTATGGTCTGATAACTGTAGGATCGAGTCTCTGACAAGGTCTATGTCAGTGGAGAATGAGCCAAGGGTCGCAGTTGGTGCTCCTTGGAGATGTACTAAGGAAGCTCCCAAAACATCCGATAAATGGCCAACGCTATAGCCTACGAAAAATGACCAAAATTTTGTCGAAAATAAAAAGTCTTGAAAATTCACGTCTAACAAGTAAGTGGCCTCGTTTTAAGGAACCTTCAAGAGTTTGCTGAAAAAAGTTCAAAAAATAGGCCCCGGACTCAGTTTTATTTCCGGCACCCAAGCTTGTTTTCCAACGAGTTCTATTATTTGTTTTCATTGTGAACCACCCTAGATCATCGATTATGGGCTAATAACTGGGGATCGGGTCTCTGACAAGGTCTATGTCAGTGGAAAATGAGCCAAAGGTTGCAGTTTGTGCTCCATGGAAGTGTACTAAGGAGACGCCAAAAACGTCCAAAAAATGGCCAATGCTACCCTACGAAAATAACCAAATTTTGGCCGAAAATAAAAAGTTTTAAAAATTCACTTCTAGCTAGTAAGTGGCCTAATTTTGAGGAACCTTCAAGAGGATTCCCAAAAAAGACGAAAAAATAGGTCCCAGACTATGTTTTGATTTTCGGCGCCAAAACTAGTCTTTCAACAGTTTCTATTATTTGTTTTCGTTGTGCACCCCCCTAGATTAACGATTATAGGCTGATAACTATGTGATCGGGTCTCTAACAAGGTGTATGTCCGTGGAGAGTGAGCCAAGGGTCGTAGTTGGTGCTCCTTGGAGGTGTACTAAAGAAGCGCCCAAAACGTCCGAAAAATTGCCAATGCTATAGCCTACGAAAAATGACCAAACTTTGGCCGAAAATAATAAGTCTTGCAAATGAACGTCTAACTAGTAAAAGGCCTAATTTTGAGGAACCTTCAAGAGTTTTCCAAAAAAAAGTCGAAAAAATAGGCAACTGACTTAGGGTTTTTTTTCGGCGCCAAAACTAGTCTTCCAACGGTTTCTATTATTTGTTCTATTATTTGTTTTCATCGTGCACCCCCCTAGATCATTGATTATGTGCTAAAAACCTTCAAATTCACGTCTACGAAAATGACAAAATTTTGTCTGAAAATAAAAAGTCTTTCAAATTCACGTCTAACTAGTAAGTTGCATAATTTTGAGAAACCTTCAAGAGTTTTCGCAAAAAAGTCAAAAAAATAGGCCCCGGACCCAATTTTTATTTTCGGCTCCAAAACTAGTCTTCAAACGATTTCTATTATTTCTTTTCGTCGTGCACCCCCTAGATCATCGATTATAGGCTGATAACTGTGGGATCGGATCTCTAACAAGGTCTCTGTCAGTGGAGAATGAGCCAAGGGTCGCAGTTGGTGCTCATTCGAGGTGTACTAAGGATGCGCCCAAAACATCCGAAAAATGGCCAATGTTATAGCCTACGAAAAATGACCAAATTTTGTCCGAAAATAAAAAGTCTTGCAAATTCACGTCTAACTAGTAACTGACCTAATTTTGAGGAACCTGCATGAGTTTTCCTAAAAAAGTCGAAAAATTAGGCCCCGAAATCAGTTTTAATTTTCGGCACAGAAACTAGTTTTCCAACAATTTCTAATATTTGTTTTCGTCGTGCACCCCCTAGAGATCATCGATTATGGGCTGATAACTGTGGGATTGGATCTCTGACAAGGTCTATGTCAGTGAAGAATGAGCAAAGGGTCGCAGTTGGTACTCATTCGAGGTGTACTAAGGATGCGCCCAAAACGTCCGAAAAATGTCCAATGCTATAGCCTACGAAAATGACCAAATTTTGTCTGAAAATAAAAATCTTTCAATTCACGTCTAACTAGTAAGTTGCATAATTTTGAGAAACCTTCAAGATTTTTCCCAAAAAAGTCGATAAAATAGACCCAAAAAAAGTCAAAAAAAAATAGGGCCGGACTAAGTTTTTATTTTCGGCGCCAAAACTAGTCTTCCAACGGTTTCTATTGTTTGTTTTCGTCGTCACCCCCCCTAGATCATCGATTATGGGCTGATTACTGTGGGATCGGGTATATTACAAGGTCTATGTCAGTGGAAATTGAGCCAAGGATCACACTTGGTACTCCTTGGAGGCATACTAAGGAGGCCCCAAAACGTCCGAAAAATGGTCAATGCTATAGCCTACGAAAAATTGCCAAATTTTGGCCGAAAACAAAAAGTCTTGCAAATTCACGTCTAACTAGTTACTGGCCTAATTTTGAGGAACAAACAAGAGTTTTCCAAAAACAATTCGAAAAAATAGGCATCGGATTCAATTTTTTTTTTCGGCGCCAAAATTGGTCTTTCAACGGTTTCTATTATTTGTTTTCGTCGTGCACCCGCCTAGATCATTGATTATGTGCTGATAACTGTTTGATCAGATCTCTGACAACGTCTATGTCAGTGGAGAATGAGCCAAGGATCGCATTTAGTGCTCCTTGGAGGTGTACTAAGGAGGCGCCCAAAACGTCCGAAAAATGGCCAAATGCTATAGCCTACGAAAAATGACCAAATTTTGGCCGAAAATAAAAAGTCTTGCAAATTCACGTCTAACTAGTAAGTGGCCAAATTTTGAGGAACCTTCAAGAGTTTTCGCAAAAAAGTCAAAAAAATAGGCCCTGGACTCAATTTTTATTTTCAGCTCCAAAACCAGTCTTCCAACAATTTCTATTATTTCTTTTCGTTGTGCACCCCCTAGATCATCGATTATAGGCTAATAACTGTGGGATCGGGTCTCTGACAAGGTCTATGTCAGTGGAGAATGAGCCAAGGGTCACAGTTGGTGTTCTTTAGAGGTATACTAAGGAGGCGCCCAAAACGTCAGAAAAATGGTCAATGCTAGTCTCCGAAAACTGACCAAATTTGGGCCGAATATAAAAAGTCTTGAAAATTCACGTCTAATTAGTAGGTAACCTCATTTTGAGGAACCTTCTACAGTTTTCTCAAAAATTACGCACCGGAATCAGGTTTTCTTTTCACCGCTAAATCTAGTCTTCCAACGATTTTTATAATTTTATTTCGTCGTGAACGACTCTAGATCAGCGATTAAGGGCTGATATCTTTGGGATCGGGTGTCTAAAATGGTCTTTGTCAGTGGAGAATGAGCCAAGGGTCGCAGTTAGTGCTCCTTGGATGTGTATAACCTACGAAACGTCCGAAAAATGGCCAACGCTATAACCAACGAAAAATGACCAAATTTTTTCTGAATATAAAAAAGTCGTGGAAATTCACGTCTAATTAGAAAGTGGCCTAATTTTGAGGAACCTTCAAGAGTTTTTCTACAAAAGTCGATAAAATAGACCCTGGACTCAGTTTTTATTTTCGGCGCCAAAACTAGTCTTCCAATGGTTGCTATTATTACATTATGTCGTGCACCCCCTATATCATCGATTATGGGCTGTTAACTGTGGGATCGGGTTGCTAACATAGTCTATATCAGTGGAGAATGAGCCAATGGCGCAGTTAATGATCCTTGGAGGTGTACTAAGTTGCCGCCCAAAACGTCCAAAAAATGGCCAATGCTATAGCCTACGAAAAATGATCAAATTTTGGTCGAAAATAAAAAGTATTGAAATTTCACGTCTAACTAGTAAGTGGCCTAATTTTTAGGAACTTTTAAGAGTTTTCAAAAAAAAAGTCAAAAAAATAGGCCCCGGACTCCATTTTTTATATATGGCGCCAAAACTAGTCTTCCAACGGTTTTTATTCTTTCTTTTCGTCGTGCACCCCCTAGATCATCGTATATCGGCTGATAACTGTGGGATCGCGTGTCTGACATGGTCTATGTCAGTGGAGAATGACCCAAGGGTCGTAGTTGGTGCTCCATGGAGGTGTACTAAGGAGGCGCCCAAAACGTCCGAAAAACGGTCAATGCCATAGCCTACGAAAAATGACCAAATTTTGGCCGAAAATAAAAAGCCTTGAAAATTCTCTTCTAACTAAAGTGGCCTAAGTTTGAGGAACCTTTAAGATTTTTTTCAAAAAAATGATAAAATAGTCCCCGGACAAAGTTTTGTTTTCGGCGCCAAAACTAGTCTTCCAACGGTTTCTATTATTTATTTTGGTCGAGCACCCCCTCTAGATCATCGATTATGGACTGATAACTATGGGATCGGATCTCCGAAAAGGTCTATGTCAGTGAAGAATGAGCCAAGGGTTGCAGTTAGTGCTCCTTGAAAGTGCACTAAGGAGGCGCCCAAAACATACGCCTACGAAAAATGACCAAATTTTGGTCGAAAATAAAAAGTCTTGAAAATTTATGTCTAACAAGTAAGTGGCCTAATTTTGAGGAACCTTGAAGATTTTTCCCAAAAAGTCCAAAAAATAGGTCCCGGACTAAGTTTTTATTTTCGACGACAAAACTAGTTTTCCAACGATTTCTATTATTTTTTTTTTGGTCGAGCACCCCCCTAGATCATCGATTATCGGCTTATAATTGTGGGATCGGGTCTCTGGCATGGTCTATGTCAGTGGAGAATAAGCCAAGGTTGCAGTTGGTGCTCCTTGGAGGTGTACTAAGGAGGTGCCCAAAACGTCCGAAAAATGACAAAATTTTGGCTGAAAATAAAAAGTCTTGAAAATTAATGACTAACTAGTAAGTGGCCTAATTTTAATGAACCATTAAGATTTTTACCAAGAAAGTCGAAAAAATAACACCCGGACTCAGTTTTTATTTTCGACGCCAAAACTAGTTTTCCAACCGTTTCTATTATTTGTATTCATTCTGCACCCCCCTAGATACTCGATTATGGGCTGATAACTATGGGATCGGGTCTATGGCAAGGTCTATGATAGTGGAAAATGAGCGAAGGGTTGCAGTTGGTGCTCCTTGGAGGTGTACTAAGGAGGTGCCCAAAACGTCCGAAAAATGGCTAATGTTATAGCCTACGAAAAATAACAAAATTTTGGCCGAAAATAAAAAGTCTTGAAAACTAATGGCTAACTAGTAAGTGACCTAATTTTAATGAACCATGAAGATTTTTCCCAAGAAAGTCGAAAAAATAGCACCCGGACTCAGTTTTTATTTTCGGCGCCAACACTAGTTTTCCAACAGTTTCAATTATTTGTTTTCGTTCTACACCACCCTAGATACTCGATTATGGGCTAATAACTGGGTGATTGGGTCTATGGCAAGGTCTATGATAGTGAAAAATGAGCCAAGGGTTGCAGTTGGTGCTTCTTGGAGGTGTACTAAGAAGGCGCCCAAAACGTCTGAAAAATGGTCAATGCTAGCCAACGAAAAATGACAAAATTTTGGACGAAAATAAAAGGCCTTGAAAATTGAAATCTAACTAGTAAGTGCCCAAATTTTGGGGAACCTTCAAGAGTTCTGCCAAAAAAAAGTCGAAAAAATAAGCCCCGGACTCAGTTTTTATTTTCGGCGCTAAAACTAGTTTTCCAACGGTTTCTACTCTTTTCGTCGTGCACCACCTAGATCATCGATTTTGGGCTGATAACTATGGGATCGGGTCTCTCACAAGGTCTATGTAAGTGGAGAATGAGCCAAGTGTCGCAGTTGGTACTCCTTAGAGGTGTACTAAGGAGGTTCCCAAAACGTCCGAAAAATGGCTAATGCTATAGCCTAAGAAAAATTTCAAAATTTTGGCCGAAAATAAAAAGTCTTGAAAATTAATGTCTAACTAGTAAGTGGCCTAATTTTAATGAACAATGAAGATTTTTCCCAAGAAAGTCGAAAAAATAGCACTTGGACTCTGTTTTTAATTTCGGCGCCAAAACTAGTTTTCCAACGTTTTCTATTATTTGTTTTCGTTCTGCACCTCCCTAGCTACTCGATTATGGGCTGATAACTTTGGGATCGGGTCTACGGCAAGGTTTATGACAGTGGAAAATGAGCCAAGGGTTGCAGTTGGTGCTTCTTGGAGGTTTACTAAGGAGGTGTCCAAAACGTCCGAAAAATGGCCAATGCTATAGCCTACGAAAAATGAAAAAATTTTGGATGAAAATAAAAAGCCTTGAAAATTGACGTCTAACTAGTAAGTGCCCAAATTTTGACGAACCTTCAAGAGTTTTGCCAAAAAAAGTCGAAAAAATAGGCCTCGAACTCAGTTTTTATTTTCGGCGCCAAAACTAGACTTCCAACGGTTTCTATTATTTCTTTTCGTCGTGCACCCCCTAGATCATCGATTTTGGGCTGATAACTGTGGGATCGGGTCTCTCACAAGGTCTATGGAAGTGGAGAATGAGCCAAGTGTCGCAATTGGTGCTCCTTAGAGGTGTACAAAGGAGGCGTCCAAAACGTCTGCCTACGAAAAATGACCAAACTTTGGCCAAAAATAAAAAGCCTTGAAAATTCACGTCTAACTAGTAAGTGGCCTAATTTTGAGAACCCTTGAAGATTTTTTCCAAAAAATTCGATAAAATAGGCCCCGGACTAAGTTATTATTTTCGACGCCAAAACTAGTCTTCCAACGATTTCTATTATTTCTTTTCGTCGTGCACCCCCCTAGATCATCGATTATGGGCTAATAACTGTGGGGTCGAGTCTCTGACAAGGTCCATGTCAGTGGAGAATGAGCCAAGGGTCGCAGCTGGAGCTCCTTGAAGGTGTACTAAGGATGTGCACAAAACGACCGAAAAATGGCCAATGGTAAGCCTACAAAAAATGACCAAATTTTGGCCGAAAAAACAAAGTCCTTAAAATTCCCGACTAACTAGTAAATGGCCTCATTTTGAGGAACCTTCAAGAGTTTTCTCAAAAAAGTCGAAAAAATAGGCCCCGACTCAGTTTTTATTTTCGACGCCAAAACTATTCTTCCAACGGTTTCTATTATTTCTTTTCATCGTGCACCTCTTAGATCATCGATTTTGGGATGATAACTATGGGATCGGGTCTCTCACAAGGTCTATATAAGTGGAGAATGAGCCAAGCGTTGCAGTTGGTGCTCCTTGGAGGTGTACTAAGCAGGCACGTAAAACGTCCAAAAAATGGCCAATGTTATAGCTTACGAAAAATAACAAAATTTTGGACGAAAATAAAAAGACTTGAAAATTGACGTCTAACTAGTAAGTGCCCTAATTTTGGGGAACCTTCAAGAGTTTTGCCAAAAAAGTCGAAAAAATAGGCCTCGGACTCAGTTTTTATTTTAGGCGCCAAAACTAGTTTTCCAACGGTTTCTATTATATCTTTTCGTCGTGCACCCCCTAGATCATTGATTTTGGGCTGATAACTATGGGATCGGGTCCCTCACAAGGTCTATGTAAGTGGAGAATTAGCCAAGTGTCGCGGTTGGTGCTCCTTAGAGGTGTACTAAGGAGGTGCCCAAAACGTCCAAAAAATGGCTAATGCTATAGCTTACGAAAAATGTCAAAATTTTGGCCGAAAATAAAAAGTCTTGAAAATTAATGTCTAACTAGTAAGTGGCCTAATTTTAATGAACCATGAAGATTTTTACAAAGAAAGTCGAAAAAATAGCACTTGGACTCAGTTTTTATTTTCGGCACCAAAACTAGTTTTCCAACGGTTTCTATTATTTTGTTTTCATTCTGCACCCCCCTAGATACTCGATTATGGGCTGATAACTGTGGGATCGGGTCTACGGCAAGGTCTATGACAGTGAAAAATGAGCCAAGGGTTGCAGTTGGTGCTCCTTGGAGGTGTACCAAGGCGGCGTCCAAAACGTCCGAAAAATGGCCAATGCTAGCCTACGAAAAATGACAAAATTTTGGACGAAAATAAAAAGCCTTGAAAATTGACGTCTAACTAGTAAGGGCCCTAGTTTTGAGGAACCTTCATGAGTTTTGCTAAAAAAAGTCGAAAAGATAGGTCTCGGACTCAAATTTTATTTTCGGCGCCAAAACTAGACTTCCAACGGTTTCTATTATTTCTTTTCGTCGTGCACCCCCTAGATCATCGATTTTGGGCTCATAACTGTGGGATCGGGTCTCTCACAAGGTCTATGTAAGTGGAGAATGAGCCAAGTGTCGCAATTGGTGCTCCTTTGAGGTGTACAAAGGAGGCGCCTAAAACGTCCGCCTACGAAAAATGACCAAATTTTGGTCAAAAATAAAAAGCCTTGAAAATTCATGTCTAACTAGTAAGTGGCCTAATTTTGAGGACCCTTGAAGATTTTTCCCAAAACATTTGATAAAATAGGCCCCGGACTAAGTTATTATTTTCGACGCCAAAACTAGTCTTCCAACGATTTCTATTATTTCTTTTCGTCGTGCACCCCCCTAGATCATCGATTATGGGCTAATAACTGTGGGATCGAGTCTCTGACAAGGTCTATGTCAGTGGAGAATGAGCCAAGGGTCGCAGTTGGAGCTCCTTGAAGGTGTACCAAGGATGTGCTCAAAACGACCGAAAAATGGCTAATGGTAAGCCTACAAAAAATGACCAAATTTTGGCCGAAAATAAAAATTCCTTAAAATTCACGTCTAACTAGTAAGTGGCCTCATTTTGAGGAACCTTCAAGAGTTTTCTCCAAAATGTCGAAAAAATAGGCCCCGGACTCAGTTTTTATTTTCGGCGCCAAAACTATTCTTCCAACGGTTTCTATTATTTCTTTTCGTCGTGCACCTCTTAGATCATCGATTTTGGGCTGATAACTATGGGATCGGGTCTCTCACAAAGTCTATGTAAGTGGAGAATGAGCCAAGTGTCACAGTTGGTGCTCCTTGGAGGTGTACTAAGGAGGTGCCCAAGACGTCCGAAAAATGGCTAATGCTATAGCCTACGAAAAATGACAAAATTTTGTCCGAAAATAAAAAGTCATGAAAATTAATGTCTAACTAGTAAGTGGCCTAATTTTAATGAACCATGAAGATTTTTCCCAAGAAAGTCGAAAATAGCACCCGGACTCAGTTTTTATTTTCCGCGCCAAAACTAGTTTTCCAAAGGTTTCATTATTAGTTTTTGTTCTGCACCCTCCTAGATACTCGATTATGGGCTGATAACTGTGGGATTGGGTCTATGGCAAGGTCTATGACAGTGGAAAAAGAGCCAAGGGTTGCAGTTGGTGCTCCTTGGAGATGTACTAAGGAGGCGCCCAAAACGTCCGAAAAATGGCCAATGTTATAGCCTACGAAAAATGACAAAATTTTGGACAAAAATAAAAGGCCTTGAACATTGACGTCTAACTAGTAAGTGCCCTAATTTTGAGGAACCTTCAAGAGTTTTGCCAAAAAAAAGTCGAAAAAATAGGCCCCGAATTCAGTTTTTATTTTCGGTGCCAAAACTAGTCTTCCAACGGTTTCTATTATTTCTTTCCGTCGTGCTAGATTATCGATTTTGGGCTGATAACTATGTGATCGGGTCTCTCACAAGGTCTATGTACGTGGAGAATAAGCCAAGTGTCGCAGTTGGTGCTCCTTGGAGGTGTACTAAGTAGGTGCCGAAAACGTCCGAAAAATGGCTAATGTTATAGCCTACGAAAAATGACAAAATTTTGGTCGAAAATAAAAAGTCTTGAAAATTAATGTCTAACTAGTAAGTGGCCTAATTTTAATGAGCCATGAAGATTTTTCCCATGAAAGTCGAAAAAATAGCACCCGGACTCAGTTTTTATTTTCGGCGCCAAAACTAGTTTTCCAACAGTTTCTATTATTTTTTTTCGTTCTGCACCCCCCTAGATACTCGATTACGGGCTGATAACTGTGGGATCAGGTCTACGGCAAGGTCTATGACAGTGGAAAATGAGTCAAGGGTTGCAGTTGGTGCTCCTTGGAGGTGTATTAAGGAGTCGCCCAAAACGTCCGAAAAATAGCCAATGTTATAGCCTACAAAAAATGACAAAATTTTGGATGAAAATAAAAAGACTTGAAAATTGACGTCTAACTAGTAAGTGCCCTAATTTTGAGGAACCTTCAAGATTTTTGCACAAAAAAGTCGAAAAAATAGGCCTCGGACTCAATTTTTATTTTAGGCGCCAAAACTAGTCTTCCAACGATTCCTATTATTTCTTTTCGTCGTCCACCCCCTAGATCATCGATTTTGGGCTCATAACTGTGGGATCGGGTCACTCACAAGGTCTATGTAAGTGGAGAATGAGCCAAGTGTCGCAATTGGTGCTCCTTGGAGGTGTACAAAGGAGGCGCCCAAAACGTCCGCCTACGAAAAATGACAAAATTTTGGTCAAAAATAAAAAGCCTTGAAAATTCACGTCTAACTAGTAAGTGGCCTAATTTTGAGGACCCTTGAAGATTTTTCCCAAAAAAGTCGATAAAATAGGCCCCGGACTAAGTTATTATTTTCGACGTCAAAACTAGTCTTCCAACGATTTCTATTATTTCTTTTCGTCTTGCACCCCCCTAGATCATCGATTATGGGCTAATAAATGTGGGATCGAGTCTCTGAAAGGTCTATGTCAGTGGAGAATGATCCAAGGGTCGCAGTTGGAGCTCCTTGAAGGTGTACTAAGGATGTGCCCAAAACGACCGAAAAATGGCCAATGGTAAGCCTGCAAAAAATGACAAAATTATGGCCGAAAATAAAAAATCTTGAAAATTCACGTCTAATTAGTAAGTGGGCTCATTTTGAAGAACCTTCAAGAGTTTTCTCAAAAAAGTCAAAAAAAATAGGCCCCAGACTCCGTTTTTATTTTCGCCGCCAAAACTAGTCTTCTAACGGTTTCTATTATTTGTTTCCGTCGTGCACCCCCCTAGATCATCGATAATGGGCTGATAACTATGGGATCAGATCTATGACAAGGTCTATGTCAGTAGAGAATGAGCCAATGGTCGCAGTTGATGCTCCTTGGAGGTGTACTAAGTAGACGCCCAAAACGTCCGAAAAATCGCCAATGTCATAGCCTATGAAAAATGACCAAATTTTGGCCGAAAATAAAAAGTCTTGAAAATTTACGTCAACCTAGTAAGTGGCCTATTTTTTAGGAAGCTTCAAGAGTTTTCCCAAAAAAGTCGAAAAAATAGGCCCCGAACTCCGTTTTTATTTTCGGCGTCAAAACTAGTCTTCTAACGGTTTCTATTATTTAATTTCGTCGTGCACCCCCCTAGATCATCGATTATGGGCTGATAACTATGGGATCAAGTCTCTGACAAGGTCTATGTTAGTGGAGAATGAGCCAAGTGTCGCAGTTGATGCTCTTTAAAGGTGTACTAAGGAGGCGGCCAAAACGACCAAAAAATGGCCAATGGTAAGTCTATGAAAAATGACCAAATTTTGGCCAAAAAAAAAGTCTTGAAAATTCACGTCTAACTAGTAAGTGGACTACTCTTGAGTAACCTTGAAGATATTTCCCAAAAAAGTAGATAAAATAGGCTTCAGACACAGTTTTTATTTCTGGCGCCAAAACTAGTCTTCCAACGGTTTCTATTATTTGTTTTCGTCGTGCACCCCCCTTGATCATCGATTATGGGTTGATAACTATGGGATCGGGTCTCTGAGAAAGTCTATGTCAGTGGAGAATGAGCCAAGGGTCGCAGTTGATTCTCCTTGGAGGTGTACTAAGGAGGGGCCCAAAACGTCCGAAAAATGGCCAATGCCATACCCTATGAAAAATGACCAAATTTTGGCCGAAAATAAAAAGTCTTGAAATTCACGTCTAACTAGTAAGTGGCCTATTTTTTAGGAACCTTCAAGAGTTTTCCCAAAAAAAGTCGAAAAATTTGTCCCCAGACTCGGTTTTTATTTTTGCGCCAAAACTAGTCTTCCAACTGTATCTATTATTTGTTTTTGCCGTGCACCCCCCCTAGATCATCGATTATAGGCTGATTACAATGGGATCGGGTCTCTGGCAAGGTCTATGTTAGTGGAGAATGTGCCAAGGGTCGCAGTTGGTGCGCCTTGGGGATGTACTAAGGAGGCACCGAAAACATCCGAAAAATGGCCAATGGTATAGCCTACGACAAATGATCAAATTTTTTGCGAAAATAAAGAGCTTTGAAAATTCACGTCTAACTAGAAAGTGGCCTAATTTTTAGGAACCTTCAAGAGTCTTCCTCAAAAAGTCAAAAAAATAGGCTCGGACTAAGTTTTTTTTTTTTTGGCGCCAAAACTACTCTTCCAACGGTTTCTATTGTTTGTTTTCGTCGTGAACCCCCATTGATCATCGATTATAGGTTGATAACTGTGGGATTGGGTCTATGACAAGGTTTATGTCAGTGGAGAATAAGCCAAGGGTTGCAGTTGGTGCCCTTTTGAGGTGTATTAAGGAGGCGTCCAAAACGTCCGAAAAATGGCCTATGCTATAGCCTACGAAAGATGACCAAATTTTGAACGAAAATAAAAAGTCTTAAAAATTCACGTCTAACTAGTAAGTGGTCTAATTTTGAGGAACCTTGAAGATTTTTCCCAAATAAGTCGAAAAGAAAGGTCTCGTACAAATTTTTTATTTTCGGCGCCAAAACTAGTCTTCCAACGGTTTCTATTATTTCTTTTCGTCGTGCACCCCCCTAGATCATCGATTATGGGCTGATAACTTTGAAATCGGGTCTCTGGCAAGGTCTATGTTAGTGGAGAATGAGCCAAGGGTCGAAGTTGGTGCTCCTTGAAGGTGTACAAAGGTGGCTTCCAAAACATCCGAAAAATAGTCTATGCTATAGCCTACGAAAAATGACCCAATTTTGGCTTATACAAAAAAGTGTTCAAAACTTCACGTCTAACTAGTAAGTGGCCTAATTTGGAGGAACTTTGAAGATTTTTGATAAAAAAAGTCGAAAAAATAGGCCCAGACTCAGTTTTTCTTTTTGCGCCAAACTAATCTCTCAACCGTTTCTATTATTTGTTTTCGTCCTTCGCCCCCTAGATCAATGATTTTGAGCTGATAAGTGTGGGATCAGGTCTCTGGCAAGGTGTATGGCAGTGGAAAATGAGCCATGGGTCGCAGTTGCTGCTCCTTGGAGGTGTACTAAGGTAAGACGTCCGGAAAATGGCCTATGTTATAGCTTATGAAAAATGACCCAATTTTGGCCCATACAAAAAAGTGTTGAAAATTCACGTCTAACTAGTAAGTGGCCTAATTTGGATAAACCTTGAAGATTTTTCATAAAAAAGCCCAAAAATAGGCCTCGAACTCAGTTTTTATTTTTGGCGCCAAAGTAGTCTCCCAACGGTTTCTATCCGTTTTTATTTTTGGCGCCAAACTAGTCTTGCAACGGTTTCTATTATTTGTTTTCATCCTGCACCCCCGTAGATCAATGATTATGGGCTGATAAGTATGGGATCGGGTCTCTGGCAAGGTGTATGGATGTGGAGAATGAGCCATGGGTCGCAGTTGGTGCTCCTTTGAGGTGTACTAAGGTGGCGCCCAAAACGTCTGAAAAATGGCATATGCTCTAGCCTACGAAAAATGACCCAATTTTGGCCCATATAAAAAAGTGTTCAAAATTCACGTCTAGCAAGTAAGTGGCCTAATTTGAAGGAACCTTGAAGACTTTTCTCAAAAAAGACGTAAGAATAGGCCCCGGACTCATGTTTTGTTTTCGGCGCCAAACTAGTCTCCCAACGATTTCTATTATTTGTTTTCATCCTACACCACCTCTATATCAATGATTATGGGCTGATAAGTGTGGGATCGGATCTCTGGCAAGGTGTATGGCAGTGGAGAATAAGCCATGGGTCGCAGTTGGTGCTCCTTGGAGATGTACTAAGGTGTGGCCCAAAATGTCCAAAAAATTGCTTATGCTAGCCTACGAAAAATGACCCAATTCTGGCCCATACAAAAAAGTCTTGAAAATTCACGTATAACTAGTAAGTGGCCTTATATGGAGGAACCTTGAAGATTTTTCCCAAAAGAGTTGTAAAAATAGGCCCCGGAGTCAGTTTTTATTTTTTGGTGCCGAACTAGTCTTCCAACGGTTTCTATTATTTGTTTTCGTCTGCACCCCCTAGATCAATGATTATGGGCTTATAAGTGTGGGATTGAGTCTCTGGCAAGGTGTATGACAGTGGAGAATGAGTCATGGGTCGCACTTCGTGCTTCTTAGAGGTGTACTAAGGTGGCGCCCAAAACGTCCGAAAAATGGCCTATGCTATAGCCTATGAAAAATGATCCAATTTCTGCCGATACAAAAAAGTCTTGAAAATTCACGTATAACTAGTAAGTGGCCTTATTTGAAGGAATCTTGAAGATTTTTTCCAAAAGAGTTGAAAAAATAGGCCCCGAACTCAGTTTTTATTTTTGGCGCCAAACTAGTCTCTCAACGATTTCTATTACTTGTTTTCGTTTGTACCCCTTGATCAATGATTATGGACTGATAAGTGTGGGATGGAGTCTCTTGCAAGGTGTATGGCAATAAGAATTAGGTCATTATTGCTAAAAATTGGGTTTTTCTCAATTTTCGCCTGCGGGCCCTTCAAATTCTTCACAAAAAATTTTCCCCAAAAACTTCCTCTCATTTCATCGTGAAAGTGCCTCTCTTCCAATACCCAACCCTAAGAATCCAACTCTTTCTTCCTCAGTTTGCGAGAAACTCCCTCTCTTTCAAAATTTTTCGTCTAGGGCGCCTGATCTTCTTCGGAAAACTCCCAACCTTTTCCTCTATCGTTTTTCTTTTTGTCTTTCTTTTCCCTTTTCCTTTCTTCGAAAATTTTTCGTTCGCGTCTGATCTTTCTTCGAAAAACTCTCTTTCTTTTCGTCTGCACCTGATCTTCTTCACAAAGTGAAGAACAACGAAGCGGACTTTTCGGTGAAGAATGACGAAGCAGACTTTTCGGTGAAGAACGACGGTTGTTCCTTGTGCTCTTCTGGCTTTTGTTGCCTATCTTGATGGCTCGCAGTTGAAATGTAACCTTCTACTTCTTTTATAATAGGGTTGTGGATGGAAAAGATTTGTAGCCTTGATTACTTCAATGCTTCGTTTACGCTTTCTGTCCTTTTTAGATTTTTTGTTAGATTTTCCTTGTTCTTATCATTATTAGTAGCTTTGGGTAATTGTTTTTCAAATAGTTTAATTTTGTAGTTCTTTGTCTTTTTTTGTGTGAACTGTAGTTTTTTGTTTGTCTTTTTTGAATCTATAGTTTTCATTTTCATTCTTCTTTTTTTATTTGTTTTTATAAAAATTGTTGTTTTTTTTTTTTTTTTTGTTCCTTATCCTCAACTCTCTATTTTACCTTCTGTCCATAACTTAAAGGACTTGGATATTGAATAGTTTTGTTTAGGGTTTAAATATTTGTCCTATACAAGAATTAACGTCTGAAAATTAATTAACCCTTTGTAAATCTTATAGGTTGTATATAAGAATCAAATGTATTTAACCAATTAATTAGATTGAACCTAATAGATTATTGATACTGAATTATTTAAAATATTAATCGTGGATCAAACCTTATGTAATTCAATATATTATTATGTTTTATTTGGCTTCTGTTTTTAAGAGTCCATTCATAGTCATTATAATTTTTTTCCAGCGGCAATACAATGTTTGAAGAGAAAGAGGCTTTATGAACAACAAATAGAGCAGCTTGGAAATTTCCAATTGTGCATCCATAATCAAGTGAGTTGTAGTCGTTATTTACTGGTTGATTCGATATCAATTTCTTTCTTTTACTTCCTTCAACTGCAATGAAAGGAAGTGTTAACTTTATTAAAAAAAAATCTTACCCTTGCAGATGACTATGTTAGAAGGGGCAAAAGCTACAACGGAGACTGTAGATGCCCTAAGAACAGGAGCATCTTCAATGAAAGCAATGCAGAAAGCAACGTCTGCCAACTTTACTTGCGCTCATTTTGCCTTTGTGGTTTATAACCTTTAAAAATTTTGGTCATTGAATATTCCTGGTTTTATTGCTTTTTTTTTGTACTTTGTCAGATTATAAAAGAAACTTTACAAAGTATCTAAACTTATTTAGTAACTTTATTCATCTAGTTATTGATATTAAGCTAACAATCTGAGGAAACAGCCATCAGATTTTGAAAAATGTTTGTGAGATGTTGTTTTAAGTTTTATCGCGAAGTTAGACATGGACTTATTATGTAGAAACTAGCCTGATTGTTTGGAGCTTTGTTGTTCAAAAATATTGATAATGTGGACAAGACGATGGATGAGATCGACGACCAAACTAAGAATATGAAACAGATCCAGGAAGCGTTATCGGCTCCAATTGGTGTTGCAGCTGATTTTCATGTGTTAATATACTTGGTGTTAATATAGATTTCTTGTTATGACTATATTTTGTTAATATACATACTTGACCTTCATGTTTCAGGTTTACTTCACTTGTGATGAGTTACTTTGTTTAGATCAACGTATCATGGAAATATTGCGAGATTTATCAACCACAGGTATGTAAGTATTGCTTACACATTATAATTTCCTTAACTCATAATAGAAGTTTATTATATGAATTTAACAAATGCTCTCAGTTCTCAATATTTAATGCTCTCAGTCAAGGACATGGTAAATGACCCTATTTGGAATGGTAGACTTTTTGTTTTTAACCACAAGTTTCTTAGAAATGGAACTGAGTTTTTGTCATCCAACATGGTTCTTTCCATGTTTTTTCTCTGTAAATGTGCTACAGTAATTTCATTAGTTGATATTTATTTTTGTTAACTTCTGATAAGTTTCTTCCACAGTGCTCTTAAGAAACATACATTGCATGACAGTTTGAACAGGGTATTTTTGTTTACTGCTTGAATGTCATAATTAAAGGTTGCATACATGGCATGATAGTTTGAACAGAGGGAAAATGAGGCAGTAGCAGCACTTCTTTGGGCTAAAAATGTGAAAGTGACAATGTCAGCACAACCAGCAAAGCCTATTTATGCTGGAGAATTACTTGTGAAGTTTAGCGCCAATTTGGTAAGGTCTTCTAATATTAAGATTTTTCCCCTCTTATTTTATCTGTTAGATAAATTCTAATATTTTGTGCTCTGTATTTGTTCTTCTCTACTTTTATTAATTTTGCTGGAATGTTTGTTTTAAAAGTTTTCCATACTATTAATGTATATTGCTGGAATGTTTTGCTTCTTAATATTTTTTAAAAATTATTTTAATATCATTCTTTTCTCAATGAAAGATAGGAATTTCATTAAAAAGAAAAAGGAAAAAAAATCATAGTTGAGAGGTACAATACAAACAAGGTTTTTGCTACATCCACTCTACATCTAAGTTCATTTACATTTTTCTGTTATGTTATTATTGAACTTGTTGAATAGGATTTTGCTTACATTCACATTCGAGGTATACGAAGAGTTATGTTGAATTGCATTTGCATTTATTGAACTTGTTATTTTTTTTTAACTGTTTTCTTGATAGACTATCTTAATCATGTAGTTGAGTGAATAAGTTTTTTCTATATCTAACTAATTTAATCATGTATTTGTTGATGAAGTTTGATATGAATCGATTTACATGTTTATTCTCCGACAAGCTTGGATGATGGTTCAAGGTTGAGTTAATTGTCCTCTAGAGTTGAGTTCACCATGTTGATATGAATCTGGTCTCTCTCACTTCCTTAACTTCTGATTCATTATTCTTATATTTTTTTATATTGTTTTTCTTTTGTTTTCCTCTCAGCAGGAATACAAGTTTTATTTTTTTATTTAATATTTCACATTATGTTTAGTTTTTCAATCTCTGTAGCAACTAATTCGAGCTTTCGTTTTTCAGCAGAAGCTTTCAACCAAGGGTGTGAACTTTGTTGGTTACACGTACAAGAATTTTAAAATTGTCAATGAACACCCACTTGTCTGACATTAGTATGTCTCTGCTTATTTCTTTTTTATTGAATTTAACAACTCATTCCTACATGAACATGGAGCGGTCTCAGTTTGTAGTGTAACAATAAAGTCTAACATTGACGAGATGCTTCAATCTTAACTTGCAGCTGAGATGAGGAAAAGGCTTATCAAGACCAAGAGACCATCTGTTACGACTCTATTTGGTACATTCACAGTTCTAAAATTTTCTAAATAATGCAAATTGTTGATTTCCATAACTTATTCTTACCTTTTGGCCTCTGATTTCCATATCTGTTTTTTATTCTTACCTTTCCATAACTTATTATATTTTTACAGCCTTCTAGAGTGACAAAAATTGGATTGGGAAGTTTCTTGGAGGAAGTTTGTTGACCACTTTCTTATTTTGTCATAAATTTCCTACAGGCCGTAAAAAACTCTCTTGGTTGTATCCACTACTATTTATTGGTTAAACAGTGAAAGGTGAAAGCTACAAAGACAAATGTCCGTGAGGTTATAGGTTTAAATTATTATAACCTATTTGATATTGTCAAGGATTAGCAAAATATTGTAAGTGTATAATATATAATGTCCTTTCATCATTTGTGTATATTATGGATGATTTTTAATGATGTTATAATGATTTATTTAATTTATGTTTTAGGTTGGTGGTAGGTCTAGTTTGTGTACTTTAATTTGAAGTAATTAATTAATGTAGGATGTTACAATATTGTTGGCTGGTTGTATATATATTATTTTGGGACTGAAAAAAAAAGGTGCAAATACATGTATAATTATATGAGGATAATAAATTTTAAATTTTAAATTTAAAAAAAAAACTGCATCATACTTGACAGTGGTAAATTGTCAAGAATAACAAATTCTTGACAGTAAAAAACTGTCAAAATTAAATTTTTCCTTATTCTTGACACTGGATTACTTGACAGTGAAAAACTGTCAAGTAAAACTTTATTCTTGACAGTGGATGACTGCCAAGTAAACTTTTATTCTCAACAATTTTTCACTGTCGAGAAAAAATGCTTATTCTTGACACTAGATTACTTGACGAATTTAAAAACGTCAAGTAATCCCTTACTTGACAGTTTTTTACTATCAAGTAAATTTTTTTTTGTAGTAGCGGATTTTCAATGATATGTTCAATAATGAGATTGAAATTGAGTCATTTAATGGAATTACACGAGTGTAGAGTGATATAATTATAACGGTAGAAATGAAGACTATGACACAATTGAATAGACACCAACTTGAAACTAATTTTCAAAATTAAAGTTTGGTCATTATTTGGAAAAGAAAAGACTTGGGATGAAAAAAATGAAAGTTCAAACCCCAAGGACTAGTGCCCATTACAACCTTTTGTAGAACAAATCCCTTTTTCCTCTTTCTTTTTTTTTTATATTAAAATTCTATTTTCTGGCCATAAATATACAAACTCATTAATTATTGCCAACTCATTATAGAAATTTAAAATTTATTAT
Organism: Cucumis cinereus; assembly: GCA_037974625.1. NCBI lineage: Eukaryota > Viridiplantae > Streptophyta > Magnoliopsida > Cucurbitales > Cucurbitaceae > Cucumis > Cucumis cinereus. The sequence continues at coordinate 4,016,552 of JBBPDJ010000003.1, forward strand.
CATTATTATGGGATTTAATCCATTTGTCGAAAATGAGCTAAAAACTCAAATCAAATTTATACATTAATTAATTTATGCTATTTATTAATTTAATTTTATATTTGCGGGAAAAAAATAAATTAGATTAAATTTTAAATTGACCGTAGGATTAGGTAGAAGCAATAGTGAGATTAGGCCTAAGCGAGAACAAGTGTTTAGATGGCTTTTTGAATGAATTAGAAGAAGCCATCACCATTTGGTCTTCTAGAAGATCCAATTGTCTTTTAGTCTTAGTTGCCAACTCTTTTTCTAGAACACCTTCTTTTATATTATATTTATATTGTGTTTCCACCTCATTAATTACTACACTCTACAAACTAAATACTTTACTTATTAAGTTAATTAGAATTTTAAAAATTAAAGAAATAACAATTATACCCAACATCTAGCATTGGTACGTATTGAGTTAAACTCAATTAACATCTGTACGTAATAAGTCCATGGTTCAAATTCTTCTAGTTGTTTTAGAAAAGCAATTATACATTCTTTTTTATTTCTCATTTTTATTATAAATGGGTGAGTCAACATCCAAACTTTAATAGTGTGAATGATGAGAAAATAGAAAGTGAAAAAAGAGGAATGATATATGTGGGGAAGAAAAGTTTGGAGATTATATATATATATATATATATATTATTTTATTTATTTTTATTTGTTGAGTTTAGGGTATGGCCAATTGTGGTCGCCTATTTTTGTAGTAAAGTTATTTGTTGAGTTTAGGGTATGGCCAATTGTGGTGGCCTATTTTTGTAGTAAAGCAAATGGTATAGTGTTGGTCAAGGTCTTCTCCATTTTACAGCCTTTTCCATCAATTTTATGTTCAAAGTTTGTACCTTTTTCTAGAGTTGCTTACAATGCCTTTGAATTTCTTTTTACAAAAGAAATTATGGAGTGGGAAAAGTTTGATTGTGGCCACCCCTTTTTCTTTTTCCTTTTGGTATTTCTTCTCAATATTAGAATCTTCCCTCATTTCTCATCATTCCATAGTTTTTATGTCGAATTTCTTGACTTTCAACCATACATGGATAGCAGGTAGTGACTAATCCAGAAATTTTGTTGATGGAGAGCTTTATAATTCAGTTAAAATAATCTAAAAAAAACGTAGAGAATAATTTTACTATAGGACTAGTTACTAGAGTTAGTATTATTTTAGTGTGTGTATATATACATAGGGAAGGTTCGAACCCCTGGACCGACATTAAATCTATCAACGATCGTAATCCTTAAACCCATGTATATGTGATCATCTAACTAACCATGTGCTCAAATTATGACATTTTTGTGGGTAGTGATATGTTAAGCAAATTCTAAACGATATGATGGTTCAATTTGTTAGGTATGTAAAATGAATTAAACTAGATGGGACTGAAAATTATTTCCAACTACATTTGTTGCTCTTAATTGATCTTCTTGATTCTACCACATGCATTTTTTTAATCAATAGTTGTTAAATTAAAGGTTTGCATTAAAAAACAAATTAAAAAAAAGGAGAAAAACACATTTTTTATTTCTAGGTTTCGGGTTGGTTTACACAATGTTACACTTTTAGTTCTTAGGTTTGATTTCAATTTAGTTCTTTATGTTTCAAAATTTTATAATTTTAACTTTGAGCAGTGAGTTGTATTTCACTTTAATCGTAAGTTTTAAGATTTACACTTTTAATCTCGACTATTCTACCAAATGCTCATAGTATATCTTTCCTGGTTAATATTTATGAATTGATTTAAATAATTACAAGAATTATAGTTAATTAAGTTTTTCTATTTTTTAACCACGATTAAAAAATTATTTTAAGTTAGTATGTTTTCGGGGTTAGAAAGTTGGTGTATGGAGTTAATATGTTTGTGGAATTATATGTCTGTGGAGTTAGGAAGTCTGTGCATGGGATGCAAAAAGGCGTTTCTACCCACATGTTTACTTGCATGGGAATTTTTGTCAACGGACTTCTGCCCACGCCAAAAGACGTCGGTAGAGGCTTTGTCTATGCTTTTCTGAAGATCCACCCGCGTTTTTTCAGAGACCAAAATTCTTGTAGTAAAATTTGTTTAAGTCTGAGCTAAAAAACCTATTTTTGAGATGTAGAGTTGACTTATTAAGTCGTGGATATCTAATACAATTTTTTGTTATCTAAGAAGTATCATTTTCTAATGATTATTTTTGTTTCTTTTTAACTTTTTGGTTAACCAATCAATTACAAACATATTTTCTCAAAGTAACTTTTTTTCATACAAACAGTACAATATACTTCTAAAATTTACGACTGTAATCCGCACAAAATAAAGAAAAAAATAGTTTATCGAAAGGATTAGAACTTTTTATGCCTAGGAAAAAAATGTTTTTCAAGAAGTCATGTGCATTTAAACACTTCTTTAAAAATTTATTTTAAAATAAAAATACAAATGTGTTAGTTTAGTTACATTTTTAAAAAGAGATTTTATAAATGACTTCGTTTGGTTTGGTCATATACTTAAAAGTGTTTCTATTAGTCTTAAATCAATATATAAAACGACCATCAAACGAACTAATAATTTCATTTTTGTATTTAAAAAATATTTTTGTTGACCGAGTTTTTTAGTGTATGATCAACTAAGTTTATCATTAGAATTAGTCGTTGGAGATGATTGATGGAGTTGGTCAACAAAGATGATTGCGGAAGTTGGTCGTCTAAGGTGGTAGTCACACAATGTTGTAAGTCGGAGGCGGTTGCTGGAGAGGACTGTCGACCATGGTATTCGTTAGCGGTAGTTGACAGAGGTGGTTGTCATCTTAGCATGTCATCGGAGTGAGGCACCAATAGTTGTGCCACGATGGTTGTTGGTCGAGTTAGGCATTAGAGATGGTCGTCGGTAGTGACCGACATGTGGCATTATTGAAAACGTTAGAATGAGGGGGGAGAAAGAGAGTAAGATGGAATTATTCATTAAATGACAAACTTCAATAGCAAATATTATCAAAGTTGGTAAAGTTGAGTTATTTAACACCGACTTATAAAGTTGTAGGAAAAACACTAAACTCAATCCAAATTGATGGGTAAAACACCCTAATAACATAATATTTTGAGATTTAGAAACTATATATAAAGATTAAACCCGAAGTTAGAGAAATAAAAGGTTTAGTTTAAATTATTTAGTTCTATGACACATAACCAATGGCCGAACATTGAGTTCGCTCTAATCATTTTTCAAATATAGCATAAAAAATAAAGTAGATGAGCAGTCGACTTTCTTGTTCATATTCATTAATTATTGTAATTGTTTTATGCATACCTCAGTCTTACTAGTAGAAATAATATATATATACCACCAGCCAAATTAACAATATATAGTCATAAGATAAGAACAAATTTGCTGAAAGTACCAAAGATTTTGATGACAAAGTGGGATTGGAAGAGTATCACGAACATACGTGGAATATGTTGCTTTTTTAAAGCGCTTTATTTAAAAGCTTTGAAAGAGTGTATTTGGTTTAATTTTTGAAGTATTTAATTTTTGAAGTATTTAATTTTTGAAGTATTTAATTAAGAAAATGTTTTTTTTATAATAAATAAACTGTTCGTCAAACATTCAAAATAACTTTTGAAATATTTTAAAGTGTCAACTTTTATCAAAAGAATTTAATAAAAAAAATTAACATTTTTTTCTCTAATAAATCCAAACAAACTCTAAAACTTTAACAACCAACTTTAACGGTTGTTAAGTAGTTGGTTCTAATGATTTAGTTTTATGTCCTAAACTTGCAGTTTGTAAATAAATAAATAATTTAGTGATGACTAATAAATTAATTTGTTATTTTATTATTATGTCTTCAATTTACATTACCATATCAAAAAAGAAAAATCAAAGTTATGTGTTCGAAACTTTGAACAGTTTGTAGTTAATAACTTTAGATACGATCCATTTTGTAAATGTTATAAACGATGTAATCCAAATTGTTCATGTGGAAACATAGGAATAGAAGTATCCTATCAAACTCTTAGTACAGTATATCATGTTAATTGAAGAGTTTGTTTAAGACTAGATTGTGAGATAATCTCTATTTATAACTCCGTTGATTGAAGAGATTAATATACCAGAATAATCATATACAACTCGATCTTAACATATCTGAAGTTCGTTTGATTTACGTGGGCGAAAGTAACCATCCTAATAAATTTAACTTTTAAGAATACATGGCATCTTATAAATATATATATTGATATGCATGTTTGAGTGCTATCATCTCAAGTTTCCATCTAAAGAAGAATGAAACCCATTCCAACCACTTACAACTTTTTATCCAAAAAATGGGCACAAAACTCCAATCCAAAGTGCTTTTGATCCCCAATTATTACTTAATAAGAAAAGAAAAAGCACCTTTTTCTTTTATGTCACACATTCACTGCCAACTTTGGTCCCTCTTTGCCAATTATGAGTGTGTTCCACTTCACATTCTCAATGGAGTTTGGTGCATATATGTTCTCCAAATCTATCATAAATATACACTTAAAATAGTGTTTCCATAAATTCTACTCAAACATGTGACTTAAAATTACTTTTCCTACGAGTGATTTTAGAAAAACAAAAGTTTGAGTTTCATTTTTGTGCAAAAATTTTGGAGATTACTTTTCTTTAACCTCGATCAAATGCGTTTTTTACCCAATCAAATCTTTTTAAAATTAAGACTTCTAATTAAGGTTATTCCACTACTATTAAAACACTTTTAGAAAATGAAAGTAAAATAAGAATATGATAAAAACACTTCTTTAAAAAAAATAAATTATAAGAAAAATATTTAAACGTTTTTAGATATTATATATAGCATGTTGAGTGGTACAAAGATAAGTGTAAATTAAACCCTAAACAAACAATAATCAACTTTGAGAATATAACGATAGGATATGGTTTATATAATTTGTAAAATAATTATTTTAACTTTAATTTTAATTTTCAGAATATTGTTTTTAAAATATTCCAACAATTATGATGGCTATTTTAATCACTTCCCCCACAACAACCATATTATAGAATAAAATGTATGAATAATAATGTACCTTTTATGTAGCCGCCCTTGAATTCTGATTCATGAATGAATTGAAAATGTCAAGCTCATATAAACTATATTATTTAATAAAGATATATTTCATTATTATAATAAGATTATTATATTACATAAAGGTTTGGACCTAAGTGTATTGTACAGTATGTTTAAATATTCAGCTGAGGTCAGTGTGAGATATTTATATATAATTTTAATAATTGATTATCATTTATTAGATTATTATGAAGATTCTGTGCTTGGAATAGGGGAGGTTTTCAAGTATAACAAGAAAAAAAGTGGAGAGATGCAATTTTGAGGTACCAAATCTTTCAACTTTGGAGTAGAATTTTACGACGAAAAATATTTAGGTGCATCTTGGAGAATATTTATATATTTTTATGTATTTTTGTATTTTTTAATATTTTAATATTTTTTTTAAGTGAGTGATGAAAAGAGATTGACAAAGATGAGTGATGATTGAGGATGGATGGGTATTGTTTGGAAAACTAGAGACAAATGAAGGGTGGTGGTGGTTGAAGAGGACCCATTTTTTAAAAAAAAAAAAGAAAAATTAAACCATTTTTGAAAGAGGTCCCACTTGTTGGGATAGAATAAGTAGAAAAAACAGCACTCAAAAATCACTTTTGAGAAAAAGTTAAAAAATTACTCAAAAAATGTGGTCGTTGTATAGGATGGGATATTATAACTCACCCCAAATGTTTGGGACACCAACTACAATATTAAAGTGTACACAACTATTTATACCCTAAACCCTAAACTCTAAACCTTATAAATTAAGTATAGTAAATACTATTTCAAACTCCTTTTTGAAGGCATCCGACACTAACTGTTATATCCCACATATTGTCATAACCGTTGACTAGAAAAATCAACTTAATATCCCAAACGTCTCCTTACTGATTACAGCATATATTAAAAATTTGTTAATCACATAACACACCATATCTATCCACATTGATACTATGTTAATATTAGATTAGATCGACATAATAAACATGTAAATCACATCAATTTTTCGATATTATCAAGTGGTCACTTCCTTGGTGAAAATCAAGTATACCTAATTCATGCACATTCTCATTCTCATATTTGGATTAGGGTAATTTGAATGACGATCAAAATATCTTTAAATGTCAAAGCACTTTAAAGTTCTCTTCTAAGATATTTTCCACCCTCATGCAAATAATCAATTTTTGTATCCTTTTTTATTTTTTTCTCCTAGGCATGTTGAACATTCTCTATTTCTCGGTTAGATTATATGCCTTTTGGTTATATATTTGGTGATAAGTCCTACTTCATTATGATTATGAAACATAGGTAAACAACAACAAACATAATCAAATGGATCCACTTTTTAAATTACTAATAATTTATTATGTCTCTCCTAAGGTAAATGTGGTCTTAATTATTACCAAGATTTGTTAAGGTTGTTGAAGTTTCACGATTATGAAAAATGCTAATGCAATAATTAGAAAACAAGAAAAAAAAAGCCTCGACAACGCTGAATATGAAGTAAAAAACAATTGGGAGTAGGAGATTCAAACCACAAACCTTATAGTTACCAATACACTTAGATGTCGATTAAGTTAAGCTCTTGTTAGCAACAAAATTTTAAGTTAATCGAATAAAAAATAAAATTTTGTTGTATTTATTTATAGATTAGCTTATTTTACTATATTTGAAAGCATTATATTAACTTTCATAGTAAAATTACAACAAAATTATGATAAACTAAATGATATAAAAAAAATTATTTAAACAAAATAAAATAGCTATATTAAAATAAGCCATATTAGATAAGTGTATAAAATTACAAAAAGATAAGTAAGGAGGAGGTGGTTAGATAACCAATAGACAACTTATAAAATTTTCATGCAAAACAACATGACAAAGACATCATTCAAAGTATATAAGAATATTACATGGACATAAAAACTATATTCAATATGTATATTTAAAAATTAAAATAATAAATAAAATAAAATGCCTCTTAATTAAATTTAAATCAAACTACAATGACATCAAAGCTTTTAACATGGACACAAGAACAATATAGTTAAAATTTTATTCTAATTTTTTCTTTTTTCTAAAAATGGAAAAGGCACTTTTTTTAATTTTACAAACTAAATTATATACGACGATTTTATTATTATTTTTTAGTACAAAAATTTAAGGTAAGAAATTCTAGAACTACGACCTAACAGTCAAGAGTACTATATAATTTACTACAATTAAGTGTTCACTAAAACGTGTCAAAGTGAACTTAGCTTAGTAGTATTGCTATAGCCTTCCTACCTAAAGGCTTGATGGCGTGATTATAAATAATAGAAGTAGATAGAGGTGTTTTATTTATTATTGAAAATATTATTTTTAAACTCGATTTTTTTATTAGTATAGTGACATTTGGACAAGAGATTAGTTCTAATGATGTTAGTTGAAGAAGGATAAGCGAAAATGACAATTATTACAATATGTTGAATTATTTTTTGAAAAAAATTCTTCCCAATCAACTTAATATTTAAATTTATTACCATTGCATTAAAATATCACATTAGTTCTTTTTTTAAGATTGAAATGTTAATTATTGAATTACAAAATATTGTTGAATTCTTAATATTAACAAAAATAAAATTTGCATGTCGTAGTTGTAGATCAAATTAGACCTTCAAGCTCATACAATTGTTTAAGTTATATTGTAACATTTGTATAAGTTCGATGGTTCAATTTTCATCATTTGTAAATCCAATTTCTACAATTATTATAAGTTCAGGGGCTCAATTTTTACAATTGAAAGTTCAATGGTGTAATTGCAACTATCACCATACTTCTAGGGTTAGTTTTTATAATTTGCCCTTATATTTTCATCCAACATGCTGACATTTTTTACTATATCTTGAAAATCTCATCATCAAAAATTATTTTTTAAAAAAATCATTAATTTGAATATAAATTATAATTGTTATGGGTGATTTTGGACCAAAGAGCATAAACGACATCTGTGAGAAAAAAATAACAAAGATTGAAATAACATGGTTCATGTCAAAAGGAGCAACTTAGGATCAAGATGGACCAAAGAAAAGTAGTTGACTTGGGTCTCTGCCCAAGCCAATATGTTCGAAAGAAATCATTGTGGTCCAAAATATAGCAAAAAAGTAAGGTGCTCAGCCTCAATAAGACAAATCTGACTCTAGAAAACGACCAAACGGGTCAGGTTCTTATACGATTTAGCCCAATAAGTCAAAGGATAAACCTAAAGCAACATGAAAATCCTAGGTATATAGTGTCTAGGTCAATTACGCATATACATCAAGATAGCCTCAATGAAAGCAAGTCTATTCTAATGCTCAAACTCTTTACTTGCGACACATATATACCTTATGACTTAAGTATCGGAACCTGTGTGACAAGCACTGCATCTGTCATGTGCAGATCTTTTCATCTTATACGACACGCTCTTCTCTAAAATACAAATTGAGCTTTGTTGTCACATGAAAGTAAGATGCATTTTTTTCCTATTGAAATTGCATCAACAACAATAATAATATTAATTTATTATTCATTCACTATCAATTTCACCCTTATATATTTTTATAATTGATTTATTTTAGTTAGAGTAAATGGTAAATTCCTCCTGTCTATTTTAAGGGGAAAATCTTCCTATTAATATATATGTTTTTTACAAACCTCCTAAATAAAATCAATCAAATCAAACCACTTTCAAGCCACCACATTATTAAAAGAGAAAAAAAAATTAATTTAACATTTATATATAACTTCCTGTAGTACTACAATAGCAACATCCTACTTTTCATTTAACATTTATAACATCATTTCATAATATATTATTCTAACTTTTGAAAGTAAATATTTCTAACAACTTTATTTAATTGCTTGTCACATCATAATGATGTATACTATTGGATAATTCTTACCATGTTGAAAGTGAACCTCGTTTGATTTTGTCTATAAATGTTCTGTATTTATACTGACATGTATTGTACCCATTTCCAAATCTATAAAAAAAAAAATACAAAAACTAATTGTCGAGTACATGATAATCAATTCAATTGTATTTGAAATTTACATAAGATTTACTACTGTTATTATTATAATTATAGATTGTTACAGTTTGAGGGTCAAACAATAACAATAATTATAATTATAAATATAAATATGACATATTCATAATTTTAATTAAACACGGTAGAAAAACAATTCAATTAGGTTTACGATTATTATCGATAGTAAGCAGTGGAAAATATTAGTGAAGGTTTGTGTTTAGATAACTTGAAGGTCAAGATAGCAGCCAATGAACAATACGGAACCAAAAGAAGAGCCAATGAGAAAGAGCCACGTGTGAAGGCAGAAACCGAAAAGAAAATATAATTAAATTAATTGAATTTAGAGAAAGAGAGGTGAAGTAAGCAAAGACGTCAATGATTAATTAGAAGGTGAGGAAATGAGTTATTTAGTATTATTAATATTAATTAGGGTTTAAAATTGAAGGGTTCTAGAATTGGAGGTAACGCCAAAAGATTCGGTGCTTTTACGACACAAAATCAATTCCAAATCTTCGAAAATAAAATAAAATTAATAAGGAGTTTGGTCAAAAGTCTTGGCCCTTTCTCTTCACACACACGCAACCCAACTCACCACCTCCCTTTATTATTACTATACAATTCAATATACAATGTATTACGTACCCATTTTTTTCCCACTTTCAACATTTAACAGACTAAGTTCACCTCTAACAAGTTTGTCGCATTACATTTTTTTACGGTGTTTTCAATTATTGTAACCGATTTTTTGAGATTTCTACATAAAATCATTACTTTCATGCATGGAATTTTAAATAAAACTAGCTAGTTCATCATTTAAACTCGAAATAAATGTTTAACACAAGCAAGAACGACGTTTCAAAGTCCGTATGAGACGTAGAGGAACGTTGAGATCATTAGGTGTCGAATTTAGATTTCAAATCTTGATCGTCTAAATCATGGATCCAGGATATTACAAATTATATTAGAGAAGAACCTCTCCTAGTAAAATGTGGTTTGGGGACGAACCAAGCAGAAGCTGATGAACATGTGACGCCCCGAGTTTAGCATGAGGATATTAATGAACTAAGAAAGCATTAAAATTAGAGAAAACTTAAGGATATAAAAGTATAGTTAAGGCTTAAAAAGAAATGACATATGCCAACAAGGTGGACCTTCTTTTTCGATGACTCAAGCATAGGAACTTAGACTTTATAGTAGTCTTGTGTTGAGTGACCTCCTAAAAATTTTTCTAGGGTTTAGGGTTTAAGGTTTAGGGTTTGGACAAACGTGCTGAAAAATCTCGTGTTGGCTTGCTGGTATAATTTTCACTCTTAAAAGCATTCAAGACAATCAAGGATGACGTTGTGAGGTCGCAAGGAATGCAAGAGAATATCGAGACCATCAAGAATCGAATCCAATATCTTGATCCAAATCTTGGACTTGGGACATTACAATTATTTATAATCTACAATTCACTACAATTAATACCATTTGAAATTTTTCTCTGTTATAGTAAGTACAATTTCTATCATTCTTCTTGTTACATCGTTTACTATTTTTTATCTAAGTTAAAATATTATGTACACCCCAAACACAAACTATTAAAACTCACAAACTATAATAAGCCGCCAAGTGTTGTCAGTGTCCCTCTAGTTTAAGTAGTATATTTTCCAATTACAACCAATGAAAATATAAATATTCAAACTTTTTTCCGATGAGAATGAAGTTGATTCAAAATTTTGACCTCGTAAAATGAGAATATTCTTAGTCATTCGTTCAATAACGAGCTTGTAAGGGTGTCCTTTAATAAGCTATGCTCATATTCACTTTTCTTGTACATAATTATAAATATAAAACATACTTTTAAGTATGAGTTTGAAATTTTATTCATTTAAATTGCCAAATTAAATTGAATGACTTAAATATATGTTTTAGTCCCTATATTGTTTTTCAATTCAAATCAAATCCCTATTACAATCACTTAAAAAATTAAAATTTAGTCCCTTATATTTTAAGATTTTTTAAATATAGTCCTCCCGTATTGGTAAATTTTAGAAAAATTGGTTGCCCGATAAACTTATATAAGCATATTTAGTCCATTAAAAAAACAAAACTGGTAAAAATATTTACAAAATATAGCAAAATTTAAGATTTTATCAATGCTAGACATAGATAGACAATACCGATAGACTTCTATCAATATCTATTTGTGATAAATTTGAACTTTTGCTATATTTTGTAAATATTTTTCAGTTGAATCTTTTAATCTTTTAATCTTTACGAGTTTGATTTTGGTTTTGTCCTATGTCAATTATACCTTTTTTAATTAAATTCACTTAAAATAAATATTCTAAACCCCATTTGGTAACCATTTCATTTTTTTTTTTTACTCTTGAAAATTAAGTATATTTTCTTCTCATTTTTATAATGATTTGTATCTTTTATCAAGTACAATGGTCATATTTTTAGCCAAATTCTAAAAACAAAAATAAATTTTTTAAAATCTACTTTCTTTTAGTTTTCAAAATTTGACTTGATTTTTAAACGGAAAACTACTCCAAATAGCAGAATTTAGAAAATAAACAAAAACTATAACAAATGTGAGAAATGCTAAGATTTCAATATATATAAAAAGATATGGAAAAGTAAAATTAAAAAAAAAAAATAACTCTCTTCACATTACAAAGAGGCCGCATAATAAGGGCATAATTGGAATAAACTGTCAAAATCAATTGAATATAATATAAGATTGCCAACTCAATATCATACCTTTACTTAAATTAAATTAATTGTAATTACAAGATACAATTTACTATTTTAGAAGTAATAAACAAAATTACTATTTTAGACCTTCATAATTTCATCCCTAAATTTATAATTCTTCAACTAAAATAACATTTCTTTTCAAATAAATATGTAAATATTTATATAAAAAAATTCTAATTTGAACTTAAAATTTTCAAAATTAGGTTCATAAATAAATAAATAGTCAAGTAAATTGCTGCCTAACTTACTCTGTCCTTTTGATATCTAACAATTTTCAAATCTCCAAATGATATTGTAAAAAATAAATAAAGAAATAAATAATTGCATGTCTTGTGTTTATCAATGGAGTTGGGTTAATTTTAGAAAAGATGATAAATATTGAATATTACTAAGAATGTCAACTTAAATAATATTTTTAGATATGACATCTATATTTGGCTATCAAACTATATAAAAATAATATATATATATTTTAATGATAAAAAAAGAAGATCATGAAGCAAAATTCATTAAGAATCACTTATTGTCACATGCAAATAATGATTCTATATTGCTTGATAAATAAGATAACCTAATCAAAAGAGGAAGAACAATTAAAAGTATAATAAAAAGAGGAAGAAAGAAAGTATAAGAAATCATTTCAAATAAAATAGAAACTAGACGGTGTTCGTTTAAATTTTATTGAAAATACATTGGCTAAAATTGAACAAAACAAAGTATATGTGTGTAATGCTCAAGTTTAGGAGGGGTACATGAATAAATTAAGATTATATTCAAATTTGAATGAGTGAGATCTTGAGTACATAAAAATATATGGTTAATTTAAATTTAAAAGAACTGAAAACTACAACGTATACCAACAAAGTGTACTCTCCTTATCAATGACTCAATTATATGAACTTCAAAGTTAACAGTGTTTAGGTAACGCCCAGAGTTTAGGAGAGGGACATGAATAAACTGAGATAACATTCTAATGAAAGGGATCTTAAGAATATGAAAAAATGGTAAAGAAAGACTTATAAGAATTAGAAGTTATTGCCTATACACTTGTCTTTCAAAGTTAGAATGTTTAGCTTAGAGCAATCCTATGTTGAGCAACTTCCTGCAAATTTTTCAAAGAAACGTGTAATTGAAGGCCTAGTATTAGTTTGTGGAGATAGTATTCACTCTTACAAGTGGTTCAAGACAAGCAAAGATGATGTAGTCAAGTCGCAAAAGATGTAAGGAAATGTTAGAGTCATCAAGTTTCAAATCAAGCTTCTGAATCCTAGATCGGAGGTGTAACAAATGGTATTAAGCAAAACATTTCCTAATAAGATGTGGTTTAAGGACAAACCAAACAAAATCTAGTAGTCATATAACACCCTATGTTTATAAGGATGAAAGAGATCATGAATATATAAAAGTTACTATCTATAGTAACAACATACAGTTTGTGGGACAATCTTAGCTCTAAAAACAATTTCAAGTTTTTTAGAAATGAATCAAAATATATATATATATATATATACAAAGTAAATCAATATTTCACTTTTTTTCTCTTTTTTGAAATTTTTGAAAAAAAAAAAAGCTTGGGGGAAAAGCAAGTCTTCAACCTGGGGATGAACAAATGTTCATGGCGCCACTCAATATGGACTTTTTTAATATCTTTATTTCTTTTTCCCTATCTCTCTCTCTTAATATAATTCAAAATGATGAGCAGTTTCCATGGCTCTCCCATCTTACATCTGACATTACATCAACAACAACCAAAAAAAAAAAAAAGTCAATCTTTTTCATCCTCTGTTCTTCAACAACTATAAGTACACCAAACCCATCTTCACCTTCCTCTCAAACTTTTTTTTTTCTCCATTTTCCCTTCTTTCAATCCCAAACACGCAATCTCACCCAATATTTTCAAGTTTCTCCATCAACATCCTCTCTTTTTTCTAATGATCTTTTAAAAGAAAGAAAAAGAAAAAACTATGGACAGTGGAGAGATTTACAGAGTGAGCAGTGCTCGTATTAACAGCTCAAGTATATGGAGGAACAGCGCCATGGAAGTTTTTTCGAGATCTTCTCGTGACGAAGACGATGAAGAAGCTCTCAAATGGGCTTCCATTGAAAGGCTTCCTACTTATTTACGTGTTAGGAGAGGGATTTTGAATCTTGATGGTGAATCTGCTAGAGAAATTGATGTTCAAAATCTTGGTTTGTTGGAGAGGAGAAATATATTGGAGAGACTTGTCAAGATCGCTGAAGATGATAATGAAAGATTCTTGCTTAAGTTAAAGAATCGAATGGAAAGGTACGAATGCCCTTTTCTTTCACTACTTTGAAGTTTGTTCAGTTGTTTGTTTTCATATAAGTACTTTCAGATGGACTAAAATTTGAACATTTTTTTCTTTTTTCGATTTGTAGAGTTGGACTTGATCTTCCTGCCATTGAAGTGAGGTTTGAGCATTTGGAAGTTGAAGCTGAGGCTCATACAGCTGGCAGAGCTTTACCAACTATGTTTAACTTTTCTCTCAATATGTTTGAGGTAATACAAATCAAGGTTGTTCGAGAGTGATTTTAAAATGATTAAAATTATATTTTAAAGTGATTCTGTAAAATCACTCTACAACATGTACTATTAATTTATGTGTTTAAGAGTGAGAATCACTTTGTTACATTTAAAATCACTAAGAACACATTTAAAAACTTTCAAACTTAATTGAATATTTAATTTTACAATTTTAAATGCAATTTTAAGTATTCCAGTGTAAATACAAAAGTTTTTTTTAATATTTTACTGTTTGTTGACAGGGATTCTTGACTTACTTTCACATAATTCCAAATAGAAAGAAGCAATTATCCATTCTTCATGATGTCAGTGGAATCATCAAGCCAGGAAGGTTGGTATTGCTATACACTTCAAACAAATACTTCATTTAATATTGATCAGTGAATGGCTCTAATTATTTTATGGACTCATATAAAATTACTTTCTTTCTAAAATTGTAATGATTGTCAATAATAAAAAAAATTTAAAAAAAATTGGAAACTTCTAATGTCCATCACTTTAGATGTGAATTCTAAATTATTTTTTTGTTACATGTTTTGTGAGTTGATTTTCATTTAAAAATAATTCTAGTTAAATTTAAATCAAATATGCAAGGATGAAACTAAATATTAACATGATTTATAACATTCTTACAAAACTAAATATAATTAAAAAATTTAGCTCAACCCACTTATTCTAAAACTCAATCTCTGCTCTTAAGGGATTGAAAATTACTTTTAATGGTATAAAATCACTTGTTAATAAATCAATTTTATTGATATTACCATTTTTCAAAGTACTGTAAGCATGTCCTTACTTTTGAGTTGTATGACATTTCAGAATGACTTTGCTTTTGGGACCACCGAGCTCAGGCAAGACGACATTGCTCAAAACATTGGCCGGAAAACTTGGGAAGGATCTTAAAGTAAAGACAACAAAATCCCAACTCTTGCACAACAAAATTTCCTACCAAAGTTTCAAAATTTGAACTGATCGTGGTTGTGTTCGTTTGACAGTTTTCAGGAAGAGTTACATACAATGGACATGGAATGAATGAATTTGTCCCACAAAGAACATCAGCTTACATTAGCCAACAAGACCTTCACATTGGAGAAATGACTGTTAGAGAAACATTATCCTTTTCAGCAAGATGTCAAGGAGTTGGTCCACGTTATGGTCAGAACATCATCCAAGTTTTCACTTCAAATAATGAATCATGTTTATTTTTCCCCTTCAAGAAACTATTGTGTGGTAATTGTAAATGGCATCTTACGGTTTTTTTGTTTTTCTTTGCAGATATGTTGACAGAACTATCAAGAAGAGAAAAGGCTGCAAATATTAAACCTGACCCAGATCTTGATATCATCATGAAGGTTGAAATTCAATGCCATTTTCTGTTTTCAAATTCCAACACCTTTCTGGGTTTAGCTTGTCATGTGTTGATATGATTGATTATTTTCAGGCTGCAGCATTAGGAGGACAAGAAACCAATGTAGTGACAGATTATGTACTAAAGGTGAAAACTTTTTGTAATAATCACTAAGCAGCAAAAAAAGTTATAGTATATGGTCTTATAATGTTTTTCTGATTGTTTATGCAGATTCTAGGACTTGAAATCTGTGCTGACACAATGGTGGGAGATGAAATGTTTCGAGGGATCTCCGGTGGGCAAAAGAAAAGGGTGACGACCGGGGAGATGTTGGTTGGACCATCGAGAGCTCTATTCATGGACGAGATATCGACAGGATTGGACAGTTCGACAACGTATCAGATTGTTAATTCAATGAGACAGTCCATTCATATTCTGAATGGAACTGCTCTGATCTCTCTTCTTCAACCTGCCCCTGAAACTTATGATTTGTTTGATGACATAATTCTGATATCAGATGGACAAGTTGTGTATCAAGGTCCACGTGAAAATGTGCTCGAGTTCTTCCAACATATGGGCTTCACTTGCCCCCAGAGGAAAGGAGTAGCTGACTTCTTACAAGAAGTAAGCTCATTTGGCCTTTTAACTTTCCCCATTTTCATAATGTGTTCTGTTCTGTTCTTTGTTTCATCAATTTTGTTTGGCTGATGGAAACTGTTTTATAGGTCACTTCAAGGAAAGATCAAGAACAATACTGGACTAAGAGAGATGAGGTTTATAGATTTGTCAGTGTGGAGGAGTTTTCTGAAGCCTTTCAATCATTTCATGTGGGGAAGAAGCTTGGTGATGAGCTTGCCACTCCATTTGACAAGTCTAAAAGCCACCCTGCTGCTTTAACAACCGAAAAGTATGGTGCTAGCAAGAAGGAACTGTTGAAAGCTTGCATTTCAAGGGAGCTTTTACTCATGAAGAGAAACTCATTTGTCTACATTTTCAAGTTGATTCAAGTGAGTTTTAGTTTCATAGTTCATATCTTTATTCACTTTCTCCGATAGCTCATGTTTGACACTACTATGTTTTTTTATTTTTCAGCTCATTCTGATGGCTTTTGTGACAATGACCTTGTTTTTCCGAACCGAGATGCACCGGAGGACAGTGGATGACGGATCCGTTTACATGGGGGCATTGTTCTTTGCGATTATCATAATCATGTTCAATGGTTTCTCTGAGCTTGCTTTGACAATCTTGAAACTTCCTGTGTTCTACAAGCAAAGGGACTTCCTCTTCTTTCCCCCTTGGGCATACTCTATACCCACATGGATCCTTAAGATCCCTATTACTTTTGTAGAAGTTGGAATTTGGGTGGTAATGACTTACTACGTCGTCGGATTCGATCCAAATGCCGGAAGGTAAGAGAAAATGAAGAACACTAACACTGAACTACAAATTTGATTATTTCCTTCTTGATAACATTAGGTCATATGATGGACTTGCAGATTCTTCAAACATTTTCTAATGCTTCTGTGTGTGAACCAAATGGCATCGGCGCTGTTCCGTTTGATTGGAGCATTGGGACGGAATATCATTGTTGCAAATACATTTGGATCATTTGCTTTACTTACAGTTCTTGTTTTGGGTGGATTTGTCTTAGCTCGAGGTTTGATTCAAGTGACCTACGTGTTTTCAATACCATTACATAAGAAAAATTACTTAAAATGAGAATTTCTCTTTATGTTTAGATGATGTGCATCCTTGGTGGATTTGGGGCTACTGGATCTCTCCAATGATGTATGCACAAAATGGAATAGCTGTGAATGAGTTTCTTGGCCATAAGTGGAGACATGTAAGAGACTTTCTGATTTATGCCAACAAAATGTGCAATTAACAACCAAAAAATGTAATTAATTGGCCCTCATCGTTTTTTTGTCGCAGCCGGCTCCCAACTCAACAGAATCGCTCGGAGTTTTGATCTTGAAATCTAGGGGAATCTTCCCACAAGCTAGCTGGTATTGGATTGGTGTTGGTGCAACTATTGGATATATTTTGCTATTCAATTTTCTTTTCACTATAGCCTTGCAGTATCTCGATCGTAAGTAGTCGGAACTCTACTTTCAAGCCTTGTTTTGCAGTCAAACATGTTGTAAATTTTTGGGTTCAAATATTGTAGCTTTTGAGAAGCCTCAGGCTGTCGTGTCGAAAGAGACGTCAACAGATAAAAGTGTGAAGAAATCTCAAGATGTTCAAGAGTTGGAGCTGTCATCAAAAGGAAAAAGTTCTTCTGGTATGCAAAAAAAAAAAAAAAAAAAGCTTATTTGTAGCTATCTCCCTTAACAACCATCATCACTTGAGAGATTATTTAATATCAACTTACATTATAACGCAGAGAGAACTGAAAATCAGATTAGCTTGTCATCTAGAACTTCATCAGCAAGAGTTGGAAGCTTTAGTGAAGAAGCTCATCAGAACAAGAAGAGAGGAATGGTTCTTCCATTCGAACCCCATTCAATCACTTTTGACGAAATTCGATATGCAGTAGACATGCCACAGGTATATATGATGTTCTAAGACATGAACAGAACTATTAAAAAGGATGTCGGATTGTTAACAAAACACTTTCATATGCTAATTCATAGATTTTTACTTATGTAGGAAATGAAATCACAAGGCATTACCGAGGATCGACTTGAGCTTTTGAAGGGTGTGAGTGGTTCGTTTAGACCAGGAGTTCTAACAGCCCTGATGGGTGTCAGTGGTGCTGGAAAAACAACTCTTATGGATGTTTTGGCCGGGCGAAAAACCGGTGGATATATAGAGGGAAACATCACTATTTCAGGGTATCTTAAAAAGCAGGAAACATTTGCTCGGATTGCTGGATATTGCGAACAAACTGATATACATTCTCCTCACGTTACAGTCTACGAATCTCTCGTTTATTCAGCATGGCTGCGGTTGCCTCCCGAGGTTGATTCTGCTACCAGAAAGGTGAAGTTTCAACACATTCATTTCACTTTCTTTGTCACATTTTTTATTCAAATAATGTCTAGAGCTTGTGTGGATTCAATACTGATATTTGGTTTATGATATGAAGATGTTTGTCGAAGAAGTTATGGAACTTATTGAGCTCAATCCATTAAGAGATGCAATTGTTGGATTGCCTGGTGTTAGTGGACTTTCAACTGAGCAACGCAAGAGACTAACCATAGCTGTTGAACTTGTTGCAAATCCATCTATAATATTCATGGATGAACCAACCTCAGGTCTTGATGCTAGAGCAGCAGCTATTGTAATGAGAACAGTGAGGAACACGGTTGACACCGGCAGAACCGTGGTCTGCACCATTCACCAACCAAGCATTGATATATTTGATGCTTTTGATGAGGTCAACTTCCCTCAACAATCAAATACGCGAAATCCATTTCGATAGCTTAACTAAACATTTGATCTTTTGATGTTCTCTCTTGCAGCTATTCTTGTTAAGACGTGGAGGAGAAGAGATATATGTCGGTCCAATCGGTCGACATTCGTCGCATTTAATAGAGTACTTTGAGGTATAATTTCTTATCAGAAAAGCAAAAGAAAATCTTTTAAAAGTTCCCTTTTTTAGCTAGAAAATGACTAACAATGCTCTCATAAAACTCATTGAAGAGCATTGAGGGAGTTCCTAAGATTAAAGATGGCTACAACCCTGCAACTTGGATGTTAGAAATCACCACAGCAGCACAAGAAACAACTCTTGGAGTGAACTTCAACACATTATACAAAGATTCAGAACTTTATAGGTAAGTAAAAGGCAACAATTTGAATTAGTTCATAATAATCTTAATACAAAACATGCAAAGGATTTGAAGTTTTACAAAACAAATTTGTGCAGGAGAAACAAGGCCTTGATCAAGGAACTAAGTGTGCCTAATGAAAATTCCAATGAGTTGTATTTTCCCACCAAATACTCTCAATCTTTCTTCATCCAATGCATTGCTTGCCTGTGGAAACAACATCTTTCATATTGGAGAAACCCGCCATACAGTGCAGTGAGATTCTTGTTCACAACCTTCATAGCTTTGATGTTTGGAACTATCTTTTGGGATCTTGGATCCAAGAGGTTAGAATGATAACGCATAATATTTCATGGGAAGTTTTCATTTCTTTAATCTTATGACAATCAACTTTGAATATTGACATTTTATGGGTTGATTCAGAGGAACCCAACAAGATCTTTTCAATGCTATGGGTTCTATGTATGCTGCTGTTCTCTTCATTGGAGTACAAAATGCCACTTCAGTTCAGCCTGTTGTTGCCATTGAAAGAACTGTCTTTTATAGAGAAAGAGCAGCAGGAATGTACTCAGCTTTGCCATATGCTTTTGGACAGGTAACTAAAAAACGAGGTTTTGATAACATTTTTGTTTCTCGTTTCCTGTTTGGGAACTTTTTTACCAATTTGAGTTTATCTTATGCAGGTTGTGATTGAACTTCCATATATATTCATTCAAACAGTTGTGTATGGGGTGATAGTATATGGGATGATTGGTTTTGAATGGACTGCAGCCAAGTTCTTTTGGTACATTTTCTTCATGTATTTCACCCTTCTGTACTTCACCTTTTATGGTATGATGACTGTGGCTGTAACCCCCAACCACAACATTGCTGCCATTGTCTCCTCTGCTTTCTATGGATTTTGGAACCTTTTCTCTGGCTTCATCGTCCCTCGAACGGTACGTTCGTTTCTTCTAATTATTATAGCATGAGCATCATTTAAACTAACTCGAGTCAATATTCTAACAAATTTCTACTTAAGGGACAGAGGATCCATGGTAATATTGTAACTTTCAAAGGAAACGAGTATTTTTTAAAAACAAATGACAAAGTTTAGGGACATTTGTTTATGATTCAGCTATTAGATATATAACACAGGTGTACAATGTAACATGATTCGAAATAGTAACCTCATAAACTTGAGCACACTTTATGTTAGATGATATAAGTTTAAATTTACCTTTACTCATAAGCTTGAGTTTTTGGGTCAATTGGTGATTTACATAGTATTAGAGCAGGTGGTTCGAGAATTCATGTTTTCAAACCTTTGCAATGATATTTCCTCTTCAATTGATTTCCACTTGTTCACCTATCAGCTTAAGCTTTTGGGTGATTTAACCCTTCAATTGTTCGTTTTAAAACGAAAGAGAAGTTGATAGTTTAAAAATATTGTATTTGCAGAGAATCCCAATATGGTGGAGATGGTACTATTGGATCTGCCCTGTGGCATGGACACTATATGGGTTGGTGACATCCCAATTTGGGGATATAAATGACCCAATGGACACCAATCAAACAGTAGCTGAGTTTGTGAGCAATTATTTTGGTTACAAGTATGACTTTTTGGGTGTTGTTGCTGCTGTTCATGTGGGGATTACAGTGTTATTTGGTTTTATCTTTGCCTTCTCAATCAAGGTCTTTAATTTCCAAAAGAGGTGATTAAAAGAACAAACAAAACAAAAGTTAGGGGTAGGGTTAGTAACATTGTGAGGAATGATATGAAGTGTATCTTAGTCAACCTATAGTTTTCCTTTTCATATTTAATTTTTGTTCTTTTAATCATTAAGCTTGTAAAGAAATAAATGCTTCTATATGGTCCAAATATAAAATGATTTTTTTTATTCAAATATAGTTTTAATCTCACATTGCAACCCGGCTAACTTATAGGAATTGGTTGTAAACATAATGAAAATGTGTTGGAATTGTAATGATACTTCGATCTACTTATTCCATAATGAAAATATGATATAGCACAAGCATATGCATCATAATTGTAATATAGTAAAACGATCTTAAGAGATCAAGTATCATCCTCAAGAGGTATACATCGTAAAAGGTTGAAAGCCTAAAAATTCAAAGTTGTCTTAAACAGACTAAAAGATGGACCGAGTTTGACAAATAGAATCTCCCCATTAGATCTTGAGTGTTTAACTCCACAATATTAAACTTTTAAGTCCCAACTATGGAGAAGAGACTAATGTTATGGGTAATTTTTATCCTAAAAAAAATAACACTAAGTTGAAAATCAATTCAAGTCTAGTCAAAATTCATCCAAACTTAGAAGCACAAGAGGTCTAAGATTCCATTGGAACCCTAGAAAATGATGCAATTGGACCAATCCGCCTAAATGCCCTCCTCATCCTCATAAGGCCAACCCATGTTTCTACAAATCTAACTTGCTTCACGTAGGTCTTTGACTTTCTAATTAGTCTGACTCAATCATCTAATCAAAAAATGGTCAAGAAAACTCTAGGTTTACCTCATATAAATACATTATTATAGTTTCACATTGGTTAAGCTCGTCTTCTTCACTAAGAAATTTGCTCTAATCTTTTGTTAAAATTAACTTAAGCATCAAAGTATACGTGGAAACACATCAGTGTGTTATTGGTGACTGTTTTGTAGATGATCAACTTCTCCCAAATTACAAATTCACTGTTGATAGCACGTGAAGATCAGATGAGAATCTTTGCTTGAATTCTTTTACCAACAAACATATACAGCTAATCTCGAGGTCATAGTTTGAAATCTCGACACCCCGTTGTTGTCCTAAGAAAATCAAATATGTTTGTTAAGTAGTAAATATACATGTAAAGGGTTATAGACAAATGTATACCCTTTCTAAGGAATATAAAAACCTTGTCAAATTTTGCACCACTTAGTTTTTGTTTTATTATTATTTCAAATAAGCTCTAGGTTTCTCAATTTTATATTTTTTTCAAAAAAAGACAAAAAAGTGCTTCTCAATTTTGATTTGTCTTCTTATAAATCAATATTTTGATATTTTAAAAAAATAGAAGTATTATCAAATAATCTACATATGTCATTTGGTGACCCCTTCTAAGTTGATATTCTTAAAAAAAATAAATAAATAAATGTATATGCTTATGAATGTCATATTTGGACTTTCTTTTTGTTTGTGTGAGAAAATTAATCCCATTATTATTGTATAATTAATTGCCTTTGATGATATCAAATTGATACCAAATCCTATACCTAACAATTTTTTTTTCACCTATTTGATATTGAATAGCAATGTATTCATTGACCAAAAGAAAGTAGATTGTTAAAGTTAATAAATATATTTACAAGAAATTGACATTTGAAATATTATAAATTTAGATTACATGCATTTTACTTTTTATTTAAATAGAAAATGGACAATTTTTTAAGTATATACCAAAACAGTTTAGTTATCACATTTGAATAATAAATACTTTATTTATTACAAGTTTGTTTCATTTCATACTAAAAATGTTTTATAATGTCAAATTAAAGAACGACATGAACTAATAATTTAAAATAATGATTGTTAAAATAATGATTGTTGGAGTTAATAATCTAGTCTAGTTGTCACTAGAGTTAGTAGCACTTATCAGGTGTAGTTGTCACTAGAGTTAGTAGCACTAGTCACCAAAGTTGGCCAGTAAAACTTGATGACATCTACTAAAGGTGTGCATCGATCGATCAGAATCAGTTTTTCGACCAAACCACCATTGAACCAATTATAGTCAATTTAGTGATTGTTCAAACCGACCTCAACCGTCGAGGAGAAAAGATCAGTCGGTCGGTTTAACTCTTTAAAATATTTTTTTGAAGCATTTTTAATTTTGAATTCTTCCAAACCGATACCGATCGACTTCTCTACTTCAAGACCGACCGACCCACGACCAATTTCTGTTTGTCGATTGGTTTGATTTTTTGGCCTATCATGTCCAGTTCTAGTAACCACAACAATATAATAGAAGTGAAGTAGATGATTGTTGAAAACATTTTAGTAATTTTAAAAAGTATACAAATTAACGAGAGATTAACCACTAAATACTAAAAATCAATTTTCTAAAGTTTGACTTCAATTTTTATCCTAAATCAACTTATTTCGTAAACTATTTTACCAAATACAACTTTTAATTACGGCACATTTTTTTAAATTGCAAATTTACGGTCTAAAAATCCACTAACAAATCAATTAATTCTGAATTTGTGAGGAACGTAGTGCACACAAATTTGCAAATCTATTATAAACTTTTGAAATAATTAAACATAAAAAAATCCTAATGGAGTTTAAAATTAAAGTTAGACTAATTCATATGGAACAGGATGTGCATTCTGCTGCCAGTATTCAGTATTCAAATGATATATTTTTAATATCAAATGTGCTACACTATTTCTTTATACCAAAACATCATGGTAACGTAATTCCCCACACGAAATCGATAGGGGTTAAAAAGAAATGATATGAATGTAAATTAACTTGTTGAGTAATGGGGAGTATGCTAGTTTCTGAAAAAATGCTCGTCCCTATAATGTTAGGGCTTACATTCTTGATCAATCCTATTATAGACCCCTCTATGTTGTAGTCTAAAAATGAATAACATGATCACAAAATAAGAAATTGTAGATAGCCTACATGCTTACATATGAAGAAATGATGTGTTTCTATTTTCAATACAATTCTAACTGTCCTCTATTACAGTGATGAAAAAACAAACGTGCCCCAAGACAATGGCTTTAGGACATGGTTTCCAACTCAATGAAGAAACAATCAGCATTCAAGGGAAAGAGAATGAACCTCCGATTTGATTTGTATCACCTGGGGGACTAATGGCCACCCAAAGGAGGGAGATGGTGATGGCGAGAAGTCCTGACCACACGAAAACAATGGTCGGTGTTCTTCCTCTTCTTCCCATCAGCCCCTTGGCGAAGGGGTAGAGATGAACAAGAACCCAGAAACTGAAGAAAACGCCACCTATCAAGCGACTCCATTGTGGAATTGTACTGTAGATTGTGCGACTGACCCCGACCGCAATGGCGATTAGGTTGATCATCATGATTGTGATAGGTGGAATCATGAGGGAGGTCCATTTCACAATGTAGAGATCGGCAAATTCGTCATCTACATCATCACCAGCTGATTTGGATGTCAAGGTGAAAGAAATTTCAATCCCAGCAATGACTTTTAGCAAACCTTGAAGCACAGCAGCAAGATGAGCACTGGTGCCTCCAATCAACCAAAACTGCTCATTTCTCCACCACTCTTCTAATTCAATGCCAGACCATTTAATTTCAAGAACAGCAAGCAGGCATAGAGTGATGGTGATGACTAAAAGGTAAGTGAGGAAAGTGACATTGAGAGTCTGAACTATAAATTGCCCCGAAAATAGGGAAAGTGCAGGGAGGAAACAGTAGACTATGAGGAAGATGGAAGTGAAAGGGTAGATTCCAACGTTAAGGTAGGCTATTCTTTGCAATATCTTCATTCTTGGACTAGCCAAGAGTGCATTATTTCTGGAGAAGAAAATCTCCACTGACCCAGTAGCCCACCGGAGGACTTGATGTAGCCTATCAGTGAGATTGATCGGTGCAGTTCCACGAAAAGCATCGCGTTTAGTCACACAGTAAATGGACTTCCATCCCCTATTATGCATCCTGTACCCAGTGACCACATCTTCTGTGACAGATCCATAAATCCAGCCAACCCGTTGACCCCATTCGGTCTTATCTTCATACCAACAAGAAATGACACTGATCGCCTCTGCAACAGTCGAGGCATCCAGAAGCTCACGAGGAATGGTAAGAGCACCGGGAGGCCGCCCATATTTCACAGCAGGATGATCAGCCAATGGACGTCCTTGAAACTCCGCAATTGGAATCGAATCAACAAGAAAAGCAGAATTTCCAAACCTTTTTGGGAACAAGGATAGGTCCATCTCTTCATCATCAGAGTCACCCATTCTTAGGCCACGATGCTCTTCGGGGTTATTTGAAATCGATGTATGCTTCATACGTTTACCAAAGCAGCAGCTACAACAACCAGGGTGCTGCTCTTTAGATCTATGAGGGTCAAAACCATAAAGAGCAATCCTTCTAAAGAGACATCCTGTTCCAACATATACTGGACCTTGAAGTCCATCAAGGGCTCGCATGTTAACGTCAAAGAACACAGTGTTGTGATTGGCATATCGATCTGAAGGATCAATGCCCTCAAACCTTTGAGGGAATTGGACGTAACAAATACGATCACCTCCACGGTCCATCATGAAACACATTCCTTCTCTCATTGCCTGAGAGTTGTATATATAATGGTCACAATCAAGATTGAGGATAAATGGCCCATTTGACATAATAGCTGATGCACGAACTAGAGCATTCATGGCCCCTGCTTTTTTGTTATGATCGTAGCCAGGACGTTTTTCTCGAGAAACATAAACAAGTAGAGGAAGACGGATATCAACCTCCGATAGGTCAAGTAGTTTAGTTTCATCAGCAGTTCCATGTAGCGGTTCATCACTTGGAGGTTTAAGCATCACCTGCATATAAGTGATTATTAGAAAGCCTCTAAAATATCCTTCCCTCTTCTCAACTGCTTCTTTCAATAACAAAAGAAGGTCTAGAAACATATCTAATATGCATGAGTCCAGATGAAGATAAGAAGCTACATCTAGATTTTAGAAAGAAAGATAATATTTTCTTTTCTTTTCTCTCTTTTTCTTTATTTGCTGGTTTTTAGCTCTTGGAAAACTCATTATTTATAAATAAAGAGATGAATTTGTCCAGCCCACCCTGATGATGCATCCTTTTCAAGAAGGATGAACAGAACCATAATCAATTGTCATTTACCATCCAGGTTTTTATCACTATATAAATGAAATCTCAGAGACTGTCTCCCAGCTTGTAATGAGAGTTGTTTATCCAAATTTATTTTCGTAATTTTTCTTTCTTTCATGGACATCAGTTGTGGGGCCTTTCACAATATGATTTCCTTGGCTTTTGTACTGGGACAATGTCTGATATTTCATTTTGATTTTTGTGATAATGCTTTTTTTAAAAAAAATATAATGTTACAAAATTATATTGTCAAAGCATCATGGACCACCGACGGAATAATCAGCACAGGTGGAAAATAATATTGTAATGTCTAATGACTGTGATAAGTACCTGAATTATACCAGCGTGGTCACCCTTGGAGTGCTCGGCAGAAGGTTGCATCCAAGTTCCAGGCCAATGGGTTCCATCGGCCATCCATGTTGCTTTAGGGATTTTTATAGTCTCCAGAGGTTCATTGTCACCAACATTTTGCCTCTGACGCTTCATAGCTTTGATTTCCTCCCTTGCATGATAGGCATCAGATCGACGACGAATAGAATCAGGAAGTCCATTTATGCGAACCTTGAATTCATCGTATTCACGTTTCACACGTCTACGATCCTTGACAAAATCTGATCGCACTTTATTCTTGAATGGATCTCTCTTCAGATTGAAGTAAGACTCGGGATTCCTAGGTTCAATATCATGTTTTCGACAGAAAGGAACCCATGTGTTAGCAAAACTTGCTGCTTCTGCCATGGCCTCAAAGGTTAGAAGTGCACCTCCGTCATCTGAAACATAGCAAGCAAGCTTTTCAACAGGATAGTCGGCAGCTAAAATTGACAAGATTGTGTTTGCAGTGACAAGGGGAGGCTCTTTTTCTGGGTCTGCAGTAGAAACAAAGATATCTATTCCTGGAAGATCAGATTTTCCAGTAGGGTTACTTGGGCTAGGTGTTTCAAACTTATCCTTCAGAACATTAAGATCTGTGGCCCGATTTACAGGGCAAAGCTTGGGCAATTGATCAAGAAGCCAAGAAAAAGCAAACCATATTTCACAAACAACTGACATTGCCCACAGCCAATATGCATCTGTGTTTGGATGCCGAACCCTCCAAGCCAAAAAAAATCCAAGAACAACCATACGAACAAGAATTAGAAGCCTGTGAGGAAAGGTATTGCAAAGCAAAAAGTTAATCAGTCATAACAGGAATGAAATAATGAATATGAAAGTTAAAAAAGATTACGAATAAGATTGAATTGGAATATAAAAATTCCTTGAGGACCAAAAGCACAATTCAAATCATAAATTGAATCAAACTAAAGTGAGTGGTCTCAGTCTAGTGATGGTTAACTGATACACATAAAAATAAACATCTACCATATTGCAATTTATTCATCCTATGGTAGAGAATCAGGTGATTAGCTATAAAGCTCCTCGTTATCTGAAGTACTATCACTGGCAAAAAACTAACAATATTAAAACCACGTAAAGGTACCTACTAATTCAAACCATATAGCCTCTTTGGTTTCATTCTCTGTTCAAAAGCTTAGGCTTCAGAGATATAAAGAGTAGAAGTAAAAGAGCAAGCAGTAGAGAAACAGATACCTATACGGGCTGAGAACAGCAGCACGAATTTTAAGCTTCCGTGTCAATGGCCTCCAAGGTTTGTTCATAAATTCTTTTGGCTCACCAGCCTCATCGTCTTTATCATTTCCATTTCCTGTAACCCCATCCTTGGGCCATATAGCATTTCCATACCCATAAGTACCCTTTGTTTCAAAAAGCCACCTATTATGATCAAAATCTCCAACTCCAGTTTGACTCCTCACCATCATGGACTTTGTTGATTTCATTAATGACAATCTTCTCTCACCCTTTGACATTGTGCGTGTGGGAGGAAGTGGCAGGGGACGCCCATGTTCAGCAGTTGTTTCATCTATATCTTTGTTCTTATATGGCTCCTTGCAACCAGGGCAGATACCATTCCCTGATTTAACTTCATCCACATAGCAATCTCGACATATCTTGAAATCGCACTCACAGGGGAGAATGTCATTACCACGTTCATCACTCATAACTTTTGCATCACATCCTGGTACTTGACAAGAAGATCCTTTTGTGCCAGCCATTTGGGGATGGGTTGCTTCAGATTCAATTACCTTATCCATAAGATGAGCTCGTGTCACGCTATTAAATCCCCCTGTAAAGAGCGAATTTGAGACGTATTGCTCTTCAACCTTCTGTGAGATGGATGGATCCATAGGTTGATTGTCAGGTGTTGGTGGTATATGCACTGTGTAGTTTGTAAAGTCACCACTCCCAAGTTCACTATCAAGATCATCCCTCGAATAGCTGACATACCGACCAGACGAAGTTCTTCGAGCAAATGTTACAGACTGCGGCATTGGCAACTTCTGTGCATCAGACACATCAGAAGTTGATGATAGATTGGAACGAGTCAGCTTAAATGACTTAGACCCCATAACCGAACAGTAAACACGCTTCTTCCCAGAGAATCTGCAAATGTAAAATACAATAAAGCAAACCCGAATCAAGAATCCATCAGCACCATGTGTAAGATCCTAAAGTTCAACAATCACAAACAGGAAATCACTCTCCTCCACATCAAAAGTCATAATCCACTAAGCTGCAGCCTAGTTAGTAATACGCAACTAGTCAAAATCAGAATGAGAACAAAGATACCCTCATCACAGTAAAAGTAGATCGTCGATCGATCTATTGAAAGCTTATGGAAGCTCGGAGGGTTTAAAAAGAAAACAGAAATTCCCACACGAATCTCAAAAGCCCTTTAAACAAGCTTCCAAGAGAAGAAATGGCCGGTTATCAAACAAATCAAGAACCCATCTAGCCTTTTAGAACGAAAAGATAAGAAAAAGGGTGAAAAAGAAAAAACCCATCAGAGAACTCTTACCCTACTTCTACATTAACTCAACTTCAGCAGCCCAAAATGAAAAAAAAAACAAAATAGATAAACTCACACCTTCAACTCTGTCTACTAGCTAAAAACCAAAGATCGAGCAGCTGAGGTGCGTCCGGCCTATACAGCCACTGATGGTGAAGAAATCAAATTCAAACCAAGAACCCCTCCTCCCAAACGAAGTAAAAAGAAGAAAGGTTGAAGGAAGATGCAAAGAAAAAGAGAAGGAGAGAGAGAGAAGAAGGGAACTGGTCACAAGCATGAGGAGTAACACTAACAAATCATGATTACAGAAGCTTTATTGGATTAAATTTATCCCTTGAAAACAGGTTTAACTTTAATGGGGTTTTACAAAAAATGGAGAGAAAAGTTGGAGGGAATGAGTTTTTGAGGAAGTCAGCAGAGTAGATGATGAAGAGAGTAGCCGGCGTTTCTTTACCGGTTCCAATCTAAGCTACCCTTCTGTCATTTGGCTTGCTTCAAAAACAAGATTCAAGCTTTTTCATGGAAAAGGAAAATAAAATTTCGCTTTCTTGCGTATTTCAACTTTGATTAAATTAATACAGAGATTTCAATTACAATGGAAGTGTGTGGCCTTTTGTTTCTTGGGTTTAACCCGGACAGGATGGAGTGGAATGCGGAAATTATTCAATTTCTTTTCTTCTTTTTTATTTTTATTTTTATCTTTATTTGTTTTTGCAATTTAGTTGTAATAAAAAAAATTGTAATTTAGTTTCTAGAATTTGCATCATTTTAATTCTTATCTTTAATGTTTTAAATTTTTTTCTAAAAAATATAATTCAATTACATTTCCAATCGAGAAACATTAACATACCTCATTTGATAAACTCAAAACTTTCGAGAGAAAACTAAACTATTATATTGCCCAAACTACAAAGATCAAAGGGACAACAGCTAAAGGTATTAGGACTAAAATAGGTTTAAGATTTAAACAAAAGCATAAAGATCTAATTAAAGTATCCATTTAATATACCTTATAAAGTTCATTAATTATGGAGCGAGAGAGTGAACCATCCATCTTCAGAATGATAGTTGATATTTTATCCACTAAGTCGCGTTCAAATTAAGTTAACGTCAAATAAAAGAATGACAATGGCATATGTATTATTGATGCAAAATTTTGGATAGGAAAAAAAATGCATAGGACCTGTAATTTATAGTTTGGGAGGAGAAGACCTGGCTAAGCTAAATTTCATAATTATAGCATAGAAAAGAAGTTAGAAGTTTTAAGCTACATCATTTTAAAACAATGTTTTTTTTCTTTTTTTGCAAAGGTATCGTAATTAAAGCGTGAAGAGGGAGAATCAAACCTCTAATCTCAAGGTCGATAATATAAACATTATGTCAGTTGAGCTACACTCAGGTTGACATAATAGTATATATAAAGATTAGAAAATTGGTGTATTCAATCTTTGAATATGATATTTGCTCCTTTTTGGACTTTCTAAAGTTTAAGAAATTTAAATTGTGTTTTTAAAATCTATAGATTGAATTATAATATCATTATAATTAATAAATTATAATGTGTCATTGAAAATATATGTTACTAAGAACACAAATTGGTAGTTGAAAAGAAAAATATATGTTAAATTAGGGTTAATCAGTTAAACTATTTTATGAGAAATATCGATTTATATATTTAAAGTTGAAAAATGTGTCACACTAAATTTTTATTGCATCAAATTACATTTAATTTTGATAAATGATAACAAAATTGATCCTTAAATTTGAATAAGTGTTAGCAATTTCAATTAAAATTAGTTTGAAAAATGTTAAGATAATTTTATTGTGTGAATTTAAAGAATTATAAAATTTATCAAATACAAAATTGATGGGACTTTACCTAAAAGTTGATTTTTCTTTCTTTCTTTTTTTTTTGTTGGAATTTACGAATTTTGGGAAATTTTATGCCACACTTTCACAAAATCCAAGAAATTCAATTTGTTGCTCTTGCTAATGTTTTTTACAAAAATAGGTAGTGAATTTAGCTAAAAATAAAACAAATTATAAAAGTTTAAAAATCTGTCTAAATGTAGAGTTTAAATTGATAAATTTAAAGTTAAGATTAATATACAATTTCAACTTTTGAGTATAATAGATAAAATTTGTTTTAAATATTAAATTTGTTAGAAAAATTCGGGGATTAAATAGGAGACAAATAGCCTTATTTTCTTACACTTTTTTTTGTAAGTTTACCAACTATGGACGATTTGGTAAATATTCAAATCGACCTCAACCATGGAGGAGCAAAAGTCGGTCAGTCGGTCGATTATTTAATTCTCTAAAAAATTTAGAATTTTCTCAAACCGACACCGACCGACCAACTTCGATTTGGTCGTCTCTGTTTTTCGATCGCTATCATGCTCATCCTACGTTTTAGAGATTGTTGTTAGCTTTTCTTTTCTTTTATTTGAAATATATATAGAAAGACAATTATGGGAGTTTTTTTTTACAATATGTGGATTGAAATAGTCAGATCTCTAACTTTAAAATTGATAATAGAATAACGATCCAATTGAGGTAGATTAATTTGGTTTATTTTTTTAAAATAAAAAGCAATATGACTCAATTATTTGTTTGGGGATAGATCTAGTATTTGATGTACCCATCAATTCACATGATTTAAAATATTATATAATAAAGAAACATTTTGTCTTAAGATCTAAAATTAGTTCATGTGCACTACAGATTTTGTTTTCAACAATTCCTTTTTATTATTTATTTATTTATTACAATATATATATAGATAGATATTACTCATTCTAAGGATGATGAAACAATGTGATGTAATTTTAGGGTAAGCATTATATTTTTAATGGTTGTTTAATAATTATTTGTAAAAAGAGCATGTACGATGTTCTTTATGGGAACCACTTATGTGAGTGTGAAGAGACTGTTTCTATGAAAATTTTAAAGCGGATTCTCTAAATACTTATAAGGTCATACAATAATGAGAACAAACTTTATCATAATGAGACATTGCACGACTTCAACTGTCTTAGTTTACTCTATAACGACTGACAATTCAATGCATCAACTTCACTGATTAGCTAAGCAAATAAAGACAGTAGTTTTTTCTTTTTTTTTCGAGGTAACTACAAGAATTTTTAAATTGTATCAATTTTAGATAATTGTAAATTACTTTTGTCTATGAACAAAATAATAAATAATAATAATAATAATTTGTTTAATTGAAGTATGAGGTATTTTAGACCAACAATAATGGCACGTAGAAAAGGTATAACATGGGAGCTAATTCAATGCATGCCACCATCAATTGTTTTATATGTCACAATGATGTGGTAAACAATCACGTGCTTTCAAATTAATTTTATATCGCTCTTGTACTTAGTCCTTTCACTTTGGTTCAATGCTAATTCAATACGAGAATCTGCTATATAAAATTAAAAGAAAATAAATTTAATTTTTAAAAACAATAAATCATATTGTTGCTAAATGAATTGAAGTAATTATTAAGTCAAACAATCTGTAAAAATAGAGATTGTGTATGTTAAACAACTGCGATGATCTGAAAAACTTGATTAACCTAACGCTACCCACATAGTTTACATTGGTTTGGGTTCATATAAATGAAAATTTTATGGATTAGATTGGTTCTTGGATTTTCCACACAAAATAACCCTAAGCCAACTCGAACTATTATTAACTTTAAAATATAAGTTTTTTTCACTTATGATATATATTTTATTTATTTAATTTTAGGATAACGGTGTAAGTTGTTAAACCGCTGAAAATATTTTCAAGATAGAAAAATGTCATTTTCTATATTTACAAATAAATTGGTTCGTTTTGCTATATATGAAAACAACCATTAATTTTATTTAATTTCTTGATTTTTTGTTCAATATTAATCTCTGTAATTTTAAAAATCTTAGATTCAGACCCCAATCTATTTTCAAATATAGCAAAATAACAAAAAATATTTACAAAATATAATAAAATTTCAAAATCTATCATAGATTCTAATGTTGTTATATTTGTAAATATTTTTAACAGTTTTCGTCATTTACAATATTTTTTTACTAACTTGTTAAAAAAACAATTTGCTATACATCAATATTTTTATTGTATATATATATATATATATGTATATATATATATATATATATATATATATATATATTTTAAAAAAAATGCTCATTCGTATTTTTTTTCACGAAAATTATGGTTATTAACTAATCAGT
>JBBPDJ010000003.1:4055073-4107485 GCA_037974625.1 Cucumis cinereus
ATATATATATATATATATATTTTAAAAAAAATGCTCATTCGTATTTTTTTTCATGAAAATTATGGTTATTAATTAATCAGTTTTAAGTTTTATTAAAAAGTGAGTACACTAAAACTAAAGCAAATAAAAATAAATACATTAAGATGTTAATTGAAGAATTTTGAAAATACAAAAATTAAATAACTATTTTAATTATTTTTAAAAAATGATGTATTATAAGAAGGACAAGGCGTGGAAGCTGAGCGGTTGGGTTTGTTAGGACAAATTTGACCATCAAATTTGGCGCGTAAACGCCAGTTGTTATATTATTGTTATTTTTTCTTTCATTACCAAAAAAGAAAAAAAAATAAATAAATAAAAAGGTATTATATAGCTGGCTTTTTCCTTCGATACTTGAATTTTCTTGTTTTGGTAAAAATATTTAATATTTATTAATTATAGCATCTTTCCATTCTCATAATAAATTTTATTTTATTCGGTAATGTTTGTTTTCTTTAATATGTCAAAACAATTACAACCCTTGTCTTTAATAATTGTATAAAATACAAGATTTATTTATTTTCAATCTATATATATATTCTTAAATCTAAAATTTACAACCACACAAACGGAACTCAACTGATATTATATATGTTAGTCGTCAAGAAGTTTGTAGTTTGAATATTTCTTAAAAGGTCCAACAAATCATTTAACAATTATATACCATAACCTTAAAAGAATCCAAACAAACAATAAAGGCACCATGCATGTTATTACAATCTGCTACCAAAACAAGTTATTCATTGAAAGTGAGATGAAAAAAAAGGGTTGAGTATATAAAATTTGATAGTGAATTCTCAAGAAATTACAAAAGAAAAATGTGTAGCTAATCTAAGTACAATTTATGAGATAATTAAAGTGAAAGAATTGAACACAAAAGAATTTTGAGTGAGAAAATAAAAAAGAAATGAATTGGATTGGATTGGATTGTGTGGGTTTAAGGGAATGTGAAAGAACCTCCAATTTGATTAGTTCCTGCTGGAGGACTAATGGCTACCCAAAGAAGAGAAATGGTGATAGCAATGAGACCTGACCACACAAAAACAATGGTAGGAGTCCTTCCTCTTCTTCCCATCAGCCCTTTAGCAAACGGGTAGAGATGAGCCAGTACCCAAAAACTGAAGAAAACACCTCCGATCAACCGGCTCCATTGCGGTATCACGCTATATATTGTTCGGCTAAACCCGACTGCTATTGCGATTAAGTTTGTGATCATGATGGTGATTGGTGGTATCATTAGAGATGTCCATTTCACGATGTAGAGATCAGCAAACTCGTCATCTACGTCGTCACCACCGGATTTCGATGTCAAGGTAAATGAAATTTCAATGCCAGCAACAACTTTTAGTAGACCTTGAAGAACAGCAGCAAGATGAGCACTTGTACCACCAATCAGCCAGAATTGTTCATTCCTCCACCACTCTTCTAATTCAATACCGGACCATCGGATCTCGAGCACAGCAAGCATACACAATGTGAGGGTAATGATTAGAAGGTATGTAAGAAATGTGACATTAAGCGTTTGGACGATGAACTGGCCAGAGAAGAGGGAAAGTGCTGGTAAAAAGCAGTAGACAATGAGGAAGATTGAAGTGAAAGGGTAGATTCCAACGTTTAAGTATGCTATTCTTTGTAAGACTTTCATTTTTGGACTAGCAAGGAATGCGTTGTTGCGGGAGAAGAAAATTTCGACCGATCCTGTAGCCCATCGAAGCACTTGATGAAGCCTATCAGTGAGGTTGATCGGAGCTGTGCCACGGAAAGCATCTCGTTTCGTGACGCAGTAAACTGATTTCCAACCTCTATTATGCATCCTATATCCAGTGACCACATCTTCAGTAACAGATCCATAAATCCACCCGACACGGTTACCCCATTCGGTTTTATCTTCATACCAACAAGAAATCACACTAATTGCCTCTGCCACTGTTGAAGCATCAAGGAGATCACGAGGGATCGTAAGAGCACCCGGTGGGCGTCCGTTTTTTACAGCTGGATGGTCAGCTAACGGCCGCCCTTGATACTCAGCAACGGGGATAGAATCGATAAGGAAAGATGAGTTACCAAATCTTTTAGGGAACAGAGACAGATTCATTTCCTCATCGTCAGAATCACCCATTCTCAAAGCTCTGCTCTCTTCAGGGCTGCTTGCAACTGATGTATGCTTCTTTCGTTGCCCCCCGCAGCAGCAGCTACAAAAACCAGCCTGATGCTCTTTCGATCGAGGTGGATCAAATCCATAAAGGGCAACCCTCCTAAACAGGCATCCTGTTCCCACGTAAACTGGTCCTTGAAGTCCATCAAGAGCTCGCATGTTAACATCAAAGAACACAGTGTTGTGATTCGCATATCGATCGGAAGGATCAATCCCCTCAAATCTTTGTGGGAACTGCACATAGCAAAGTCGATCGCCTCCACGATCCATCATGAAGCACATTCCTTCTCTCATTGCTTGAGAGTTGTAGATATAGTGGTCACAATCAAGGTTGAGAATGAAGGGACCATTGGACATGATAGCTGACGCTCGAACAAGAGCATTCATGGCTCCGGCCTTCTTGTTGTGATCATACCCTGGTCGTTTCTCTCGAGAAACATAAACAAGCAAAGGAAGACGAATATCAACCTCAGAAAGGTCAAGAAGCTTCTCGTCTTCAACCGTTCCGTGAAGAGGTTCATCACTAGGTGGCTTCAACATAACCTACATTATCAAAACATGATAAATAAATCAGGAAAAAACGAAATCAAAATTCCAAAACTATAATGAATTCATTTTAAGCAGTAATTTTTCAATGATGTTACCTGTATAATACCAGCATGGTCACCCTTTGAGTGCTCAGATGATGGTTGCAACCAAGTCCCTGGCCAATGGGTTCCATCAGCCATCCATGTAGCTTTAGGGATCTTCACACTTTCTATGGGTTCATCAGCACCAATGTTCTGTCTTTGAACCTTCATAGCTTTGATTTCCTCTCTTGCATGATAAGCATCCGAGCGGCGACGAATAGAGTCAGGAAGTCCATTTATACGAACTTTGAACTCATCGTACTCACGCTTGACACGTCTGCGATCCTTGACAAAATCTGACTTTACTTTGTTCTTGAATGGATCTCTTTTCAAACTGAAATATGACTCAGGATTACGGGGTTCAATGCCATGCTTTCGACAAAATGGAACCCAAATATTAGCAAAGCTTGCAGCTTCAGCCATGGCTTCAAAAGTTAAAAGTGCACCTCCATCATCAGAAACATAGCAAGCAAGCTTTTCAACTGGGTAGTCAGCTGCTAAAATGGAGAGGATAGTGTTTGCAGTTACAAGAGGTGGTTCTTTTTCAGGATCTGCAGTGGATACAAATATATCTATGCCTGGGAGATCAGATTTCCCAGTAGGATTACTCGGACTTGGCGTTTCGAATTTCTCCTTCAACACATTAAGATCAGTAGCTCTATTTATAGGACACAACTTTGGTAGTTGATCAAGAAGCCAAGAAAAAGCAAACCAAATTTCACAAACCACTGACATAGCCCAAAGCCAATATGCATCAGTATTTGGATGACTCACTCTCCAAGCCAAGAAGAACCCGAGAACAACCATCCGAACCGCGATCAAAAGCCTGTTTAAACACAACGTTATCATTCAGAATAAGTTGGGAAGAAATCCAAATTGAAAACAGTGACATAACAATGTTAGAATGTCAATGAGAACATACCTATATGGACTCAAAACAGCAGCAGGAATTTTCAGTTTTCGTGTAAGGGGTCGCCATGGTTTATTCATGAATTCCATGGGCTCAACTTCGTCACTGTTCCCATTTTCGAATCCCTCGTCCTTCGGCCATATAGCATTCCCATATCCATAAGTTCCCCTAGTCTCAAACAACCATCTATTGTGATCAAATTCTCCAACCCCAGTTTGGCTTCTCATTAATGCAGATTTAGTAGACTTCATCAATGACAATCTTCTCTCCATTTTTGACACTGTAGCTGGTGGAGGAAGTGTAAGAGGTCTTCCATGTTCAACAGCAAGTTCATCTAGATCCGTGTTCTTATATGGTTCTTTACAACCGGGGCAAATTCCACCTCCAGTTTTAACCGCATCCACGTAACAGTCTCGACATATCTTGAAATCACATTCACATGGGAGAATGTCATTTCCACGTTCATCACTCATAACCTTCGAATCACAGCCAGGTATAGCACATCTAGATCCTTTTGTACCAGCCATTTGTGGATGTATTGCTTCAGATTCAATCACTTTGTCCATCAAATGAGCTCGTGTCACGCTGTTGAACCCACCAGTAAATAGCGAATTCGATACGTACTGCTCTTCGACCTTCTGTGAAATTGAAGGATCCATTGGTTGATTATCAGGTGTTGGAGGAATGTGTACAGTATAGTTCATGAAATCACCACTCCCAAGCTCACTATCAAGATCATCTCTCGAGTAGCTAATATACCGACCCGAGGATGTTCTTCGTCCAAATGTCACTGTTGGTGGAAGTGGAGGCTTCTGTGCTTCCGATGCATCAGAAGCTGTTGACAAATTTGATCGGATCGGTTTGAATGACTTCGATGCCATAACCAAACTCAATATAAAGTTCTTAAGTTATATCCAACAACTGCAGAACAAAAAGAAGAAAAAACAGTATTATTAAACATAATCCATAAGAATACACTATTTGGAAGTAAACATAGATCATCAATGCACTTAAAACCCTCCTTCGAATAAGAAAAACAGTGTTTTCCCCATAATCAAAGGATTCATTCTACGAAGAAAAACAGAGTTATGAGTCAATGAGCAGAGAAATACCGCATTCTCTAAACAATGGAAGAAAGAACAATAACTTCAAATGGGAAGTACAGAAACATAATCAAAATTCAAAAGAAAGTGAAAAACATCGAGAACCATAAATGCAAAAACCCCTTCAAACCATTCTTTTAGGAAGTGAAAGAAGGGAAAATATCTTTTAAAAAAAACATACCTCCTTAGCCAAAAACAAACGAAACCCACTTCACAGCAAGCTAAAACTTGAAAGAAGAAAGTTGTTGAGCCATTGAGAATGGAGGAGAAAATGAGAAAGGAGAGAAAAAGAGAATGAGGATTGATCGTGAGGAGGACTATGAGCACTAATAGGCCATGATTGAAGGGAACAAAAAAACAAAATAAATAAAAGAAGAAGAAAAGCAAGACTTAGTCGTGAGTTGTGGGGAAGATTAACAGCACTAATTGACCATTTGGGATTGTATCATTCTGAAATAATTTTATATACAACCACATGAAATACGAAAGATCAGAAGAAGGTTCAAGTGGGCAGAGTGTGATGCTCTCTTAGAATTAAGAAACAGCTATGGCGGATTGATTTGGGTTCGACCCATTTGGGATTTGGTTAATGAATATTAAAATGAAGGATGAAGTGAAGGAAGGCATGGGAAAAGGGCGAAAAAGTCATGGAGCTTTCTGTGTCAATGAAGAACGAAAGTGGACTTTTAACTACGCGGAGGAAGAAACAGAGGAAACCAAGAAAAAAGGTAGATTGGATTTGGTAAAATGCAAATAAAATTAATAATAAAATATTAAATTGTTATTATTTTGCGTGTGGAAAGTTTCCTAATGTGAATGAATGTTTGTTGTAATTGGAAACTATCCTTTTGGATAAAATATAATTTTTTATTTTTCCAAATGTGAATGTTAATTTTTCTTAATGTAACATGTAATTTATGGGAGGGTATATTGGTCATTTCATATTTAATTAAAATTTTAAAAAATGGAGATATGTAGACCAAATTTTGGAAGGAAATGTAATTGGAAACCATTACGTTGGGGGATGTGCTGGCAAGAGACATGAAGGAGAGAGAAGTTAAAAATATTAATAATTATTGGAGGAAAACAAAAAAAAATAAATAAGAAAAGAGAATAAAAAAATTTTAGATTCTATTAGACATAGATAAAAGTCTATTGGTATCAAACATTGATAGAATCTAACATTTTGCTATAAGTTATAAATATTTTTATTCATTTTACTATATTTGATATGAGAAATTGTCAAAAATAGTAAAATAGACAAAAAATATTTACACCCCATAGAAAAATCTAAGTGTAATAGATTTTTGTGTTTTGGTGGTTTTTTTCTATAAGGTGTAAATAGTTTTTTTTATTATTATTTTAAAAAAAAAACCCATATTTTAAACCTTGCTTTTAGCGAAGTTCATGCAAGTGTAACATTACACTATATTTGCCAAAAAAAAAAGAGATTTTTTTTCAAATATAGAAAAAAAAACAAACTATTTACATTTCATAAAAAAAAACCACTAATAGACAAAAATCACTTACACTTGATTTTTCAATGAAATATTAATATTTTGTAAATTTTTTATTTTTGATAATTTCTCAAAAAAAAGTTAATTCTTTTAAATGAAAAAACGGTTTAAAATATTTACAAATATAAAAAAATTATATTAAATATCAATGATAGGCATTGATAAACATCTATTGGTATCTAAGCGTTATTAAGCATGGATGATAGTAGTTTATCCATGTCTATTAGTATCTGACGTTGATTAACATTGACATTTTGTTATATTTGTAGATATCTTTGTTCATTTTGCAACATTTGTAAATATTTTCGACAATATTTAAAAACCATTTTTGCCTTTTTTTTTTCCTCCCTCTCACAAACAAAGTTTGTTAAGTTGTAGTTTTGAAATGTTTTTAAAAAAACAATTTTGTGATTTTAGAAAACTCATGGTTTTAATGTTTTGGTTCACTCATATTGCTTGATCAAACATCTAACTTCACACAAAAAATGCATTCACTCATGGTTTTAACAAAACAGGAATAGTGTTAGCATTTAGCTAAATTCATGTTTAGTTTACACACTTTTTTGGCTTATTCATTATCAAATGTGATTAAAAATCATCACTGCGACTAAATCGAACATAACTCAATTGACATACGATTTTGTTAATTAATAATCACAAGGTTCGTAGTTCCATCCCCATACCTTCAATTATATTTTAAAAAAATGACCTTGCAATCTTAACCTACAAAACATGTGGATATCTAGACAAATTGGCAAGCAACTTTAGGAAGAGCGTATTTTTAAGAACAAAGTCCATCCATATGTTTTTTTCATATAAATTTTAATTTGAGATATAATTTAAGTTGAACAAATAATAAGTTGTAGATATACTCACATTATGCTAGAGGTCGTCCAAAGACCTTCTAAAAACCATCGATATGGAAATAACCCATACAAGTTCAAGATTAAGAATAAATTAAAAAATGAAAAATTGTAAAAAATGATAAAGTTGACAAAATATTTACACTTCATAATAAAATTAAATGTGGTGGATTTTTGTCTTTTTTTAGTAGAAAAATAAAAAGGAATATAAATTATTACAATAATATTGCATTGCATGTGCTGAAGTTTTGAGGTTGAGGGGGAAAAAAAGGAGAAAAAGAAAAGTAAATGGGAAGCATGATAGATTAATTTAAAAAGAAATATTTTGTAATTAAAATATTATTTTTTGGAAAATAAAATAATATTTTAAATATAGGCGAAAATGATGGGATTGTGAGGGCTGGGAAACGCGTCGATTCAATTTAGATGTGTGAATGCCAGCTGTTTGGTTCTCTAAACATGCTTTCCCAATTCCCATAAATCCATTCCTTTTTTTTTTTGTTTCTCTTAAATATTTTTACATTATTATAATTATGCAAATTTGCAAAAACAAACTCTAAAATGTACACATTGTAATTTGAAGGACTTAAGTTGTTTGTGTTTGAGATGTGGAAACGAAGCGAATGTTTTATAATCCTGAATTGGTAAAATAATTTTTGTATTTATTGAATGGTTAGTTTCCCGTCATTTGTTTAAATTAATGATTAATAAAATTGAGAATAATTACAATTAAAGATATGAAAGTTGACAAATTAAATGATGTTATTTGTCTAAGCATTGCATCCATTAAGTCATGTCAGCTCGTCCAATTAAATTATGTCACGTGTCAATTGGATCGAAAGTTGTATGAGCTTGGGGTTTATTAAAATAAATAAGAACAAAATTAAATAAAAATTTATTGAAATTAGATTAAATTGAGTTCAAACCCAAAAGTTGGGCCTAATATCAACCGGGCCTAAGCCCATATAAACAGAGTTTGTAACTTTGTTTATTGTTTAAGTTGTTTTATGATATATTAAAAGATTTATATTGATTTCTACGATGTTTATCTAATTAGGTGAAAATTCTAGATGCTCAACTTATTGAACAATTCCGATTCCAAATACTTCACTTTGTAATACTAATTATCCAATGCTTCCATTTACTCACGTATTTGTTGTATAGTTCAAAAGCATTTTTATTTTCAAATAAAACTATGTTATAGTATCCATTTAATATTTCGTATTGTCGAATTAATTTATATTAATTAGTTGTTGATGTTATGAATATTAAATATATAAGTATTCTATCTGAATTGAATTTCTTGATATTGCTCCATGCAAACGCCTTTCAAAAGGAGGTCGTGCCCAGGGTGACACAAGGTCGAGCATGAAATCTCACGTTGGAGACTGTAGGATATGTTGACAGATATCATTCTCTTACTCATCATATCACTTATTATAAATACTTTCTCCATTCACCTTGATATTGACTCATGCAAACACATTTTGAAAGAAGGTCGTGTCCAAGACGACATGAGACCAATCATCAATCTCACAACGTGAATTTATTCGGATAGCGCATGAGAAAATAATCGTTATATGCATCTGTTTCACCCACTGAGTAGTTTAAGGTTATAGGTTCAAAACTTAGGTAAATTAGACTAAAAACATTTGGCTAAGTTGTGTTGTGTT
Source organism: Cucumis cinereus (assembly GCA_037974625.1). Classification (NCBI taxonomy): domain Eukaryota; kingdom Viridiplantae; phylum Streptophyta; class Magnoliopsida; order Cucurbitales; family Cucurbitaceae; genus Cucumis; species Cucumis cinereus. The sequence goes on from JBBPDJ010000003.1 coordinate 4,063,963, forward strand.
TTCCCAATATAACACTTTTATTGGATAGTTGTAGTATAATGTTTTAATTTATTGAACACTTCAATAAATTAGTACATTTTCGCAAGATAAATAAAAAATTGACTAAAACCTCAAGGTTGGTCCCTAAATAAGGGTGTCGTTTTCGTCAACTTAAAGACCTCAATCCTAAACAAAACCCAAGACAAGGTTTAAGTAATAATTTATTTAGTAATCTTTTATTTTTCTTATTTTTAATTCTATTAAAATAAAATAAAAGACTTTTATTTTAAATCAAATCTAATTAAAAATAAAATTAAAGATTAATTTAAACTTAAAACTATTTAAAACAAATTAATTAACATTAGGCTTAGCATGCAACACTAAGCTAATCATTCATTAAACATACCACAGTTTTTAATGAATTAAAACTTGTTGTATGCATTTTATAAAATTATCAATTAAAAATAACAATTATAAACTAATTAATAAATCATATTGATATTTTTCATTAATCATACACAAATATAACTCTTATAAAGAGATTAATGAACACTACATAATAAGCATGATTTTAATTGTACATTAAAAACATATAATTTAAGTCTTATATTTAAAAGTTTGTGTTAAATATAACAATTATATAAAAAGAATTGATGCATTTTGGTATTCTATAACAATTAATTAAATTCATATAATATAATTATATAAATATAATTAATAGAGAAACAAAAAATGCATTAAAATTGAAAAAAGAAAAATAAATACACCAATTGGACGTGAACTCACGACCAACAGAATGCATGGGCATGCACTTGACCACTAGAGCACCTGAAGTATTGTTGTTCGATAGTGGCGCTGTAGCTGAATGCCGCGCTACGTCCTTGTGTCGTAGCGCCAACCGTAGTGCCGCGGCGCTTCGGCAAAGAAAGCATTTTTCTGCTCCAATTTTCGCTTGAATTGCTCCGTTTTCGATCTGCTACCTCAGCAACACTTGCCAAAACCCAAGATCCGGACTTACAAACTTGATTACTGAATTAAAATGCCCAGAACATTATTGATCTAATGCTAAAATTCGAAAACATTTATTTTGAAAAACTCATTCATCGAGAGAACAGAAAGTTACCCACCATCAATTATGTGTACAATTCAAAACAAAAATCAAAGCAACGATTTGGCTCTGATTCAATCGTCCATGTAGAAGCGTGTTGCTTCGAATTTGTTTAAATTTTGTAACATAAAACAATATAACACATAACATGCAATAGATCAAGTATGATATTTTCTCAAATTAGAGATGGAGAAAATTTTACCTTTGAAGAAGTATTCTTCAATTCTTCTATAGTTCTTCACGAATTTAAAGAATTCATCTTTGCGTTTCAATCTCTCAACGCCACTATTGGATCTTTTTCGCTATTCTCTTGGCAATGATCGATCGTGGGAACCAACTTTTTGAAAGAAAAATATGGATTTTTGTTTAGGAGAGTTTTTTTGGGTTCTCTATGTGAAATTTCTAGAAATCGATCAGAGAAGGAGAAAGTCTCACTACTAAGAGTTGAGATCCACACCCCTTTTAAAGAATATTGAATTAGGATTTTTCTTTAACCACCCACTCACATTATTTTATTTAATTAATTTTAAATTATGTTTTTTGAACGAAGAATTTCAAGCAACTAAGTTCCACTATGTCAACAAGCCAAGTTTATTGTGAAAATTATAATTTAGATCGGGTAATTAAAATTGCTTAGATCTAACCTAATTCAAGTTCATGATAAAAAATTGTGTTAAAAAATATATCAAGTCCAAGTCCAACAAGCAAATGTGTCCAAGCTCAAAAAGTAAATGTGTGACCTTGAAAATCGCTTCTATAAATAGAGGTCTTGCCTTATCATTTGAGGAGGATGAAAAATTGATGACCAAGGTGATTTAAAGATTTAAGCTCTCAAAACTTTGAAGTAATCGATCTTGAGATTATCATCTTCTGAAAAATTGAAGACTTGAATGATTAAACCTTCATTCAATTCCAAAAGATTGAAGCTCTAATCGAACTTACGTTCATAACCTTTTGAAGATTGAATACTTGAGAGGCTAAAACCTCACTGAATTCCAAAAGATCGAAGCTCAAATCGATCTTAAAATTACAACTTCCTGACGACCGAACCACTCAAATTCTGGAGACTTAAACTTTGAAGCTCTTAAATTTTGAAAAGTGAGGCTCTAAAGCTTTTGAGATCTAAAGTTCTATGATCAAAACTCCGAAGATCTGAATAATATAACTCTTTTAAAGTTGTAAGATGGATCCAAGCAGATCAGCAAGCCAAAGTTCGAACTATTCACACGATAGAGTATTTGGAGTATTTATGCGTCCATGAATTAATCATTGCAACAAGTCGATCCTTCACAAATAGTTCGTAATTATAACTGGGTCAAATTACCGTTTTAGCCTACAATTACATATTACTCCTTAAGTTCTACCAATCCCGCTAATGAAGATCTGCTTATAGCCCTACTATAAACGAAGTCCCTCTCGGGCCATTGAGAATTTGGTCGAGCTATACTAATGAGCAATTTGTGAAGGGTCATTTCGCTATTGATTGGTTATATCAATTGACACAAAAAGATGTCTACAATATAAAAAGTGCAACTGTTATAGAATGACGGGGAGCTAATGAATGGAGATAAATTTAATTAAAAAGTTTAATTAATTAATCTCGTATCATTGGAGTTTCAATCGGTAGGTTAAGGTCCTCTGGAAAACCGAAGTTTAAGATGATAATCCAAAAATCTCCAAATTTCCTTGATCTGGGATGCTTGTAATGCGACATCTTACAAATGATGGTAGTATAAAGGCACACTTCATTCTAAGATAGTCGTGGAAACAAAAAAAAAACTCCTAATTGACCAGTAAACCAAGATTAGGTTTAGTAAACGGCATCGTATAGAGTTTTGTAGTAGGGGACTTGGTTTAAACGCTAATTAATATGAGTACGGACTTATTTTCGACGCTACACGGTTCGTTCCCTTCGCATAAATAACGTCGTTTCATTCACCCTCCCTCGTTTATTCCTTCTTCTTCATCCATCAGCCTCTGGGCTTTCTCCTTTTCTCCCTCTTCGACCTCACTTCTCATGCTCACACAATCGATTACGGTACGCTTCGCTTTCCCCTATACAGATCTATGCGCACTGTTCCTCATCCAAATCCCTATCTTCCCGCATTTTCTTCTCCATTCTTTCCTTGGATGCTGGAATTTGTCGTTTCCTTATTGGAAGCAGCTGGTTTTTTGGTTCTTGGTTTAATGGTTTGATGCTAGGGCTTTTTCATTCGAGAGCAGTGGATTTGATTGTGCCATTTTTGTTTTTAATCTCCATTTTTTATGTGTGTTAATCGATGTTGTTGTTAATTTCAATTTGGGAATAGAAAAATTAGCTAATGCTTGTTTAACTGCTTCCATTGAGTTTGTTTGTTCCATTGTTTGATGCTCTTACGTGGGTGTGTTTCCGATTCTGGACCTGTTTTTATTTTACCTGCTTTGATATTTGATTTTTGTTCTACCAATTGTTTGGTATGCTGTATTGAAAACTAGTTTTTTTTCTTCCTTCTTGCTAACAATATGTTTTTGGTGATTCAATGCTTTATGTTGTGTGCTGGATGAATGATTGATTTGGGTTTTTTTTTTCCTTTGCAGTTCGAGATTAGTTGCTAACTTTACTCAGTTGCAGCTGGGAATAGATAGACAACGATGTTTGGTTCTCCAAACCGTAAGTTTTTCTTTTCATAATTTTGTTATCCTAATTGCAGTTTGTTTGCTGAGCTGTGGATCCTTCTCTATGTCTCATCTTTAAGTTTTTAAGGTAATGTAGGGAGGTAATCGAGTGAGAATTTTTTGGTGGAAGTAAGCTAAATACATGGTTTATCTCCTTTAAATTCTGAAAGTGATGGACTTCTATATTTTGTTTCATAATGATATGGCACCTCTCCTGGAAGTATGGCAGATTGTAGTCTTATGCGATGGGATTTTGTTATCTTGACTTGTTGTTTCTTAGTTTTCTTCTGTGTTCCTGTGGTTAGTATGTGCACATCTTAAATATCATAGGCTTCCTGCTTGTTTTCTTGCTATCCAGTGTATTTAAATTTACTTTTGTATGTGCAATCACGACTCATGACTTAAATTGTGAACTTCTTTTCACTTTGTAAATGGCTACTTAATGAATTTTGCACGTCTTGCCTTCAACTTTTTTGTATCTTTGAACTTTTTTTGAGCTTTTTTACTGATTGAAATTCCAAGATCTTGTACTAAGTGGGGTTTTTTTTTTGGTGTCAATTGTTGGGCTTGATTCCTTACACAGCTTTTGGGCAACCATCTTCTAGCCCTTTTGCATCTCAACCAGTTTTTGGGCAAACTGCCAACGCAAGTAATAATCCTTTTGCACCTAAGCCCTTCGGCAGTACATCCCCATTTGGCTCACAGACAGGAAATACAGTATTTGGTGGTACATCAACGGGAGTGTTTGGGGCAGCCCAGTCTTCTCCCTTTCCTTCTACCACAACATTTGGCGGCTCATCATCACCAGCTTTTGGAGCTACTCTGTCCACTTTTGGATCGTCATCAACTCCAGCATTTGGTAGTTCATCATCTTCTTCATTTGGAGGTATGTCTTTTTAAGTTATTATCTTTTATCTTCTGATAACCAGTTTTTCACGTATCCTAAGAGTTTCAGCAATACTAGTGTCTTTTACATGCTAGATTTCTGCATGCATTTTTTGGTTCTTCAGCTACGAGAGATTTTCACTGTGTTCTTAAACCATCATTTACCTGCAAGCGCAATTCTCAAATCTATATTTTATTTGTAGTTGACCATCTCTTCAGTGAACATTAGAGAGTTTATGTGATTCTGGTTTCTATGACATATTTCTGTCAATGTGTATGCCTAATTCATCCATAAAGGATTGTCAACTTTTTTCTCATGGAATTATGAATTATTGTTATTGGAAAGGTTGTCTTTTGTTCTGCTTATATGAATATATTTGTTATCTTCCTTTGGCGAAGGATTAATGATTTTTCCAGTGTTATTTTGTTTGGAAATGCTGAATCTCTTTTATATAAGATTTTTTAAATACTTATTGTTTGGATATTTCTTTTGATGAAGCCACTGTATATTTCCTCACTGCCATTACTTTTATTCATTGGCATTCAATTCAGAACACAGATTATGACTAGGAAAATTTGAATTTTGTTTTAATCACTTGTACTTCATTTATTATGTGGATTTAAATCTGACGCTCTCCTTTCTGGCAGGTTCTTCAATTTTTGGGCAGAAACCACTGTTTGGAGGCTTTGGATCTACTCCTGCTCAAACAAATCCATTTGGAAGTACAAACCAGCAATCTCAGCCAGCATTCGGAAGCAATGTCTTTGGTTCTTCATCACCTTTTGGTGCCCCTAGCCAGTCTGCATTTGGAGCTACTAGCACTCCTGCCTTTGGTGCTACAAGCACTCCTGCCTTTGGTGCCCCAAGCACCCCTGCATTTGGTGCCACAAGCACCCCTGCATTTGGTGCCACAAGCGCACCAGCATTTGGTGCCACAAGCACACCAGCATTTGGTGCCACAAGCACTCCAGCATTTGGCGCTGCAAGCACCCCAGCCTTTGGTGCTACAAGCAGTCCTGCCTTCGGTTCAACAAGCACACCTGCCTTTGGTAGTACTGGGAATGCATTTGGTTCGCTAAGCACCCCTGTTTTTGGATCTGGAGGTGGATTTGGTGCTTCTAGTACTCCTGCTTTTGGAGCTTCAAGTACTCCTGCTTTTGGGTCTTCAAGTGCTCCTGCTTTCGGAGCTTCTAGTACTCCATCCTTTAGCTTTGGGTCCGCTCCAGCTTTTGGGCAATCTACTTCTGCATTTGGTAGTAGTGCTTTTGGTACCAATACATCTCCTTTTGGTGCTCAAAGTTCTCCTTTTGGTGAGCCATTCTGAAATATCTTACTATTTATTACGGTTCCAATTTTCTTTTGGAGTTGTACAATTTTTTTGCTTCATTGGGCATGAGTATGAGTTCTTTTGAATTTGATACAGGAGCACAGTCTACATCTACATTTGGAACCAGTGGTTTTGGGCAAGCTGGTTTTGGTGGTCAGCGAGGTGGCAGTAGAGTCACTCCTTATGCACCAACACCTGAGCCAGATCCTGGAAGTGGCAGTACGCAAGCAGCTGGAAAGTTGGAGTCTATATCAGCCATGCCTGTCTACAAAGATAAAAGTCACGAAGAGTTGAGATGGGAGGATTATCAATTGGGGGACAAAGGTACCTTTTAATTTTTTTTCTTTAAAAAATGTGCGAAGTTTATTTCCTATGGATAATTTTTGGATTCTTGTGTTTGTTCTGCAGGTGGACCTCTTCCAGCTGGTCAATCTGCTAGTGGTGTTGGCTTTGGTGTTTCTAGTGCACAGCCTAACCCTCTAGCTTCTTCGACATTTAGTCAATCAAGTCCAAATCCTTTTTCTACATCTACACCAACCAATCCATTTGCCCCTAAACCTTCGGGTTTTGGTACTTTTGGACCTTCAACGACGTTTTCGTTTAATTCTTCAGCATTTGCTCCTTCCACTTCGTCAAACCCCTTTGCATCGACAACAGCAGCATCAACATCAGCTTTTTTAGCATCAACAACCTCTCAGTTTGGCAGTTCATCGCTATTCAGTTCATCTAACACTCAGCCCCTTGCCTCACAATCTGCTTTTAGTTCAACTACATCTCCAGGAACAAATCTTACATTTCCTTCCAGCTTAAATTTTGGTAACACTCAATCATCTTCCCTATTCCAATCCACAACACCTGCAATTGGACAGACAGGTTCAGCCTTTGGCGCTCCCTTTTCACAATCCAGCTTGTTTAGTCAACCTTCGTCTGGGGTTGGTGGAAATCTTTTCTCTAGCTCGCCATCACTCTTAACTTCAAGCAATCCAATGGGTTTTGGTCAAACATCTGTAAGTAGCGTTTTGACTTTACCATATTGTTTGTACTTTTCTTGTGTGAGATGATTGTGTATTGATTAGTAGACGACTTTACCTTTATGTATAGTATCATCATATGTAACCAATTCTTCCATATCTGTGGAAGGGGGAGGGAAAGAAAGGTTCATAGAGTAAAATATTAGTTTGTGGAGTTAAATATCTGTATTTGGGGTGCATAGTTTGTGGAGTTAAATAAGAACTAGTAACTTGAAGGTTGTAGTTTGCTACTTGTAGTTTTTATACTAACAGACTTGTTATCTTGTTCATACTGTAGGCCCCTTTCTCTATGCCTTTTCAACCAGCACAAGCACAGGCACCCACTTCCTTTTTTAGCAACTTGGGTCAGTCTCAACCAAGTAAGCTGATTCATAAAAGTTGATCAATGATTTTGTTGAGCATTTAAACACTTTATATTAATGTACTAACTTGATTATTTTTTCCCATTAGTTGGTTCAAGTGGTTTTGCAGGAACTTCAAGCATTTTTGGCCAGAGCAACTTTGGACAATCGTAAGAGTCTCACATTCCCTCATGTTATTGGCTATGTTATTTGCGTATTGTTGAGTTTTGGTCTTCTTATTGCGTCACACATTTCTTTGTTATTTGCCCGTTATTTACATATTATTGAGTTTTAGTTTTCTGATTTGATCTTTTAATTACTATTATTATTATTTTTCTATTATTATTATTATTATTATTATTATTAGGGGCAATTTTCAAAGACGGCAAAAATCAAAATGAACCAAAATATTTGCAAATATAACAAAACATCACTGATAGATGCTGATAGATATTGATGTACTAATATTATCTATCATTGATGGATATTGACTTGTTGTCTATCGTTATAGACTATGGAATTTTGCTTTATTTGTAAATATTTTAAGTAGTTTTTCCATTTAAAACAATTTCCTATTATTTTTGCATTCAATAAAGATGGAATTTATTAATTTTGCTAAGAGATAATGTGTAAGGTATTCCTTTGTATTGATATTTAGAGAGAAAGATGCCCAAAGGCGATAAAGTTCAAGTCTCATTGGTTTGTTTGCGTGATGAATCGTTGACCCAATAGATATGGTCACCAACGTTGGATTGCTGAGAAAATTGCCATAAGTTCTTGTGTATGGATTTTGCTCGCGCTCACCTAGGCTAAAATAATATGACTTAAGCAAACAATTAGTCAGTGTTTCTGAGATTTGTTCCTAAACTAGATGTCCTAGTGGCTACTCTGGTGGTACTTCACTTGGGGCCACACTCGATCAGAACCCTCCGTCAGTTCTACTCTGGAATGTCAACAAATTGGCTCCGATACTATGTAAGGTGCTTAAGCATCTTGGAGAACCACACTCCAAAAGCTAAGCTATTGGGGTGGGAGAGCCAAGCTACTTAAGTACTACATTGGTCATCCCATTCTAACCAATGTGGGACAAAGACATCACACAACTACCTTGGTTCCTAACAATTGGAAGATACAGAGAGAATGGTTAAACTTGCACCTTTTGCTTAAGTCCTAGAACAGACTATCTGAGTGTTTAGCTTTAAAAAACACTGGTAAAGTCAAATTATGGATTTAGTTTCTAATTTGGTTGGATGGAAATTTGTTTTTCTTTGGCTCATAGTTTTCTTTTATTGGCTCTTGCCATGTGATTTTATCAGTCAGACATTGAGTAATTGGCCTGTATTAAGATAACTTAGGGCCACACATAGTTATCAAACATTCAATCTCTTGTGCCTAGATATTGATTGCCATGTATCGGTAATATTTGCATGCATGTACTTTGTAGGCCTATCACGCAAAACCCCGTAGTACAACCAGCGCCGGCTACAAATCCATTTGGAACACTCCCTACAATGCCACAGATGTCAATTAGTAGACCAGGAGCAGCACCTTCTATTCAATATGGAATTTCCAGCATGCCGGTAAATTGGACTTGTCTTTATCTACTGAAGTTTGAGTTGGAGTTGGAGATCAATCGTTTCTATGTCGTCAACATCTGCTTGAAGAATATAGTTTGGTGCTCTTTTTGTCTCTCCATTAATTGATACTGCTAATGTAGGTTGTTGATAAAGCGGCTCCAGTCAGAATATCATCTTTCTTGACGCCTCGCCACCTATCTCACAGACGGATGAGATTGCCTGTGAGAAAATATAACCCTAAGAATGATGGCAGTCCAAGGGTATGACTATTTCTTCTACTATTCAGTCTTTTCCTTTTCCTGTCCCTCACATTCCTATTGTGGTGGGAGATCACCAAAATGGTGCCTCACTTGATTTTTTTAACTACAGATTGCTTATAGCTCGTCATTTACAGGTTCCATTTTTCAGTGATGATGAAGAAACACCAAGCACTCCGAAGGCCGATGCTCTTTTTATTCCCAGAGAGAATCCTAGAGCATTGGTTATTCGTCCCATGGATCAGTGGCCCTCAAAAGCTAATTTAGATAAAAATTTCCCATCAAAGGACACCCCAGTGCGTGAAAATGGTATTGCTCTTTTTGTTTGGTCCTTTCCAATTTTTGTGTTTCTTAGTTGATAACACTTGAAAAAGGTTCGCTTGGTCGATCAAAGCCAAGTAACCAGAGATTTAATGTAAAATAGAGTTGTATGTTCTCATTGTTTTTTTAATGTTGGACTATTTGTTTAGAATTTGAAAATATTGAGAAGGAACCCATACTATCTAACATAAATGGATTTCATTCATGTACACGGTAACATAGTTTTGTGAACTTTTTTTTTTGTCTTTGAAAGGTTTAGGGTATTAAAGCAATTTTGGAAAATTTGGTGGTAGTTTTAAAATGATGTACTAACAGTTTTTAAGGATATTAATGGAACTTTTGATAGTTTTGGAGTGTTTTAAACAAAATGCTCATGGATTTTGTCCAAAAATTAATGGGAAGCGTGTTTTTTTAAAAATCCTTTTGAAAGTTTAAGGGTATTAATATACTTTTAAGAGTTTTAGGGTATTTTTGGAACAAACTTAAAAGAAGGGGTATTTTCTGTAATTTTGGCCCATCTTTTTTGTAAGTTAATGATGATGTCAATTAAAAATTACTTCTTATATTTTGTCCTTGCTTGATATTAACGTTAGTATCGGTTATACTTGATACTTCTAAATATTTTGTCCATGAGGTACTTGATTGTGTTAAGCCATTTTCTTCTCTTTATCATTTGCATACAAAACGTTAAAAAACGCCTTAATATCTGGCATCTGGAGTTTTTGTACTCAAGCGTATTTTACTTTTGAGACAATGTGATTGTGTATCTGTTACTGAGCATGATAGTATATATAAATTCCTTTCCTTAGAGGCATGTGGCCCTGTGAGGTGGGATTTGATTTTAAGTTTAGTATGACGTTGCTGACTAGCAAATATTAATTTTCACCAGGTAAGGTTGCTGAACATACTTCCTCGGCTGTCAACAATTTGAAGGATACCAATGGTTAGTTTCCCCATTCCATTTCGCCTAGCACACCTTAAATAACAATGTCTTATTTCTTCTTTTGACTTCTGATGGCAATTTCTCTAGATTTTTGTGCTTGTGAAATATTTTGTGGTGTAATCTATTTGTAAAATTGGAGTCTCTAACGTCTTTCTTACATAAAGGAAAAAATTAGTTCCATTATATATGGATAGCTTTGTGATGTGAACAAGTGGATTTTACCTATCATATACTTTGAATTAAGTGGCGAACGAGGCAATATGGATTGATATCATCATGCCTTATTTATTGAAGGCAGAGTCTTCATAGCAGAAGCTGTATGCTTTTTATGTTAAATAATTTCTGTTGTTTTCTTTATTCCAGGAAATGTTGTTGAGAATGGTACTAGCAAAGAAAACATCCATCTTAACAAAGTTAACCAAAAACCGAACGGGGCCCATGAGGATCACTCTGCTCCAAAGGAGGACTTGTATAGGACATTTGCAGGGCACAGAGCTGGTGAGGCTGCCATTGTTTATGAACATGGGGCAGATATTGAGGCATTAATGCCAAAGCTCCGCCATTCGGACTATTATACTGAGCCAAAGATTCAAGAATTAGCTGCCAAAGAAAGGGCCGAACCTGGATTTTGCCGCCATGTTAAAGATTTTGTGGTGGGTCGCCATGGTTATGGAAGCATCAAATTCTTTGGTGAAACAGACGTGCGAAGACTTGATCTAGAGTCAATTGTTCAGTTTAACAATCGTGAGGTGATTGTCTACCTGGACGAGAGTAAAAAACCTCCTTGTGGGCAAGGTCTGAATAAGCCTGCTGAAGTAACAATACTCAACATCAAATGTGTAGACAAGCAAACTGGGCATCAGTATACCGAAGGGCCTAAAGTTGAGAAGTACAAGCAGTTGCTAAGGAAGAAGACAGAGGCTCAAGGTGCCGAGTTTGTATCGTACGACCCAGTGAAAGGGGAGTGGAAATTCAGGGTTGAACACTTCAGCAGGTATAATATGGAAGATAGTGAAGAACTTGAAGATTGGGAATGAGTCTTCATTGTTCAGGAGGGAGCTTATGCAATGCAAGTTTGTTGCTGTTTCCTGCTTTTGTACTTTAGGGATTTTGTGTTGAAATGTGCTTTGAAATGAGTCTGTAAAGAAATATGTTCAAGTAGTAAAGAAGTTCTAAGTTTTTTTTTTCTTTTTACTTTTAGTTAGGAGTCTGTATTGGCCTTCAAGTTTGCTTTCTGTAGTTCAAAGGATTTGTTTACATTCATTTGTGTTATTGATAATGATGTAACCCAGATGGTTCTTTTTAAACTTTCAATTTAATACTTCGGTGCCAAAATGTTTGTACATTTTATGTGGGTGCTTATTTAGAGGACGTTTGATAACAGTATTGTTTTTAGCATTCAGAAAATAAAAAAATGTTTGATTGTTACAATTATGTCACCGAACTTTTAGCAAGTCGACCATCAATTCTTGAAAGTCAGATTGTTACATGTACGTTGTATTGAGGGGATCTCGTACAAAGCTTTGTTGTGAAAGTGAGTAGAGCTCAAACTTAGGGGCATTACTTAAAACTCTCCTACTTAAAACTAAAAAGTAAGTTGTGTGTGAGTCATTTAAAAAATAAATCTATCATATAAATACTTTATTATGATTATTAAACTCTTTTAGTGAAGTTTCCAGTATTTATCGCACTACTCCAAACATAGATGATATTGCACCGAGTTAGGTTACTAATTTTTCTTTTTTCCTATTCTTTTTTGTTGATTTATGTACCAAGTTATTTTGTTTGTCAATACTCCAATTTTTTCATAAAAGGATGATTAAATATTAATTGTGATTAATGAGTATTAAAATAATTTAAAAGAATAAAAGAAAATCAAAGAAATTTTCATGAATCCACTCAAGAGAAAAATTGAAATTAGGGGAGGGGTTGCTAAAGAAACACTCAAAAAACAAAGAAAAAGTGAAGATGGAAAAGGCATATTCTAAGCTTCATTTATGTCCAATTAATTTTCAACCCACACTATTCTTAATTACTTAAGCTTATAAATATTATCCATTTCCCCAACATTAATAATTATAATTAACCATATAAATCACACAATACTTCCTAAACAAATTAACCCTTTTGTATTTCACTCAAATCAACATCTCATCCATCTGTCAGGTCAGTGATTACTAGAATTCATCTTATATTTACTTATGCCATTTTTAGGTTTGTCGTTATTAGGATTATGTAGTAATATGTTTAGAAATGAATTTGAAAGAGTTAGAATCATTTTTTGTTGCGTAAAATATTATTATGACAATATGTTTTTAATAGTTTTGAATTAATGTCATTACATTTTGATTTCACATTGTGAATGTAATTTTCATGTAAATGTATGTGTTTTGGAGTTTGCATGTAATTATGATTTAAAAGTGGTAGTTAACTATTTTTAAATCACCCATAATCATGTCTTAAATTCTCTTCATAAATTGACCCTGAATTGTATTCCCTAAATAATTAAGATTTTAGCCCTAAAAAAATAACTTATTTTTTTTTAAAATCATTTTTTATTTCCTATTTTTTAACATGATTTTTTTTTCAATTTTTGGATGGATTTTAGGTTCTTCAAAAACATATTTCAATTCTAAAGCTAAATTTCAAAAAAATATTTACAATTTTTTTCTATCTAATAAAATAATTACAAAATTATCGTCTTTATTTTCAACTTCTTAAAAACTTATATTAATAAAGGAATATCAATATTTTAAATGCATGACTAATCAAAAATCAAAATAAGAAAAATAACAAAAACAAAATTATTTGAAAAAAAAGAAGAAAAGAAAACAGCTCCATTTTTGTGAGAGAAAATTATAGGTGAGCAAGGAAACAATTAAAACGATTAATTTGGCTACTTAATTTGGAATTTTAATATTGTTTAAAAGAGATTTATTTTCTAATATAGCAAAATGAACTAAAATATTTACGAAAAATAGCAAAATTTCATCATTTATCAATAATAGACACTGATAGACTTCTATTAATATCAATGACATTGATATAAGTTTACCCGTGTCTATCCGTGTTTATCATTAATAGATCTAAAAGTTTGTTATATTTTTTTTGAAATATTTTCAACTGTCTTACTATTTACAATAACCACATATTTTGTTAATCTTTATTAGTGTCTATCAGTAATAATTTTATTATTTTTGTTTCAAGATTTACATTGATTTTTCATTAAATACCCACTTTGAGTTGTTTGAATTAATTAATTTATAGAAAAACTACTTTTTAATTCTAAAATTTGAAGAATAGATACATTTAATTGTCAGACTTTTCAAAACATAACTAAAATAATCTTCCAATATTAATATTAATAAAAAAGTTTAATTAAAAAATTAAGTTAATTGGTATTATGGGTATGATTTTTGCATGTGCAGGGATAGAAGATTATGGACATTCTAGTCTCAGTCATTGCAGCAACCATTAAACCTATTGGACATCAATTAGGTTACCTTGTTTGCTACAACAGAAACAAGAAGGAGCTTAGAGAACAGCTTCAAAATCTTGAAACCACTAAAAGGGATGTGAATCAAAGGGTTGAAGAGGCAAAACGTAAATCATATACAATCTCTGAGCAAGTTTCAAAGTGGTTGGCAGATGTGGATGATGCAGTATTACATGATGAGCTATCTACTTCCAACCCATCTTGCTTTAACTTGGTTCAACGATACCAACTCAGTAGAAAAAGAGAGAAGCAAGTGAATCATATTCTTCAACTCATGAACAAAAGAAACAGCTTTCTCCAAGTTGGGTATCCTGCACCTCTTCCGGATACTGAGAATACTATTGTTCCCGGGGGTTATCAGGTTTTGGAATCAAAAATATCATTGGCTAAAGATATCAAGAATGCGCTTGCTAAACCTGAGGCCAATAAGGTTGGTGTATATGGTATGGGAGGTGTTGGAAAAACTTATTTGCTTAACGAAGTTAAAAAGTTTGTATTGAATGGAGAAGACAGATTGTTTGATCGAGTGATTGATGTGAGTGTAGGTCGGTTTAATGATGTTACAGAAATACAAGAACAGATTGGTGATCAGTTGAACATAGAATTGCCAAAAAGTAAGGAGGGAAGGGCGTCTTTTCTACGAAATAATTTGGCGAAAATGGAAGGTAATATTCTCATTTTATTAGATGATTTGTGGAAGGAATATGATCTTATTAAAGAGATTGGGATTCCATTAAGTAAAGAAGGATGTAAGGTACTCATGACAAGTCGATCACAAGATTTATTAACCAATAATATGAACACACAAGAGTGTTTCCAGGTGAGTTCGTTAACTGAAGAAGAGTCTTGGAAGTTTTTTATGGCAATCATTGGTGATAACTTCGATACAGTTTATAAGAAAAACATTGCAAAGAAGGTTGCAAAAGAATGTGGAGGGTTACCACTTGCACTTGATACCATTGCAAAAGCATTGAAGGGGAAAGATATGCACCATTGGGAGGATGCTTTAACCAAATTGAGAAATTCGACTGGAATGGATATTAAAGGAGTGAGTGACAAAGTTTATGCTTCACTTAGATTGAGTTATGAATATTTAGATGGGGAAGAAACAAAATTACTATTTCTTCTTTGCAGCGTATTTCCAGATGATTATAAGATTCCTATGAAAGATCTGCAAATGTATGCCATGGGTATGAGATTATTGAATAAAGTAAAAACTTGGGAGGGTTCAAAAAATAGGGTAATGAAGTTGGTTCATGATCTAATATCCTCTTCTTTACTTCTCGAGGCCGAGAGCGATTCAAAAGACAAGTATGTTAAAATGCACGATGTGGTTCGTGATGTTGCGATACACATTGCATCAAAGGAAGGTAACATGTCCACATTGAACATTGGACATAAAGTTAATGAATGGGAAGATGAGTATAGAAGTGGTGCTCATCGTGCCATCTTTGCAAATTGTGATAACTTAAACAATCTTCCCCAAAAGATGAATTTTCCACAACTTGAGTTATTGATATTAAGAGTTTCTACTTGGTTGGTCGAAAACAATCTTCAAATTCCATCTGCATTTTTTGATGGAATGGAAAAGCTTAAGGTTTTGGACTTGACAGGAATGTGTTTCCTCCGACCATTGTGGACAACACCATCATTAAACAACCTTCGAACGTTATGTATGTTGCGTTGCGAATTTAGTGACATTAATACAATTGGCGAGCTAAAGAAACTGGAAATTTTGAGAATCATCAAGTGTAACATGCTAGATCATTTACCTCAAACTATGAGTCAATTGACACACCTCAAGGTACTAGAAGTGTTAAATTGCTCTAAACTGGAGGTGGTTCCTGCAAACATTTTTTCAAGTATGACAAAACTCGAAGAGTTGAAATTACAAGACAGCTTTTGCAGGTGGGGAGAAGAAGTATGGCACAAAGATCAGTTGATCAAGAATGTGACAGTTTCAGAATTGAATTGTCTGCCATGTCTTTCTAATTTAAGTTTAGAAAGTTGGAACGTTAAGAGTCTCTCTGAAATAAGTTCAGAAACTTGTAAGAAGTTAAAAGAATTTTGGATTTGTAGTAATGAGTCAGATGATTTCATTCAACCCAAGGCTTCTAATGAATATGCAACAACCTTGATGCTTAATATTGAATCCCAAATTGATTCAATTGATGGAGGACTGGAAATACTATTGCAAAGAAGTGAGAGGTTGATTGTAAGTGATTCAAAGGGTAATTTTATAAATGCCATTTCTAAACCAAATGTAAATGGGTATCCCCATTTGAAGTATCTATGGATTATTGATGAAAATGGTAATTCAAAAGTGCCACATCTGATTGGAAGTGACTTTACTTCTTTAAAGCATTTGATTCTTTTTGGGATGAAGAGATTGGAGAATGTTGTTCCCAAGCATGTTTCAATAAGTCCTTTCAAGAAGGTGAAAAATATTGCAATTCAATTTTGTGGGCAGCTAAGGAATCTTTTCTCATTCTCCATTTTTAAAGACCTTTCAGATCTTCAAGAGATTGAGGTGATTAACTGTGGTATAATGGAAGGGATTATATTCATGCAAATTGAAGATCCACTCAACATTTGTACTACTCCTTTAACTTCTTTACAACTTGAAAATGTGGATAAACTTACAAGTTTCTGCACCAAAGGCCTAATCCAAGAAAGTTCACAAAGTATCATTCCCTTTTTTGATGGACAGGTATGTACCATCAAAATTAAGTTATTTACTTTTTTTTAAAAAATTGATTTGAGACAACTTTTTAGATGAACAGTAGGTTTTTATTTTCAAATGGCAGGTTTCATTTCCGGAGTTGAATGATTTATCAATTATTGGAGGTTACAACTTAGAGACGTTATGGCATAAAAATAATGACCAAACTACAAATTCCTTTTGCAAACTCCAATCAATAAGAATTGAATACTGCACCCAATTAAGATGCATGTTTCCTTCAAACATGTTGACATCACTTGTTTCATTACATAGTATAGAAATTATTTCTTGTGTGTCATTAAAAAGGATATTTGAAAGTGAAAACCAAAGTTTTAATGACACAAAAGTAGTGTGGTCATTGAGAGAGTTACATTTACTGAATCTACCAAACCTCAAACACGTGTGGAGAAAAGACATCATGAAAATTTTGACATTTCCATCTCTAAAGAGAGTAAAAATCCATGGTTGTACTAAGCTAACACAGGTGTGGAAGGACAACACTAAAGTAACCACAAGCTTTGATGGCTTGGAGAGAATTGAAGTAGAAAAATGCAAGAATTTGAAGTATTTACTGCCATCATCAGTTACATTCTTAAACTTGAACGAACTTGACATTAAGAAATGCAATGGAATGATGAATTTGTTTAGCTCTACAGTGGCAAAAAAGCTAGTGAATCTCAGCTCCATTAAAGTATCTTATTGTAGAGGAATGAGCAGCATAGTTGACAGAGATGAAGAAGAAAATGATGAAATTATCATTTTCAAGAGATTGAGTAGGTTGGAATTAGATCATTTACCAAGATTGGATAGCTTTTACTCTGGCAAATGCATGCTTGAGTTTCCCTCTTTGGAGAGTTTGGTTATAAAAGAATGTCCTGAAATGAAGACATTTTCATATGGAGTAATAATGGCGCCAAGATTGCATTCCATGTGGATGAACGATACAGAAGTATTTGGAGTATCATCACCAACCTGTGGGGTAAATGAAACCATACAAAATTTTCCTAAGCGAGTGGTATGTATGTTTAATTCAACTTTTTTTCTTTTCTGAGTTGTTTTCAACAAAATATTTAAAATAATAAATATTCAAAAACTTGAAACATAATAAATTCAAAATAATATAAGAAGATTATCCCAAAATTATGATATGTGTAGGCAGTTTTAATTTATTATGATTTTGAACTATTCATTGATTGCTTCTTCCTTTGAATTTGTTAGCTAATTCATCTAAATGAAGAAGAAGACTGTCCAGATTCTGATTTAAGTAGATGAGTCTATCATTTGAAGGTACAAAACCCTCACAAACTAAACATTTCCAAAACTATTTTATAATATATTGATTGTTTATGATTTTAGACCAATTGTTATGAACTTCTTTGCAAAAGTACTTATTATGAAGTTTTTAGTATATTGTCTTTTTCATTTTAGCAGGTAGCTTTATAGTTTTGGACGAGCTATTGGAGTTGATAGTTCTCATCAGACCCTATAGGCTGCACACCTCAGGTGACTAAGATCGAGTTGCTACCATTTTTTAAAAGACAATGTAATTGAATATTATGTTGGTATATGTGCTTTCTGATGTTGGTTTGAATCTTTCAATTGATTGCTGGTTTGTGTATGATAAGACATGCTTTGTGATAATGATGGAAGTTTGAAAGTGAAATAAGAATGTATATTTCCTTGAAATTTTGTAATGGTACCAAATTCAAGCTTAATATTTGTAATTGTTGTAAAATTGAAGCACAACGGGAACACAAAAATTCGAGAGAATATAATATTAAAATAAAATAACAAATAAATAAAACAAAACAAAATAGAAAAAAAATAAGAAAATACACTAATTTCTCCACTTTCTCCCCTAATTTCTCCACTTTCTCAAATTTATTTGGAATTCAACCAATTTTTTTGTCTCTTACAAAACCCACCAAATGCCACTGTTTACAGGCGATTTGGCAAGTAAGAGGTGGATTACTTGACGACTAAGGATATGTATCTTCAAGACATGTGACAATGTAGATGGATGGAGAAATGACATGACACTAAACATAATGCATAATAAGACATCTATTAATAATAGTAATATATTTTAAAAATAATTGCATATTTAAGATCATTTTCAAATATAGCAAAAGAAAACAAATATTTAGAAAATATAATAAATTTTCATATTCTATCAATAATAGAAACTGATAAAAGTTTTGCCATTCTAACTGATTTTTTATTTCACATTTGAATAATAACATTTTGGTTATTATTTTCTACCGTATCTGATCCACGAATGAAAGACACGTACATTTTTTTCCCTTAGTTTTCAATAATATGTAATAATTTAAAAAAGGTATTTTCTTTATATGTCTAAGAATAATATGCATGTATCTTACGTAACGTGTGGAATCATTGTTGTAATATGCATGCTGGGATGCCTTTCATATCTAAGAAAATATATGCTGTATTTTATGTGTAAGGAAATAAATATTAATATCTAAGAGCATGCATGAACCAAGTTTAATACAGAACTGCTATATAAAGTGAGTTTCAAAAGCTAATATCATATTGCAGAGAGAAGGATATGGGTTATGAAAAGATGAATGAACACAAGTTTTTCTGGATCTTCCTCACTACAATGGTTGTGCTTTCCGTTTGTGTTTACTCTGGTAAATACTGCTTTTTTTTCTTCTCTATTACTCAAAATTTCATAAAGAGTTTCATGTCTCAGTTAATGGAAAACTAACTTTTATTTGATTTTCATGTAGATGTGGAAGTTGAGGGCGCAGGACAATATCTACCATTAATTTGTGATTCAACTTGCAGAGACACCGGGAGTTTTGAAAATGAAGAATGCCGAAGTTTTTGCGTTCGAAGAAGACTTGGAACTGGAAAATGTATTCCAAATCATCCAAGTCGAAAAATATTTTGTTGTTGTAGCTCTTAAAATTATGAAAACCCCACACATTGTTCATCGTAACGTTATTAATTATAACCCTTTTCTCTACACAATAAATGGGACATCATGACTCAATAAACACAGAAGTTGTATAGAATGATGATCATGACTACATTATCTTTGCATAAAAATTCATGATTCTAAAGTTTTATGGATAGAAACATGCATTTAGTTCCTCAGTTTCTTTAAGCCTATTTGATCTGTACTTTTCACCAGCATAGAGATGGATGGTTGTCGAGACGTTCAACCAATCAAATACGTAAATAATATTGATCTAAGAACTACGAAAATCTTGTAGTATTAGAAGCAAATTCGAGTCAAACCACGAAGACACCTCAATTTAATCTCTCCAAGCTAAATTTGTGTTTAGAAAAACGTAAAGAGAGGGGGTGGTGTAGTAAAAAAGAGAGAAGAATAGATTTTATTTATGCTCTAAATTTGTGTTCTTCGTAGCTGCTACACTGCTCTACTGCTCTAGTTCTAATTTTCGTCTTTCATTCTGATAATTTTATACCTCACAAAGTATAGTTTTGAATCATTTTTAAAAGGTCAAGTGTACGTGCTATTGAAAGAGATGATGTGCTGATTTTCTATGTTTTCATGCTTTAAGTATGCATGAAAATACTATATACAACCATAATAAATTATCTGCAATCATCTGCTGCTATAAACTTCTATATGTGATATGGTTTCTTGTTGTAAAGACTCCTACTAATGATTTTGGAAAATTGTCCAAAGTAGGACACATTAGGTTTCAGAAAAACAACACACCATTTTTAAAGTTGTCAGATTTCTTCTTCTCGGTCTATCTTGACATCTCCAAGATGTTATATAGTTCGGATAGCCCAAGATTCGTGCACGTGTAGGGTTTCTAAGAGAAATATAATTTGACGAAAATACTCTCACAATTTCGAAAATATTATTATATTATTTATTTTTATTTCTATATCATAATAAAATCTAAAATACAATTGGCTTAGCTTGCCCAAGAAGTTTCACAACAACTCCCAATAACTAGTTTTCAAGTGTTTGGTTTTTCTCCCACACTCACATTTCATACTTTGCAAAAAAAAAAAAAAAAAAAGGAAAATAAAGTGAATACAACGTTATTACATTTAAAAATTATGTTTTTCTTGACATTTGTACGTTGTTGAGGCCAATAATTTACGTTTGCGTCTTAACTTACGTATAAAAATTAGTTGTCAAACCCTAAAACCTATAACCATAGACCGATAACCCTAAACCTAAATCCTAAACCCCTTTAGCATGCTATACAAGAAAAGAAAAATGACTTACCATTTGCGACCCAAAAACCTGTGTCTAAATCAGCTTCAATCCAGGTGAGTATGACAACTCCATCGCACGAGCATGGTATATTGCATCAGGGAAAACCCTACTCGCAACCTGGCCACTTAGTGATGAAACTATCTCGTAGACCCAAACTTATAAATTTTGCAATTTTATAAATAAAACAAAAGTTTAGATGTTTTATTTCACGTAACTAAATAATATATCCCCCTTTTATTCAAGATTATTTGACAATCCTAAGGTTTTGAATCAACCACTCAAAAAAGAATACCAACAGTTAACGTTTTGAATATGTGTGTTTGGTTTCTTAATTTTCAAAATGTACATTTTTAACTCCGATTTTTTTACGAAACAATATTTATAAGACTATTGTAGTAATTTTCTTTATTATTTTAAAAAATAACTTTCTAAAGAGAGAGAATTTTTAAAAGCCATTTGTATAATTAAAATGTTATATTCAAAATAAATAAGTAGGGTGATCTTTTAGACCTAGGATGGGCCGAAGATTAAAAATGTATATTTTTCGAGACTTAAAAATAAAACATATTTATCATTATTTAAAATTAAACTTGTGACTAAAGAAGTAATTTTTGGACTTAGTTATTAGGCAAACACACAAAACGTAAAGAATGGGAGCGGGAGCGTTTTGTGGATCTATTAACATTATCTAATCTGTTCTTGGAGTTATGTCTAATGTTCATTCATTGATTTTCTTTTTCTGTAAATTGTGTCATTTTTGTGATCGTCGAAGTACCACTGATATTAAGAAAGACAAAGTCCAAGGAACAATCAAAGACAAAGAAACAGTTAGAAGGCGTTTTTGGACAATCCAACTCTTATCAAGTCTTTAGGCCCTTTTTCTTTGTAATTTATCCCACAATTATCGAAAAACTCTATCTTATGATTTGATCTATGCTTAAAAACACAAACGTATTAACTTCAACGTATTAATCTCAAACTTGTAATGTACAATAAACAACCAAATCCAAAGTCCAACAAATAATTTGATGCAATCTCTTTTTCATATTGTAGGGCCTTGATACTCTAACTTGAGGAAATGAAGAAAATGTATGACAATGCAGTCGTGATATTATTGATAGAATCTGTAACATTCGCAATTTAAGATAAAGCATCGCAACACTAGCTTATTAAGTACTGCTCTTGGGTTTCAAGTTTAGAGCAACACCATTTTCAACATTGCAATTCCCCATTCAATATTCAAATTCACCCAAAAAATTTAGGATCAAATTGGTTTTTGACCACGTTCAAGTTCCTCACATGTTCTTTGAAAATGGCCTAAAGAAAAAAAGTACCTTTCCTCATTAATTATTACTCAAATATGCATAACGCAAAGAATGGAAGCGTTCTGTCAAACTGCCATTAAATCTGTCATTGGAGTTATCTCTAACTTTCATTAATTGTGTTTTGTTGTTCTCTAAATCCCATATATGTAAACATTGAACCAATGAATTATTGCATTGAGAAATGAGAATTTCCCCAACAATATCATATTATTTTGCTCTTAATTCTTTAATTCAAACATAAACACAGATGGCAGTTATGTAAATCTGTTCAAAATATAAAAGTATATGCTATATAACATTCATGTACAATGAAAATGAAATTAATGCAAAGTTAGTATACATGAACTGTATTCTTCTATAAAACTAATTAAATCATTCACACCCCAGAACAAAATATACTGTTTTTGAAAAGATGAAGAATATGCATAAGTTTGTGTGGATTTTTCTCGCTACGATCGCCATGCTTTCTCTTCTAGCTCGCTCTCGTAAACTCTTCTCTCTCCATCGTATTTAACACATTTAGAAAGTCATTCCATAAGGAGTTTAAAGTTCTTTTCTTGTATATTACCCTTGTTCTAATATATTATTTTTTGTTTTTTAGAACATGATGTTGATATGGAAGGGAAGTTGGGAGATCTTGTTCCATTAACTTGTGATGCATCTTGTTCCAACACGAGCAAGAAGGAAATGAAGAAATGTAGACGTTTATGTCGTCGAAGAGGATTTGGAAATGGCGTATGCATTAGAAATCCAATGTATGTAGCATGTTGTTGTAGCTTTGACTGAGATCCAATAAAGATATTATTATTATTACCCATGTATGGAAAAAAGGTTGAAATCTGTTCTACGTCATATATGTTTATGTTATGAAATAAAATATAATGACTAGTGATGAACGAAAAGTATAGAATGGTAATCTGAACATAGTTTAGCACACGTATGAGTTATTGTTACTGTTTTTCATCTCAAAGGTTTAAGATTCAATTTCATGACGCGTAGACGTGGAAAATTTGGTAAGAAATAAATATAAGTTAAAAAAACATAAACATAGAAATGAAATGGAAACTAAATTGGGTAATAAAAGTATTCATTTTCAATGGATTATAATGTTACAAATGATGGTGTTGTCATGGATCACAAACACCGTCTAGTCAGCCGCACAAAAATCCTTCACACTGTTTTGACAAACCATTGATCATCCTCAACCTCACAAACGAGAAGCTGCAGGACCCAAATTGATGCCATAATCACGCCGCCGTGAAATTCCGGCAGTATTCATTCTCTGGTGACCACGATTCGTTCATCTCCTCCACAGATTATGGCTCCAATTTCCTGTTCATAGCATTTCACTTCCGATTATGGACACTCTCTTTGTCCCCATAACCTTCTCCGAACTTCCTCATCCTTTACTCACCTGCAACACCAACGCTGGCGCTCAAACGAAGATTGGACCTGTTTCTCGCTTCTCGCCACGTTCTTCTCTAATTCAGCTCAACCGCTTTCCCATTCGCTGTAAGAAGCTTTCCTATCCTCGTTTCGGTCACTTTCGTTGCGCCGCCGAGGCCTCCGATCACCGTCACGGTCACCGTCACGGCCATCATCACCACCACCATGGCTGCCAGCACCATTGCAGTGGTGACAGTGATGGGGTGGAGCTGACTGGGGCTCAGAAGGCGTTCGTTCGATTTGCCGAAGCTATTAGATGGACGGACTTGGCGAATTATCTGAGGGAGCATCTACACTTGTGCTGCGGTTCTGCTGCTTTATTTGTGACTGCGGCTGCTTGTCCTTATTTGGTGCCTAAACCTGCTGTGAAGCCTTTGCAGAATGCTTTCATTGCAGTTGCTTTCCCATTAGTCGGGGTACGAGTAGTTCAAGCTTAAATGTCATTAATTTGATTGAATGCAAATCAACAGTGGATTTTCTTAGTTGTAGTAGAATGATCGAGGTGACTGTTCAATTATGCCTTTGGATATAAAAGAATCATATTACTATTTACTCAAGAGTTATTGTATTCTAACAGGGGATCGTGGAGGTCTTAGTTTGGATTCTCATAGTTATTGTATACTCCTTACATAACATTCTCACTTGAGGATTTGTAATGATAATAATTGTCCATATCTAAACTTGAGAGTGAATTTTGAGAATTTTCATGTAACTTGGGTAACTTATTTATAATCTAGTTGTTTAAACTATTGGGATTGGTAGTACTTCAGCATAATAAACTCTATTTCATTCCTGAAACCAAGTTTTAAACAACTGAAGTTGTAGAGTTTTGATTCCAAGATATGCCATTTTATTGAAGCTATTTGCTGTTTGACTATTCGAGAAAATCAATGATCTAATTATCTCTGAGATTTGAGAATTTTCCTTTTACTACTTTTAGGATGGATATTCAATCGAATGTTAATTTGTCAGTTTTATGGTACATTGTCTTAAGTAAGCAAGACGAAACATTCTCTTTCAGTATTCTGGAAATATAAAAAATCCATATCTCAAGTAGAGAGAGTAAATTGGCCCCTCTGTCTCACCATCAGGAGTATGGCTTCTCTAGTGGACAAGCACACACTAGCATTCTCTTTTCCTTTGTAGTTGTAACGTTTATTTGGTTCTTCTCTGCTTTGCAGCCTATTCGAAATTATAGTTATTTAAGGAAGTGTATTTTAGGGCACCATGATTTTATTTAGTCTTTGAAAATAAATACTGCAGTCCATTAAGTATTTTCATCATTGTAATTTTTAAAGTTACTCAGTAATGTGCCAGTAAATCGAATTTTTATGCCACTTTGTTAGGTCTCTGCTTCTCTTGATGCTCTTACTGATATTAGTGGTGGGAAAGTAAACATCCATGTACTAATGGCTCTTGCAGCCTTTGCATCAATATTTATGGGGAACCCCTTGGAAGGAGGACTACTTCTTGTGATGTTTAATATGGCTCATATCGGTAAGCAGTTATGAAGAAACAAAATTGCCGACAATTTATATCCTTACTGGGAAGAATCTCATTTTCTTTCTGTTAGTTCAGCTGAAGAGTATTTCACAAAACAATCAATGATTGATGTTAAAGAGCTGAAGGAAAGTCATCCAGAGTTTGCTCTTGTTCTTGATGTGAATGATGATAACCTTCCCGATACTTCAGATCTGGAGCATAGAAGGGTGCCAGTGCGTGATGTTGAAGTGGGCTCATATATCTTGGTGGGAGCTGGTGAGGTATGTCATACAAAACTTCCACCTCATGTTAATATGGTTTGACTCATGAAATGCGGACTTCGATCCTGAGACTGATAATGACAAATGATGATAATGAATTGTTAGTCATGAATTATTTAAAACTGGTGTACAATCTAGTTACACTTTGACGCTGTCATTCCAACACAATATTTCCAAAGGAATTTTGTAATTTTTTCATATCTATTTATTGAAAACCTGATTATGTTTTTTTGGAGAGTGAACAGATGATTTGAGATATTATGAGACGTAGTTCCTTTCTTTTATTTGTGTATTCTGAGTACTTTGAGAGACAATATTCTTCAGTTACTTTTTTCATCATATTAAAAATTTATAACCTCTAAAGGGTTTGTATTTTTTTTTTTTTGTTTAGTATTCTAGGAATGTGATTATGATGTTGTAATCCATCTTGGATATATAGCCATTAATGGTTTTCCAGCTCACAACCTAAGTTCCAGAATTGGAGTCATTCATCAAACTTACAGTATTTATTGAATGGCACATATCTTAATCATGCCAAATACTTTTTTCGATACCTGAGTGGGATAGTTCATGAGTTGAATACATAAATTCAATAAAGAGCTTTCACAAGAAAAATAATAAAGAATAAATCCTAACTATTAAAGACAATTATCTCCTTTTATATAGTCCTAAACAATTTTCTGGTTCATATGATATTCCCATATATATGGTTGTTGCTTTTTTCTTAAATTTGTTTTTATACTGTTGAACTGGTCCTAGATGATGCATTTGTATATCATAATGAGGGCTGCTTTTACATTAGTCTGTCCCTGTAGATTGTGAAGTTTATCAAGGTTGTGCTACAATCACTGTCGAGCACTTGACAGGAGAAGTCAAACCGTTGCAAATTAAGGTTGGGGAAAGAGTTCCTGGTGGAGCAAGAAACTTGGACGGTAGGATCATAGTGAAGGTATGTCAAGATTGTTTTTGCGTAGTTTATCCCTCTTAAATGCCTGGTAACATTCTGCATAGGATAACTTGTTCCTCTTAAATGTAGTTACTTTAACTTGTACTATCTGATACTAGTCATTATTCGTTATAAAATCTCAATTCAACATGGGAAATTAATTCTAAATCGTATCATTTATTAGAATGGTTAATTCTTGCCTGTGTTAACAAAGATTTTAAGGTGCTCAAAAAATAATAAAAAAAAAGTAATAAACAAAGGTTAACTTTTAAGGCATTTAATCCTTGCGATTAACCTTTAATTTTCCCTATTCCAAATGCTAATGAGTTCATAAAAACGTAGACTGATCATCAATTGTTGCTGAATCTGTGAAGTATGAATTTGGTATAGGCTACAAAAACATGGGAGGATTCAACACTTAGCAGGATTGTGCAGTTGACTGAAGAAGCACAGCTTAATAAACCAAAGCTACAGAGGTGGCTCGACGAATTTGGTGAGAACTACAGCAAGGTTGTTGTAGTCTTATCCGTAGCTGTTGCCCTCATTGGACCATTATTGTTCAAGTGGCCATTTATATGCACACCAGGTAATCAATACCATGTGCTTGACTTCAACGTTTCTATTTGGGATAACTATTTCAGTTTAGGACAAAACTAAGGCTTCTGTACATTTCCAAACTAGATCAGCCTATTTTCTTTCCTTCTTGAGGACAGTAAATTTGACTGTAGTCATCACCTATAAAAATATTTGAAAGTTGAGCTCAGCTCAAATTAATTGACAACTTAACATACCAGCCAGTTTTTCTGTGCCTCCCTACGTGTGTTGGCCTTGGAAAGTTGAGCTCAGCTCACCCTGTTTCATTCTCTCTCTCTCTGGTGTTTGTTTCACTTCTGATGCCCATATAATCTTAGGTTTCAGAGGATCAGTTTATAGAGCACTTGGGCTTATGGTAGCCGCATCACCATGTGCACTGGCAGCAGCGCCATTGGCATATGCTATTGCGATAAGCTCCTGCGCAAGAAAGGTATTTATTATCATTAGTTGGTGATACATTTATGTACTAAGTATCTGATACGACCATGAAAAGTTGGTGAACACATGTATTAATTGGTCCATTACACTATCACAGAAATCAACGAAGAAATCCTCTTATTATAAAAATGATACTCGTGCAACAACCTTTTATGTCATTTAGATAGTGTTCCTTTAAATCCCTTTTAAGTATGATAAGTACGTTAATTTTTTTTTAACATGTTATCACTTAAGCTTTGCTGTCATGGTTAATACAATTACTTTTGCTGTCTGGGTCAATTTAGTTGCATGCTATCATCTGCGAATGTTGCTTAAACCAATATATATGTGTGTGTGTGTATATGTACATATGCACATGAAATGTACAAATTTGAAATAGAAACCATATTACAAATTGGTTGTTATATTTTGAATGATTGAGTAGCTATATAACTCTCTCTTTCTCTCTAGTCTTTATATATAAAAAGTTAGGTGCACTTGTACATAGAGAGATATTTCGGAAATTAACTCTGAACTCATCAACTTGCATGCTAAACCGAACACATTATCTTCGGTGGATGCTTCATTCTTTCGCATTTCGCTCGAAGATTTAGCAAGTATTTCGATCATGTACAAAGATACTTTTATTTGCTAATAGCATGAAAAAATGGGCATATGCTTGATGGAACAGGGAATACTCCTGAAAGGTGGACACGTGCTTGATGCTATGGCTTCTTGTCACACTGTTGCATTTGATAAAACCGGAACATTGACTACAGGAGGACTTGTGTTTAAAGCCATAGAACCCATTTATGGGCATAAGATTGGAGGAGATAAATCACATTTTGCTTCCTGTTGCATACCAAGCTGCGAAAAGGAAGCCCTTGCAGTGGCAGCTGCCATGGAAAAGGGTACTACTCATCCAATTGGAAGGTAGTTGTCAAAGTGAATTTTCCGGCTAGCATATTATACTTCTTATAGCTTTCCTTTTGCTGCCAAGGTGTGATATAATTAACCTACGATTATAATTGGTCAAAAACATGGCATTGTCACTTGTCAGCCAAAACATTTTAACCGTTTATTCTTGTCCACCATTTATTTGGCTTCTTTACATTTATGTCATGATTTTACCTTCCCAACATTTGATGTTGTATTGTATCAACTTAATGATTTTTTGTACAGAACAAAAGAGTTCAAATTTCACTGCATGCTTAGTTAGACAATGTTAAATTTGGGTGAGAATATTCTCATTCAGTGCATGAGATTGCTTATATGAATGAATATTACCATTTAATTATGTAACTTGTTTGAGAACTGAAACAGAATGGTTTATATATTTAGAAAAGCATGCCTGGACACAAATAGCAACTTGAACCTTTTGGAAGTTTATCAAGTAAACTCTTTCTCACACCTGCAGTTACTTATGTTGGAAAACCTTGATTAGCATTATATTTTTAGTAGGAATAAGCAGGAACTATTTTTATCTCTTGGGACTGAATGATTAAGATTCCGTTTGGTCACTATTTTGTTTTTTATTTTTGAAAATTATGCTTGTTTTCCTGCTATTTCTTTATCAAAGTTTTCAAAACTTGGTTTGGTTTGTGAAAACACTCTTGAAAGGTAGATAACGAGAAAAAAAAATCAATAAATGGAAATAGTGTTTATAAGCTTAACTTTAAAAAACCAAGGGAGCATTTGGGACAAAGAGTTGGTTATTATAATCAATAGGTTATTGTAGTTGGATTATAATAGTTTGTGTTTGGGGTGTAGATTATTTTAGTTTGAGTTATAATAGTATGTGTTTGAGGTGTAAATTATTTTAGTTTGAAAAGCAAAAGTAAACACTGTAGCAAATAATAAAAAATGATGGATGTAAAATAGTAAATCCGTAGCATATAGTTACTACTGTAGCAAATGAGAGTTTTGAAATAGTGTTGACTGAGTTAATTGGGATTACAAAATAGTATTTACTGTAGCAAGGAGGTGGTTATTATAGTCTTATATAGTCCTTGCTCCAAACATGCCCCAAATGGTTATCGAATGGAACCTAAGTTTTTCATTACTACGAGTAGTAGTCCTACATGTTACTAGCTTCAGTTTCATATATTTTTTCTGTGTGTGTGTATGTTGGGAGAAGGCTGGTTAATTGTGTCACCATTTTATTCTTCCTTAATTATGCAGTTAGTGTATTTCAATTAACTCATGCCAGTATCTCAAATGCCTTTTCTGGATTATTGGCTTCTAATGCCTAACTGGAATATTCATTTTCTAATTCCAAGTAGTTACTGCCTTTTCTGTTTTTTTGTAGAGCTGTAGTAGATCATAGTGTGGGGAAAGACCTTCCTTCTGTTTCTGTTGAAAGTACCGAGTATTTCCCTGGAAGAGGTCTCATTGCAACTCTGCATGGCATTAAGGTAGTGTTTGCTTCATGTTACTGAATGTTTTAGTGATCTTTGGCTTCCTCAACAGTAGACTTTCTTGGTTCCTTCTTTTTCATATTTCTACAGTAAAGTTCCTTTTCTTGCTGCAGCTTTTCTATCATCATATATTTTAACCTCCTTCACTCGTATGCCACAGGTCATAGGGTATCTGATTCTACTCTGAATAAAATTGTTCATCAAGCATTTGATTTCATTCTTTCTGAAGGGTTGACTATGCTTCCATAGCAAGAATCGTCATGACTTTTAGATGTCAAATTAGAAATGGTCTTTTGTTTTAGAATAGCTGGTCAACTTCGGTCAAGTTAGCTTTTCATACTTTAGCCTTGAAAAGTCGCAAGATTTTGGAAATGCTTAGGCTTTAGATTGTTAGCAAGACAAAGCAACAACTTCTAGACATGAACGTCTGAAATTCTTGATTTATCTCTGCACGTGAGATCACCTACATGTCTAAAAAGTAATCAATTACAAATCTATTGAAGATTCACTGAAACTTCATATATTTCAAATCAATAATCGTCCAACACCCTGCCAAATGTCCAATGAAACAACTCAATGATCGTGGTAAAAAAATTGCTATTAAAACTTTTGTTTTTACTTATTTAGAGTTCAAAATTTTAAACTTTTTAGTTCAATAATTGCTATTACCTAGAAGGAGAAAACTGTTTACATTCAATCTCTTCTCTCTTACAGTCAGGAATTGGAGGTAAATTGCGGAAAGCATCTCTTGGTTCTGTGGATTTCATCACTTCCTTCTGCAAATCCGAAAATGAATCAAGGATGATCAAGGACGCTGTTAGAGCATCAACATATGGAAGTGAATTTGTTCATGCTGCTCTTTCAGTTGATCAAAAGGTGTGAAACTTTGATGATCTTGTAAAATTTGATGCAAAGTTTGGGGGAGATACTTTCAAACACATGAATCATATTTGCATAAATTTCATAATTATCGTTAATCTCTTATTCATTAAAATATTTTATAATATATTAGGTATCAATATGCTTGATGGTTACTGTTCCTCTAGTTCAATCCGTCCATTAACTTTATATGCCTGTGTATTTTCTTATGCAATTCATTTTGACGTCACTACATTTTGAAAATTTTCATTTTTGGGCAAACGATATGCAACTAGCCTCATTAGAAAGCAAGAATGAGTGATTCTTCTTTTCCATGTTATTATTTAAATATTCTTAATTGGACTTTTAATCAGTAGGTTTGTCATGCTTTGAGAACGTATCTTGCACTTCTATTATCGTCTCAATGTTACACTCAAGGATAGTATGTTGAGTTTTCACTGCATCAATGCAGGTAACACTGATTCACCTTGAGGATCAACCTCGACCTGGAGTCGTAGATGCAATAGCGGAACTACAACATCAGGGAAAACTTCGAGTTATGATGTTAACAGGTGATCATGATTCAAGTGCATGGAAAGTTGCAAATGCTGTGGGCATAAATGAAGTTTACTACAGTCTTAAGCCAGAGGACAAACTTGCTCACGTGAAGGAAATTTCAAGGGAAATGGGTGAGACTTCTTACTCGTCATTTCATGTTATTTGCCTTTTCTGTAAACCGTACTTGATGTTAATTGCCTATATTCTTACATTCTCATATTGAGATAAAGATGAAATGGTTCATGTTAATTTCTACTAGTTGATCCTTGGTGAGATTTCTATTTACCCATTTGTTCCAAGTCAGATCGTGTGAGCCTGATATGTAGCCAATATATGATCCGATTTCTTCAGTACTATTCATTTTTACTGACCAAGAAATTGCAGGAATTTATGTTCCCTGGCCAGTGTGTTTATTTTTCTTAGTGAGTAGTGAAGCATATAAACTATTGAGACCTGATGCTATGCACGCTGGATGGACCATCATATGTTAATGTGCCGATAGCCAAATATATGAGCTTTATATTGATGTTACAAATCTTCAGAGTTTATCAGTGAGATTATTGATCTATTCTGCAATTTCTGCTCTGAATATCAACAATTTTAACTTTATTTATCATCCTAATATCTGCACTGAATATCAGGATGGTAAACCAGGTTAAGTTGTTAATCATCTCGATTGAATATATTTATCTGATATTCTAAGCTGGAATTATTCTTTGGTTGTTAGAAGAGCAATATTATTACTCCTTTCCTTTGAATGAATTCTCTTCCAGTTCAAAGTTTGATATACTGTCGAATGATTGACTGATGGCCAGCACCATCCCTTTCCATGTAGTTAAATTATGAGCACTCTATCTTCTTTTATTCTAGGGGGTGGCCTGATCATGGTAGGCGAAGGTATAAACGATGCACCTGCACTCGCTGCTGCTACTGTGGGAATAGTTCTTGCCCATCGTGCAAGCGCCACTGCTACAGCTGTCGCAGATGTCCTGCTTCTTCAGGACAGTATTTCTGGTGTACCGTTCTGTATTGCGAAATCGCGTCAGACGACTTCACTGGTATCTTTGTTATTTTTGGTTATAGTATTTGATTTCTATTTCCTGTTTCTCTTTTTGAATTTGAAGGCGTATTTGTTCTTTCAGATCAAGCAAAATGTGACCCTTGCCTTGTCATCTATCCTTCTAGCTTCTCTCCCATCCGTTTTGGGGTTTCTTCCCTTGTGGCTAACGGTAAGAAGTTAAATGCTTACTGATTTATTCTACCAACTTAAATAGTGTCCAGTTATTGAATTTTACATGGATTTTATGAGTGCCAAGATCGTTCTAAATCAGCAAGTTTTTAGTTTTTTAGCTGTTAAATTTTTCTAGTCATGATTATCATTTAGATAATTATGGTTTGTGAAATAGGCCGATGATATCTATATGTTTTTAACACAATTTCATACGCCCCAACAATTTAGAAAATTTAGAAAAGAACAAAAGATAAAAACTCCATACCATACTGTTAAATGTTACCATTATTTTTAACCGTATTTGTAATCTGCCTTCTATTACTGATGGCAACTTATCAAATTTCATAAAGTATATAGATGTATAAAATAACTCAAGTAAACTTAGTTCAATAGTAATTGACATTATCTTCTCCCTAGAGATCGAAAGTTTAATCCTCCATCTTTGGACTTGTACTAAAAGAAGACATAGTGAATACCTAAGACCATAATGTAAGGAGTTAATAAGTATAAATTTTATGTTTTAGTTGTGGATCTCACAAACTCTATTGGCTAAACAAGGAGTGGAGTCCGCAACTCTACTCTCCAACTCCTTCGCCTCAGATACCATCTACAAAAGTTCTGCTTTCTAAAATCGTTTCTCCATATGGTTCTCCATCTGCACAGTTGCAATGTCATTCCATTTAACCAAAGTGATTTTCATTCCATGACTATCTTCATAAATGCAGGTCCTTCTACACGAGGGTGGCACTCTCCTAGTTTGCCTGAACTCAGTACGTGCTCTAAATCACCCCTCATGGTCATGGAAACAAGATTTTCAAAATCTGATGCACGACGCCAGATCTAAACTCAACACAACACCCGAAACTAGCTCTGGGACTATCCAAACTGCAACTTCATAGCATAAAGATTCTTCTTTCTCCCCTAGGTAAGCCATGATCTTAACGATATTTTTTTCTCTCTCTTCGTTCTTACCTTCATCTCGGTTTGTAAATTGTAAATTATGTACAAATGCTATTGTTATACAGTCATTTGCTTGTTGATCGACAAACGGTAAAAGAAAAAATGCTGATTGTCGAATAATATGTAGTTTTATGTCAATTAGAGAGAATCAACTTGTATTTTATTAATAATCCTCTCAGATATGTATACTAAGTTTTCTGAGGATTTATCACAAGCCAATCATGGACTAATTGAATAAACAAATAAATGAAAAAAAAAAAAAACAAAACATCAATATCACCTAAATAGAATTTCATTAGGGTCCGATGGTTTTTTCTATGAGAAAAGTTGGGGTGTACAAGTTTAACCGAATAATCTTTTCTTCTCATTTTGTCCCTTATTTTACCCTCCACCACCCTTGTTAAAACACATCTTTTCATCAAGAACCTCTACATAGAACGTAATAAGATACCAGTTTGCATTCTACATTTTTTGGTTGCCAATATTGGGACTCGAAGGAAAACTTGAGACTACATGTAGATATAAAAAAAATGGAGTTACCAATATTTACCAAACATAAAAAAATATGTACGAAATAGATTGGTTGGATAGTAATAAGATTAGAGATTTCATAAAGAAAGAAAATAAAGAAACTATTCAATTCAAACAATTCAATTTGAAATCACAAAAGATAGATTTCCAAGTGTGTAGACAATTCAATCAGTTGAAGACAAAAATAAGGCGCAAAAGTCATAGATTTGATGCTTCACCATTTACCATTTTTACCATTTGAGTGAAAGAAAAGTACATCCTAAATATAAATCAAATCCATCTAATGAAAGGATGAGAGCAAATAGAATGGACAAATGGTAACTAAACCAGTACACATTTCTTTAAAATTGAAAGATAATGTGAAAATGTAAAAATTCTTCATTATCCACGTAGTGGATTTATATATGAATATTTACTCCATTCTATTTGTATTTGTAGGTGTAATTTTCATTTACTTGATCACGTTCCACTTTTGTTTGTTTGTTTAATTTTATATTTCGAGTTTTGAATTGATTTGATTTATGATTATATTTATTTTGTTTGAGTTGCAGAGATGGAAGGCATATTATGAATTGTAATTTCTTTATTTATTAATTATTGTAAGGTGTTGTAGAGATATTCTATGTTATCCTTTCCTCTTTTCCATGAAAGATGTGAAGGAGGAAACACAATAATCTTCAACTCACGAGTTCACTTTGTCTCTCGTGATTTTATTGGTTTTCTCATCTCCATTTCATTTTTTTATTCACTCCAATAAATTTTATTTGATTTTATAGATTACAAACCAAATAATTACACCTAAGAAGCCAAATTGGCTAACCACAACAAGACACATTAGACGACAAAGCATAGCCAGCAAGTCCGACTTGAACCTGAGTGTTTAAGGGGCTGAGAGAAAATTTTGAGATACTCGAGTTTTCTAGGCCTATATTAAATACCTCCTTCTCTGAATATAGGAAGAGGCCTCAGTCAGATCTGAGCTTTGACTAGCTGCATCTTTCATCTTGATAATGTTATTCTCAATCCATTCAATTGTTTTCGCATAGGGGTAATCGACAAATTCATATTTAATTTGTTAGGCCAACACACAATGCCAAAGCGCAGAAATTAAGAATCAGTAACCCTCTTCTCCCAAACAACTGCTAAATCAGCAAGAGGAATCTCAGACTGACTATCACCCATGATTTTGGGTAAAACATCACTGCCACACTCTGTTTTTATAAATCTAAATATTATTTTATTTAATATCAATTCTTTAAACTACGAGTAGGAGATCAATAAATTAATTCAAAATTTTAAGATCAAAACATATTGATTTAGATTTTTTTCTTAAAAAAACACAAAAAATAATTATCTAAGTATAAGATTTTTATTTCAACTTACATGTATCGTGGTTACATTTTAAATCTTATAAAACACGTGTAAAGATAGAGATCGAGACTGAAAATATAAACTGTAATCCCCATAACTTATTCTCGTACTACCTGTGTGGAAAAATGTTGGCTGTTCCATCTCTAGATTTTTGTGTGATGGAAAATTTTCTGTCCTATTTTAGGGAGGAGGGGTCATTGTTGGAGGTCCACAAAAACAACATAATGCTACTTAATGCATTCACTATTCATCTACGACGAACCAACTTGTGTAGAGTACACACCACTGAATATTATTCCAATTAAATTTGATGAATTCAATCATAAAGTTCTGGGCCAGTCAAATTCAATTGACCAAAACAAATTTATGAAAAATGACTTATCTTTGCTAGCACAATTTAAAAAACAAACTAAACATATAACACAAAAATAAAATATTTATAAAAAATAGTAGATGTTGATCGAAAAATTGCACAATTTTTTTAATATGTTAAGTCTGTCATTCAGTGACTATCATTGATAAAAACTATCACTAATAGCTGCTATCAATAATAATAATTGATAGCACATTTATCAAATTGGAAGCTATCACTGATAACATGTATCAATTATAGCAATTCATAGTAGCTATCAATTGTTATCATTGATAGTTGCTATCAATGATAACTTTCAATATGAGAAAATCGGACAAAAGCACTTGTAATGCTGACAAATAGAAAGTTAGTTGACCACTGACAGCAGATATCGGTGATAGTAATTGATAGCAACTATCATTGATATATACTAATTATAGCTATTTGATAGCATAAAAATGTGTTATCTAGCTCCACTTAATTCGAGTTTGTTCCTTGATTTTACATTCATGTTTGGCTATTTTTTAGGTTTTGGTTGAATTCTGTGTTGATGTTGATTTGGAGCTTAATTGAGCAAAATGAAAGTCAAGTGACATCAATTAAAGCGAATGGAGAGTCAAAAGAAGCCAAAGAAGCTTTTGCCTTGCAGCGCCGCGACACCCCACGACGCTGTAAGGCAGAATGACCAGTTTTCGTGAAAGGTGCATGGTGCTGAGGCGTTGCCTTACGACGTTGCGACGCACTAAAGTGTTTCTGCACATTGAGATGTATCAGCGCCACGACATTTAATAAATATTCTTTTTTGCCGCCATGTCTTTTCATGTTCGATTCCAACCGATCTTACAAGTTTTCTCTCTACTTTCAGAGTTCTTTCTGTTGGTTTAGGTTTCCAAACAATTTCTCATCATCCAGCATGTGGGTGAGAGACTAAGATATGTTAGATTTATTTAAATATAATATTATTATTAATGTGACTCATGTGCATTGTTTGTTGTTTTATCTTTTATTTTATTAGGTCCATTCATTAAAAAAAAAAATAATACCCTAATTAAACACCTTGATGAGAAGAAAGTAGAGTTTGGTTCTATCCGTGCCTCATCAAGAAACCCAATTAAGTCTTATTAAGGAAGGCTAAGTGAGAGAAACACAATCCCTTAAAATAAATCAAAATATTTATAAAATATAACAAAATACATAATCTATTTACATTGAACCGTAATAACTCCAATAGACTACTATATGTCACATTTACTATATTTGAGTTTTATCATTTAAAACTATTTTTCAATAAATTTTAACCATTTATTAAAACCTTAGTTTCCTTTTATGATTTTTCTTTACTTTTGTAATGTTTAAATTATTTTTCATATATATCGTCAAAATTATGCGGAGTGCAAACAATATTTAAACTTGATTTTTATGAAATATCGCATCCACTATTAATGAAAAAAAAAATAGTGGTTTTAGACTATTAGCGTAATTAAGCCTATTTAAATATATTTTGAATTTTATTTTTATTTTAGTTTCGAAAATTTTAAATTTCATCCATTAAAAATAAATTTTATTAATAAAAAGAAAAAAAAGAAAGAATAAATCCTGTTATAGAGGTTTTATTGTGAAAGTAGTTAATTGAAAGTAGAAAAGAAATATAAAACCAAAAAAACAAAAAAAAAAAAAATTGTTTGATCCCTGGACCTTATTTTAAAGCTACCCCTTTGAATATGGATAGTTGGATTTCCCTCCACCGTTTCTTCTACCTACCCTTTTCTATTTTTTTGGAAACCTCTCTATTTTCTCTTATTTATTATTCACTCCCTCCCCTCCCGACCCAAACTGCGACACCTCTCCTCCCCCAGCCATGATTTCCCTGGCCCCGTTTTCCGACCCCCAACAACCCATTGTCTCCTCCGATTTCTCCTCCTCTCCCCCTTCCGCCACCTCCACCTCCACCCCCACCCATACTTTCCGATCCAGATTACCCGACATTCCTATCCCCGATCATCTCCCCCTTCACTCTTACTGCTTCCACAAACTCCCCCAACTTTCCCACCGCCCATGTTTGATCCTCGGCTCCACCGGAAAATCCTATTCCTACGCCGAAACCTATCTCTTTTCCCGCAAAGCCGCTGCCACTTTCTCTAAACTCGGTGTTCACAGAGGGGATGTTATTATGATTCTCCTTCAGAATTGTCCTGAATTTATTTTCTCTTTCATGGCTTCCTCCATGCTCGGCGCCGTCGCTACCACCGCCAATCCTTACTACACCGCGACCGAGATTTCTAAGCAGGTCAAGGCCTCCGGTGCTAAATTCGTTGTTACTTACTCCCGATGCGTTGATAAGTTACGAGAATGTGGTGAAGCTCTCACTATTGTCACCGTCGATGACCCGCCGGAGAATTGTGTGAGCTTCTCCATGGTTTACGACGCGGATGAGAACGATGTCCCGTTTGTGGAGATTGATACGAACGATGCCGTTTCGCTGCCGTTCTCCTCCGGCACGACCGGGCTCCCGAAGGGTGTGATTTTGAGTCATAAGAACATGGTGTCCAGCGTGGCTCAACAGGTTCTTATTAAAAACTTGTTCAAGGATATCACTAAATTGATTAAAAATATTTCTTTATAATTTAGATTCGCTATATGCATCATCCGATGTGACAATCAATATGATATAACGAAAAGAACATGGGTATTTAATAATTTATTGGTATTGTAAATGTGCAGGTGGATGGAGAAAATCCGAACCTTTATTTACAAACAAACGACGTAGTTTTGTGCGTGTTGCCGATGTTCCATATATTCTCATTGAGCAGCATAGTTTTGATATCGATCAGATCAGGGGCAGCGTTGCTTTTGATGGAGAAGTTCGAGATCGAGTCATTGCTAGGACTAATAGAGAGGCACAAGGTGACAGTGGCAACTGTTGTGCCGCCGCTTGTGGTGGCGCTAGTGAAGAACCCGAAGGTTGCAGATTTCGACCTGAGCTCGATTCGACTAGTGCTCTCGGGAGCAGCGCCGCTGCGAAAGGAGCTGGAGGAGGCTCTCATGGAAAGGCTGCCTCAAGCCATTTTTGGTCAGGTATGATAATGAAATTAGTATAAATTAAAGTATGGGATAATTAAATGCTATTAAGTTTTATAGATGCAGCACGTGAGAGTAATTA
Organism: Cucumis cinereus; assembly: GCA_037974625.1. Classification (NCBI taxonomy): domain Eukaryota; kingdom Viridiplantae; phylum Streptophyta; class Magnoliopsida; order Cucurbitales; family Cucurbitaceae; genus Cucumis; species Cucumis cinereus. The sequence goes on from JBBPDJ010000003.1 coordinate 4,102,766, forward strand.
AAATTATGTAGTGTCCAATCTAGTTTCATGTCACGTTACATACTTCTAGAAATGTTTTGGGACATTTTCCTAAACCATTTTAATTTCATATATGATCAATATAAATGTTATTATTACAATTAAATAATTGTAAGAAACTAAAATTTCCTTTTTTACCCAATATTTTAAGTTTTATTTTTTTAGTTGGTTAATTTACTATAATGATTTATCAAAATTTTGTAATAAATATTATTTTGTTTAAAGGGCTATGGTATGACGGAAGCGGGTCCTGTGCTGAGCATGTGCTCAGCTTTTGCGAAGGAGCCACCAATGCCAACAAAATCAGGCTCCTGCGGTCGAGTTGTTAGAAACTCGGAGCTTAAAGTCATTGACCCACAGACCGGTGCCTCACTCACTTATAATCAACCTGGAGAGATTTGTGTTCGAGGCCCCCAAATAATGAAAGGTTATTTTTTTCTCCCTAAAATTTATCTATGAATCAATGAAAGTTTTTGGTTATTGAAACTTGTTTTTAGTTTCTTGATTGAAGTAGCATAGTAAGTGTACTTGTTAGAACATACGTCGTGATGAAACACGACATTCTTTCGAGATAAATGAGTTAGCCGTTTCATTGTTAATTATGAATTTTTAATTGGATATCCTTGTTATCTAATACGGTATGAGAGTTCATAAAGACAAAGAGGATGAATTATTGATTTTAAATTGAATGAAGTAGAAAGTAATTAGGGTTAGGCAAAAGGCACAGAAAAAGTATTATTGGTCTGAGTGTTTAATTATGAAGTTGAAAAGTTATAATAAATAATTATTATTGGTACTTAATTTGGGTGCTAAACTGACATGACTGTGTTGGTAGGATATTTGAATGACCCGGTGTCCACGTCATTGACTGTCGACGTGGAGGGTTGGCTCCATACGGGTGACATTGGTTACATTGACGACGAAGAAGAAATCTTTATAGTTGACCGAGTCAAAGAGATTATTAAATTTAAAGGTTTTCAGGTAAAACTATTCTAAACGTCGCAAGTTCAATCTTTGTTTGTACAAAGTAAAATTCTATATACAAAATCTATAAATTATGATATTTTACAGGTGGCACCAGCAGAGTTAGAGGCCCTCCTTGTAACCCATCCATCTATTGTTGATGCTGCTGTTGTCCCGTAAGTGCACAATTTAAAATTTTCAACTCTTTTTTGGGATAATATTTTAAATGATTAAACTGTCGAAAATATTTTCAATTACAGACAAAATGACGATGTTGCTGGTGAAGTTCCAGTAGCTTTCGTAGTTCCATCACCTCATAATGAACTTACTGAGGAAGCAGTAAAAGAATTCATAGCAAAGCAGGTTTGTGTATTATCAATTTAATTTCCCTTATAATCAATTTAGAATTATAATTCCAGCTTTAATTTCAAAGATAAAATGCTAATATTTTTTAGATAAAGATAAATTTTAAAAATATTTATTATTTTTCTAACATAATATTCAATAAAAACTTATATTGCATGTATTCCTTTTTTACCATGATTTTCACCCTAAAATTTTGTTTTTGAGTGCATTTGAGCTTATTTAATTAAAATTATAGAAACTACTTTTAGTTTGACAATTACTTTTGTTTTTAACTCAATTTAGTATCAATTTTGTTTTTAAATGTTTGCAAATTTCTTTTGATAAAATTAAATTCTTAGTCAAATTCTACTAATAAGAAAAGTAGTTTCTTAAAACTTTTTTTTTTATTTTAAATTTCAAATTGATATTGTTATTGAAAATATTGGTAACAAGAGATATATATATATAAAAGGAGTGAATAACATAAATTTATGTCAATCTGATAATCACATAGACCCAAAGGGTTTAAGATTTTTTCTTCAATTTTGGAAAAATATTGAAAAAGAAATTGGTATATATAATTAATAATTTTTCTTAGAATAATAATAAAGAAAAATTAATAATGAAATGAAGTATTGTTAAATCAAAATAAAAGCTCAAACAGTAGTTTGTACAAAGGGAATTGAAGCATTTATTTGATATCTATCTCACACTGAAACCATGTATTTGCAAAACCAACAGGTTGTGTTCTATAAGAGATTACAGAAAGTATATTTTGTACAAACAATTCCAAAATCACCCTCTGGAAAGATCTTGAGAAAGGAACTCAAAGCCAAACTCTCAAGCCCACAACCCTCTTAAATGCCACAGTAAGGAAGAGAGACATGAAGGGAGAGAGTTGTTATTCATTTTCATTAATGCTTTTCTATGTCTGTCTCTTCAACCATCATCTTATTTGACTCTATACCTACTTTTGTTCCCTTTCTATAATGTCAAACTCTTCAATTTATTATTATAAATGAAACCATAAAATGTTTTTTTTGGTCTTTAATAATCTTTTTGAATATGAAAACCCTAGTATGTTGGATTGGTCGACTTTGGCTCAAAGATCCACATACAATTTGTCCACTATAAGATAAGGGAGGAGAAATAATGTATGAAAATGGGCTTAAGGAAAAAAGGTAATATAATGGAACCTTGAACCAAAATAGCATGATTTGCCTCGGGCTCGGCTAAGGTTGACCTTCTCTATTCAATGATTGGAACATATTATTGCCTATTAGGGCCGTTGAAAGATGATGGTATGGATTGAAAGCCCAAACCAACCTCTTTGGCCTCGACCAAGGATGAGCCAAGATGCGGTCAAGACTGACCTTCTCCATTTAGCACTCCCTGACCCATTCAACTTGACAGATAATCTATCTTATCTAGGTTTATGAAACACACACATCCTAATCCTAGTTGTACAAAGATAAATCCTAGCTCAAATCTCTATTAATACACCATTTATGACTCCATATGAGATAACTTAGACTTTCGACTTCTTCTCTATTCCATAATTCTCTTATTGACTCAGGCATTGTATGTTTGTTTGCGATTCATGTTTTATTATATCGTAGATTTATCATTAAGGATCTAAGTGTGCGACCAAGCTAGACGACAAGATTATGTGTATGCGGATCAATTAACATAATCTACTTTGTTGCTTAAATCTAATGATTTGTCATCTTGCATATAAGTTTTTTTTCTCTCTTGCCTAAGTGTAAGCGAAAAGAGAGGTTTCTTGGGTAATTAGCTAGAGTCGAACTCATGAATTTCAAAGTAATGTGGGTTATAACGTCTATTGAGGAGTTAATAACCCGCAAATAGCCAACTCACAAATAGCCTCTCAACACCTGCCACATCCACTCGCATTTCTTCTCATATGTATTACAAGGAGAAATCTATATGAGTTAGAGATTTACATTTGTCACAACTTGATATAAATAGAATTGACATTTTCTTTTTGCAAAAACAACCAAGTGTGGAGAAGAATACACACCAATAGTATTCTTGTCACATCACTCCTTGCAACGACGACAATACTATTTTCTGACTTTTGAGTAATACTCATCAAACATTCCTTCAACTTCTCCCACAACATTTTGTTTTCATTGCAAACATCGTCAAGAACAAGCAAACATGTTTCCTGCACATGTGTTTTGTAAGCTTTTCAAGTAAGGCCTCCCTATTGATGGTGCAATCACGAGGATGATCCTCCACCTTTTATAAGGTTGCTTGCAAAATGTTGTTGATGACAAAAGGTTCAGACACAGATATCCAAATAATGATATCAAAATGACTTTTGATCCTTCCATGATTAAAGACCGACTTCGCCAAAGTGGTTTTTCCTAATCCACCCATTCCAAAAACAGGTAAAATAGAAATTGGGTTTATGTTTGCTGGCTTCAATCATTTGCTCAACTATGCTTTCAACTTCCTTGTTCCTTCCCACTACGTACTCATCAGGCTTGCTATAACTTAGTTTCAACCCATGTACCAAGTTGCAGGGCGACCAATACCAAAATTCCAATTTTATCCTATTAAATATTCAATACATACCATTTGTTTTAAATATATAATTTTATATGAAAGTGTGCCTCTCGATCTTTGTATTATATACATTTTAAAATTTATGACCATATATTCCATAAAAACAGTACCAACTACATATATTTTATGTCCAAACTACCAACTCTCACCACATGACAGACTGATATAAACTTAAAAGTTCAAGAATAAAAATGCTAAAATAGTTTGAAAAATTTAGATTAAATTAATTGGGTTTTCGTTTGTATATATATATATATATTTGTTAACATTCAGATGGATTCAAGGAAAAACACAGGAACTTCACGGGGTATTCGACTCATCTCGATAATTGATGGTAGGTGCAAATGAGGACAAAAGTGGAATAAATTTCAAAATTAGTGGTTCGTGGAATCTAAAGTGGACAGAAGCTGCCACAAAACAAAACAGCAACCCAAATAGAGCAATACCACGCTGTTTTGTATAAGTTTGTTCTATAAATCACTAATTGACTAAAAAACTTAACTTCGTAAGCAAATATAAATATAATTATATATCACTAACACTTCTTCTCACGTATGGACTAAAAATATTTGTGTTAATTTAATTGGTATTTGCTATATTTCTTATTGAATTAGTGAAACAAATACTCAATGCTAAATATACACAACATATCAAAATTAGGAAACTATACCCTTATAAATACAAGATTATAAATTATAATCATCCAAATTACTCCTAAATTATTTAAAAATGGTTAGTTTAGAAACATTTCAGGGGAAAGGGGTAGCTTTTTTTGAGTGCGCAGTCCACCACTTTTAGAAAG
>JBBPDJ010000003.1:4107585-4121128 GCA_037974625.1 Cucumis cinereus
GAAAGTTACGTCATGATTCTGTGAGGATGTGGGTGGACGATCTTCGACATCTTGTTTATCAAGCCGACGATCTATTAGACGAAATTGTTTATGAAGATCTTCGACAGAAGGTGCAAACAACAAAAATGAAGAAGTTATGCCATTTCTTTTCTCCTTCTACCAATGCTTTCATCTTTCGTCGTAAATGGCGAAAAAAATGATGGCTCTTATAGAATTGTTAGAAAAGCATTACAATGAGGCTGCTCCCTTAGGACTTGTGGGGAATAAAATTGCAAGATCAGAGATTGATATTATTACTCAGTTTCGAGAGACAATTTCAGAACTCGATGATCATAAGATTGTGGGGAGGGATGTTGAAGTTGAAAGTATAGTGACACAAGTGATTGATGCTACCAATCAACTTACATCTATCCTACCCATTGTTGGTATGGGTGGATTAGGAAAAACAACTTTGGCAAAGTTAGTATTCAACCATGAGTTGGTTAGAAAACATTTTGATAAAACTGTATGGGTATGTGTGTCTGAACCATTTATTGTCAACAAGATTTTGCTTGAAATCTTACAAAATCTAAAAGGTGCCATTTCTTATGGAGGGGATAGTAAGGAGGTCTTACTTCGTGAACTCCAAAAAGAGATGCATGGCCAAAGATATTTTCTTGTGCTTGACGATGTTTGGAACGAAAATGCTTTTCTATGGGATGAGTTGAAATACTGTTTGCTCAAAATCACTGCAAACTCTGAAAATTGTATTGTTGTGACTACAAGGAGCGCTGAAGCTGCAGAAATAATGGGAACATGTCCTGCTCATCATTTAAGTCAATTATCTGATGATCAATGTTGGTCCTTATTTAAAGAAAGTGCAAATGCATATGGACTATCAATGACTTCAAACTTGGGGATCGTTCAAAAAGAGTTGGTCAAAAAAAATTGGTGGCATACCATTGGTTGCTCGAGTTCTGGGAAGGGCAGTAAAATTTGAAGGAAATGTTAAGAGATGGGAGGAAATGTTGAAAAGTGTGCTAATAACTCCTCTACAAGAGGAAAATTTTGTTTTGTCTATATTAAAATTAAGTGTGGATCGTTTACCATCATCTTCATTAAAACAATGTTTTGCATATTGTTCAATTTTTCCCAAGGATTTTGTGTTTGATAAACAAGAACTAGTTCAAATGTGGATGGCACAAGGTTTTCTACAACCCCAAGAAGGAGGGAACGCGACAATGGAAAATGTAGGAGACGTATACTTCAAGATCTTATTGTCACGCTGCTTATTTCAAGATGACAATGAAACAGGGACAGCGTATAAGATGCATGATCTTGTACATGATATTGCAACGGTAATTTCAAGGAATCAAAATTTTCAAATAAATCCTAGCAGTATGTTGGAGAAGGAACTTCAGAAGAAAGAGAGTAAAAAGGTTGCATGCAAGTTACGCACGATTGATTTCATTCAAAAGATTCCTCACAGTATAGATCAGACACTTTTTGATGTTAAGATAAGGAAATTTGTTTGTTTGCGTGTTTTGAAGTTGTCTAGTGATAAAGTACCGAAGTCAATTGGTCAATTGAAACACTTGAGATATCTTGAGATTTTAAGTTATTCAGTGATAAATTTGCCAAAGTCTATTGTTTCTCTTCATAACTTGCAAACACTAAAGTTCAAATACTTAGAGATTCAAGAATTTCCAATGAACTTTACAAAATTGGTAAGTTTAAGACATTTGAAATTGGATAATATTTACAAAACGCCTTCACATTTAAGCCAACTATCTCAACTGCAAACATTGTCTCATTTTGTAGTTGGGTTTGAAAAAGGTTGTAAGATTACTGAATTGGGTTCATTGAAAAACTTGGAAGGTAGGTTGAGTGTTTTGGGTTTGGAGAAAGTTGAAAGCAAAGAGGAAGCCAATGGAGCATATATGGCAGAAAAGGAGAATTTAAAAGAGCTACACTTAAAATGGCCAAGGAAAAGAAAAGATAACACCAGTTACAATGATTTGGAAGTGTTGGAAGGACTTGAACCAAACAAAAATCTCCAATCTTTGACAATCCACAACTTTGCAGGAAGAGGGTTGCCTAACAAGGTTTTTGTTGAGAATTTAAGAGTGATAATTTTGAATGGTTGTAATAATTGTGAAAAGCTTCCAATGCTTGGACAATTAAACAACCTAAAGGAACTTGAGATTGATAGCTTTCATGGCGTCCAAATTATAGACAATGAGTTCTATGGTAATGATTCAAACCAAAGAAGGTTCTTCCCAAAGCTTGAGAAATTTGTAATGTGTTATATGAACAACTTAGAGGAATGGGAAGAAGTAATAACAAATGATGCATCATCAAATGTTACGATTTTTCCCAATCTTAAATGCTTGGAAATACATCGATGTCCCAAATTATTAAACATTCCAGAAGTTTTTTACGAGAATGATGTCCAACACCTTGAGTCATTGAGCGTTTCACACTGTAACAAATTGACAATATTGTCAAATGGACTGCGCTTTCGTAGTTCCACTCGAGATGTAGACATATTCCAATGTTCAAATTTGGGCATAAATTTGAGAAATAAGTCGAAATTATGTTATTTAACCGTTAGTTGGTTGGACAAGCTTCCAAAAGATTTATGTCATCTCATGAATTTGAGGGGAATCAAAATTTTGGGAAATATGCAGAATTACGATTTTAGCATCCTTCGGCACCTTCCTTCCCTTAAAGAAGTTTATTTAATTGAGGATGAGTGGAGCTATGATAGTGTATCACAAATTCCTGAACAACTTCAACACCTCACTGACCTGAAACTTCTGTTCATCAAAGATTTTAGAGGCATTGAAGCATTGCCAGAATGGTTGTATGTTTGGAAACATTGAGTCTTTTTAATTGCAAAAATCTGAGACAACTGTTTTCTACAGAAGCAACGCTACGTCTTAACAAATTAAATGAATTGTATGCTGGTAAATGTCCACAGCTACTACTCGGTGAAGGTGAACCAGAGAGGGCAAAACTTTCTCACCTTCCAAACTTGTATGTTGACCTCCAAGGTTATAAATCTTTTGATTTTTAGATTTGATTTGAGTTTCACTGTCGAAGGCAAATGTACTAAACTTTTCGAAACACATACTTATTATTATTATATGCTTCAAACACTTGATACACTTGACACTGATACACTTCATGCATTTCGTACACTAAAATGTATGTGTGCCTGTAAAATAGAAAATTTGTTTGACAGTTTAAATATCTTAGCAATTTTTCTATAATTTATCTACCTAATATAATAATTATTTTCTAATTAATTTATTAGTTCAAAATTTGTGAACTTTTTAAAATTCATACTATTTTTTTAGTTTTCAAAATTTTGACTTGGTCTTTAAAAACAAGAGTAAAAAGTAGATATCAAAGCATTAATTTAGTTGTAGAAGATGTGTTTATCAGCTTAATTTTTAAAAAATAAAATAATAATAAAATAAAATGGTAAAATCAGACTTAAGTTTTTTAAAATATCTATTGTGCAAAATCTCGTCAAATTAACAATAAATTTAGATTTTTTTAATTTCTAAACAAAATTTGACACTTTCCCGTTTATCATTATGTGCAAGCGTACAAAGTTAAATCTCAACGTTATTTTTAGGGATGTTTTCCAACATAGCATAATGAACCAAATATTAACAAAATATAATAAAATGTTATATTCTATCGATGATAGACTTCTATCAATGTTTATCAAAATATATATCATTCATATAATTTGAAATTTTGCTCAATTTTGTAAATATATTAAATAGTTTTGTCATTGAGTTTCTCAGTTTTTTTTAATCTAAATGGTAACAAATTATAAAATACAATGGTTGAACATGAAAATACTTATCAAAAAACATAAACTAAATTGTTGCAAATTAGTATTAATGTTCTTTATTTTTAATTAGTCTACCTTTTGAAAATGAATATGATAAAGACTCGGGTTGATAACGTGTTATAAAACAAGTATATTAACAAGTGATGCAAAACTTAGAAGAACAATAATATCACCAAGAGAAACAATAAGAACACAAATAAACGGAGAGAGTAAGTAGAAAGCTCTTTTATTCTCACTTGTGAGAAATGGTTTTGGTAGTAATGGAGTAAAGAAGTAGGCATTATTGAAGGAGGTGGAGATTTTATTATTATGTTGGTAATAATGTCAAAGATAGGGAGGTGGAATTCAATGATGAATTTGTAGGATCAATAGGTCAACCCTAAAGAGGTGAATAAATCTTTTACAAATTAATGAAATTTTTTTATCGAAGTGAACTCAATCAAACAAATTAACAAACTTTTTTATAATAAGTAATTTAATAAAAGAATTTTATCCAAACAATTTTACTTTCAATTAAATAAGAAATTAATAATCCCACTTTAAAGCACCATTTTTAAATCTAATAAAAAGATTGGTAAAGGATATATAAATATAAGAACTACCATCAAAATTTACATATACTAGCAATTAAATTTAAGAACAAAAAATGCAATTAATACTAAGCAATAAATTTAAGAACAAATTAATTGCAAAATTAAATAATTAAGGGATTTAGAAATTGGCACCATGATTTTATAGTAGTTTGGCACAATCCGACCTACATCTATTTTCTAAGCTTCTATTGAATATGTCACTAAAACTTCGACTTTTTCGATGGATTAGATATAACTGTTACACCACTCTTTTTACCCGTTCAAAAGCAAACTCAGTCATTTTCACGGATTACGACTGAACCGTTATAACCACTATTTTTCAGGATCAAGAGTAATGTATTTAGAAAATGAGAAATAGGATTAAAAAAACTCTCTTAAATAGTAGATTTACAAGTTAAAGCACTTAACAATTCAATTCTCACAAAATAAAATTTCTCTCTCAATAAGAAGATGAAAAGAAGAGAATTATAGCTTGCAGAGAACAACAATTAAAGCTTTTGTATTTTTTGCGAGAATCAAAATAACGACAATGTGGTGTGTATTTTGTTATGTTAAATGTATGTGTTAATTTAGAGAAGATGGTGGGTTTAAATAGAGAAAAAGTGGGGTGGAAATCAAATTTAATTTGAACCAATGGTTCTTGTTAAAAATGAAATCAAATGTTGAGATTAGAAGTAGTTTAAAAACAATATTTTAAAACTAATTAAATTTAATAAACCATCATTCACATTTAATTAATAAATATATATATATATTTAAAAATAAACTTCAATCACTCATCACTCATTTCAAATTCAAACACCAAAAATCACTCACTTTTAATTAATAAAAATTTAATCACCCATCACTCATTTTTAATTAAAAATATTATTACAATTTGAAAATTCAAAATTCAACTCAAAATATTTTTGAACTATAACTTCTTCGTTTGAACTATCATTTATGTGATTCAAATTGGATTGTATTCGTATTTTCGAACTCTACATAATGAACTTATCAAAACACTAAAATTGTTAGTAAATATAATCAAATTGGCTATCATCAAAATATTGATTAATAAATCAGTTAATTTATGATTAAGAGAAAAAAAATCCAATAAAAGTAAAGTAAATATGAAAATGTAATAAAATATTGGCACAAGAGTCCTGGGCCCAAAGTTCTTGAACTTCCTACTAGATCTGTCTTAAACCCTGGGGAAGAGAAAGTAAAGCCTTTTTCGTAAAACCTCTTTAAAACCCTATCATTTCTGAGTCCTCATTGACACGAAACCTCGAGCCGAGCTCTAGGTTTCAGCTTCGGTGGTCCGATTTTGCAACAAAATGGCGAAGACGACGTATGCCATGGGTTTAATTTCCGCCATTGCAGCCTCTGCGTCTTTATCTCAAAATCAATCTTCCTATGCCGATGGTCCCTTCAACTTCCCTCCCTTTTCCTCTTCTCCTGCCGCCAATGTTCCTCACCCTTCTCCTGCTCCACAATCTTCCTCACCTGCTTCTAATCCTGAACCCTCTGCCCCAAAGCCTCGTAATGACAATCCGAGGACGTCGTCATCTGGGTTTGATCCGGAAGCGCTCGAGCGTGGCGCCAAAGCTCTTAGAGAGATCACTAGCTCTTCGCATGCCAAGAAGGTTTCAATTTTCTTAAGCTTTAAAACTTGTTTTGTTTTTTTGGCCTTTAATGGTCTTTTTTATGTAGGAGTTTATGGTTCTCTTCTCTGGAAGGATAGGGTTGTTGTTGTATGTTCTGTGTTTTTAATTGCTTGTTAGAACTGTTGGATGGTGATTTTTTATATTTGGCTTTCGCTTCTACAATAGAGCTGGAAACAAGCAAGGTTTAGAAAGGGTGAAAGCTGCAAAAATAGATATTCTGAACTAGTAAATTCTTTAAGATACTAGAACTGAATAAAATATGCTCAAACTTATTTTGTTTTTCTTCTTTAGTTAGCGGCTTTAAATTAGCATTTTATTGCTTGTATCATTTGAAACTTTTTTCTTTTTTTTTTGGATGGTTCTATTTGTAGTTCAACCACAATATGAAGTGATCATCATGGAAATGGTGTTATGTTTCGTCTACTTTCAAAATCTTATATTGTGCTCTTTGCTGACCTCATTTTGGGTAGGCTTTTGAAGTCATGAAGAAGCAAGAAGAGACGAGACAAGTGGAGTTACAGGCCAAGGCTGCTGAGTTTAAAGCTATGCAAGCACAAGCTGAAACGGTATGTTTTGCCAGTCTTTACAGTCAACTACTCTATACCCTCTCTGTGTCCTTTGAACAATGCTTAGTTTACTTTCTATTTTCCTTTAATGGATAACTTTTGAAGGTCTGAATCCAGTGTTGGACCTATTCTTTAAAATACTAAAAATGATTTGAGATCATTTTTATAAGAGGGGAAAAACTTTATATTTGTTCAAAATTTAACTTCACCATATTCAATACTTGAATTTTACATATTTAAATTGTCGTGAATCTTGAAACAGGATGTCAATTATATGTACTTTAATTTTTAGGCTTGTAACAGGATGAAAGTAGAACTCTTTTTCCCTATCAGATGAGAAGGTTTAATAAATTGGTCGGACTTTATTGAAAATAAAAGCAGTTTTCATGGTTGCATTGAATTCCTTCTTTGTTTGCGACAAAAAAAATATGCTTATTCTTGACAAATATTTATATATTTGTAAAAAAGGGAAAAGAAAAAAGAAATGTGTAATACATCAATTCATCATGTTTCCAACTTATGATGGATTTATTTTTCTTGTTTGCATTGTAGGAAAGACAAAGGGTTATATATGATGAGCAGAAGAAGTTAGCTCAGCATCAAGCACAGACTAAATCCCAAATGGCACGGTACGAGGATGAATTGGCAAGGAAGAGGATGCAGGTAGGTGCTTGCTAACTTCCAAGTGTTGAGTAGTTTGTAAATCTGTTCAATATGTGCTCTTTTTCCTCCACATTTATTGATGTATATGCTTACAGGCAGAAAATGAGTATCAAAGGGCCAGGAATCAAGAGCTTGTAAAACTACAAGAAGAGTCATCAATTCGGCAAGAGCAAGCACGTCGAGCTACTGAAGAGCAAATTCAAGCCCAAAGACGGCAAACAGAGAGGGAGAAGGCTGAGATAGAGCGTGAGACCATCAGAGTTAGGGCAATGGCAGAAGCAGAAGGAAGAGCCCATGAGGCAAAACTTGCTGAAGATGTAAACAGGCGAATGCTAGTTGATCGTGCAAATGCAGAGAGAGAAAAATGGATTGCTGCAATTAATACTACTTTTGATCATATTGGAGGTATTACCATATGTGTGCTTATTTAGTATATTTAACGAAGGTTCAATTCACGTCTAATAAAAGTTGGGCCTTCTGACTTTGTACAACTAGTATCTAACACATCAACACCGCTAACTAGTGTTTGATATGTGTCCAACTAGTGTTGGAGTGTCCTAGTGTTTGACATGTGTCAGACATGAACATGCTAGCCAAACTAAAGTGTCTGTTTTTCTAGGTATCTTCCTCTCATAAATAAATTGAAATCATGTATGCCTCTTTATATCTTCCTCCATCAATTTTTGTTACCTCTAAACTTCTCCCTGCCAATCCATTTCACATGTTTTGTTTGAAAAGTGAACCTTGAATCATCAGTGCTCAATCTCAAACACACGCAAAATAATGAGGCCATGTTAAAAACAATCACATGAGTTTATTTACTAGGTGAAAAAGCATCTTGAATAGCCTGCCACAAGGTTAACAATTTTCTCTTTTGGAGGACAACGGTGGCAGATGTTTTCTTTGTGCCCTACCTTTTGATCTTTGTGTAGAGGAACAGAAAGTTGATTATCCTTTTACATCATAAAGGGATGCTGACCTTCGTAGCCAATTTAAGGCTCTTGAAATGTGATTTAATAATTAATATTAAAAGAAATTTTCTTGATGATAACAGTTAACGTTTGTGTTATCGTGTCTTGGGGCCTTTGTGTTGGGGGCTGAGTTCTTTCATGTTTTTTGTTTTGTTAAGAATGCCAATTCATCACAACCCATATAGAATAGGCTAGTGACTTTATAAAATTTGAAAAATGGTTCTATATTCGTAAGCTGCAGCCAATTAAGGGTGCATTTGGATTGACTTTTTGAGTGTTTATAAACACTTTTTTTTTTCACTTATAAACACTTTTTTAAAAACTTGGAAAGTCGTCCAAACATGCACTAAGTTTTTAGGTTCATGTATTTTTGCTCCTTTGTTTCATTGTATTTGGAGCATTAACCTCTTTCCATTCCATCAATGAATAGTTTTGTTTCTGTTCCAACAAAAAAAATGGGCGTAAGTATTACATAGAGTTGGTCTGATATTGATATTATTGACATTTGCAGGAGGTTTGAAGGCCATTTTGACTGATCAAAATAAATTGGTAGTTGCTGTTGGTGGAATTACTGCATTAGCTGCAGGCATTTATACGACAAGGTATTTTGCAAGTGCTAAATGGTTTTGTGAGGATTTTGTATTTGTATGAAAATATTTCCTTTATTGCCTGCATTTTTTTTTATTTTTGAGCTATGTCAAGTGTTTATTTGTCATTTTCAGATGAAGATTTTGAGTCCACAATTTATTTGTATTTAGATTTTGGATGTGAATTCATTCAGAAGTAGCTAGTTCAGTTTTTTTCTTTTTGGGCGTTTACTTTGTTCTGTACCCTTCCTAATGAGCGGGAAGGTTGTTTGACAGATCAGATGTTTGCTACTCTTTGGGGCATTTTGGGGCATCTACAGCACAAATTTTTTTGAGGATAGGTTTTTGCTGATGAGGGAGGTGCGGAGTTATATATTCATTATGATGCCTTGTTCTGTGCTACCACAGTCTGACTATAGGGCCAGTTCGCTTTTGATTTTTGATAATAGGGAGATACTTGTAATGGGATTGCATTCTTTGGCATCTTTACGGAAAGATGAGTGGATGGCTGTTGTCTTGGTAGTCAATTGTCACTAAACAACTTCATGGAATGTTTTGTGGAAGATGAACTTTCTTTATTTTTCACTTTATGCTATTAGGAAGATTTGTCGTTTCAATTTCCATTTTGTGTTTTTTGTCTCTTGTTATTTGAATGTTTGTGACTGCAGAGTTTATGGTTTTTCCTTTACGGCAGGGAGGGTGCGAAGGTGGTTTGGAGTTATGTGGATAGAATATTAGGTCAGCCATCATTGATTAGAGAGTCCTCTCGAGGGAAATACCCTTGGTCAGGGTTGTTCTCACGTATCAAGGACACTGTTTCACATTCAGACAAGGGGTCTTCCTCAAAAAAGGGAAATGGGTTTGGAGATGTAATTTTACATCCTTCGCTTCAGAAGCGTATAGAACAACTAGCAAATGCAACGGCAAATACAAAGTCTCATCAGGCTCCATTTCGGAATATGCTTTTCTATGGCCCCCCTGGAACAGGAAAGACAATGGCTGCTAGAGAGCTAGCTCGCAAATCTGTAAGAGTACTTCTATGTCTTCTCTAGCCAAATTGTTGAAGGCTTCAAAATAATAGATTAACATCAATTAATATATCTAACATTATCATGATTGTTAATTCTGTTTGCTGGTGAGAAACTTCAAGATCGTGGTATATATTGAAAGAACATTTGGTTCTTAAATTTGGACCTTCATGTGCATCTCTTTCATGTGCGAGGAATTGTTTTTGTAGTTTCATTCTTCCTAAGATTTAACCCATTAATGTAGCTAGGCTATCCACTCCAAAATGAAATTTCTTTTGATTCAATCTATAATGTGGGGCAGAACAAATCCTGTGAACTGGGCTGCATGGCTGCTTTGGTGGTATATATTTGAATTAACATTTGTGGTTAAGCATTGAATTCTTGAATCTTAACTGTTCAAACACTTGAACTACTACTGGTCAATTGATGATTTTCTGGCTTGTACACGTTCAGCGACCGGTTTTAGCCATGAATTTTTCGCTGATGTAATGAGAGCTTTTTCTAATTTACTGTGTAATAACACACTTTTTTGTTTCTGTTTTTTTATTTTTTATTTTTTTATCTACTCTCATAGGGACTGGATTATGCATTGATGACAGGAGGGGATGTTGCTCCTCTGGGATCACAAGCTGTTACTAAGATTCACCAGTTATTTGATTGGGCTAAGAAATCGCAAAAGGGCTTACTGCTTTTCATTGATGAAGCAGATGCATTTTTATGCGAGTATGTCAAACTTGCTTGATACAAATATATGTCACTTTTTTTCTTTATTCAGTCTTTTTTGTTTTTTCTTCTCTTTAATATTTTGACTGAAGCATAATCTATGAACTATAGCACTTCATTCTTGGTCTATAAATATTGTTTCTCATTTTATAGAAACTTTCTATAATTTATTCATTTATTATAATCTCATGAAATTAATACAGTTGAAAATTTTCTTCCCTTTCCAAGCTTTCTAATTGATGTGATGAAACTTGCAATCACTAATAGTTGAGTATTATCTCAATTTTTAGGCGAAACAAAACATACATGAGTGAAGCCCAAAGAAGTGCACTCAATGCTCTTCTTTTTCGCACTGGTGACCAGTCAAAAGATATTGTTCTTGCTCTTGCTACAAATCGACCTGGTGATCTTGATTCAGCTGTTGGCGATCGTATTGATGAAGTTCTAGAATTCCCCTTGCCCGGCGAAGAGGAGCGCTTCAAGCTCTTGAAGCTCTATCTAGAGAAATACATAGCAAATGCCGGATTGAGGAAGTCTGGCTTATTCCAAAACGTTTTTAAGGGACAACAAAAGAAGATCGAGATCAAGGGGTTGACTGATGATATCATACGCGAAGCAGCTGCGAAAACTGACGGATTTTCTGGGAGAGAAATAGCGAAGTTGATGGCAAGTGTACAAGCTGCTGTTTATGGTAGTGAGACGTGTGTGCTTGATCCGAGCCTATTTCGTGAGGTGGTAGATTATAAGGTTGCTGAACATCAACAGAGAAAGAAACTTGCTGCCTCAGAAGGAGGCGGTGTGCAAAATTGAAGATATTTTATAATATGATATTATTATAGAGGCTAGTACTTTGAGATGGAGGAAGATTGATTGGTTTCTGTCTGGTAGTTTATTTTAGAGGCTGTCCATTCATTGATGAGGGAAATTTTTGTATTTCTCTGATGTGAGTTTTCATTACATTTAAGTTAAAGTGGTAGTTATACCTACCAATTGGGTATTCAAAATGTCATTTGTTAAATGAAGTTCTAGAGGTCATATAGATCCACAAGGCATTCTTACGAACTTCTAACAAGTTACATGAAATAATGAATGTGTAGGTGAAAAGATTTCAGCCCCTTTGGATTGATCATCTCAATCTACCATTTTGTACAACATATACAAAGGATTGCAGTTATTAATGTTGGATTATAAATTTTGGAATCATTTATATTTGAATTCTTTTAAATTTCAAGAAGCAAGGACCGAGAGGAAAATGCAATAAATTGATTGAATTTTTTCGTGAATTTATCAAAAGTGAGAGTGCATATATGAGAATTTACAAGTTTCACCTATGGAAAAATTAGATTGATTTCTTAGCTACAAATAAAAAGGAAAACGTTTTCACAAAGGTTCCCAACTATGGATTTAGAGATGAGATTTGTGAGAATGTTGCAATCGATGTGCTAGATTACATACTTAGTGTACAAACTTTAGGTGATTTTTTAGCACTTGTTTATGCATTAATTTTGGTTTAAGTTTCGATTAATATTGATGTAATGTTTGTTGGCATGATATTCACTTGTAATTCAATTGTAGTTGAGATAATAAATCAAAACTTGTTCAAGTATGGGATGTATGCGCAGGAGACTTGCTACGTGAAGGGGAGTTTCTTCTCTAAGGTTGAACCTTAGCTATCATTTGTTTGTGAAATCTCTCATTTGTTTGTGAAATCTCTATTTACTTCTCTTCAGAGCCTCTGTTCTATGTAAAACTTATGGAGAATCATACGTGAAACTTTTATGGAAAGCAGTTAAGGTGGGTTGGAGCTGACACACTTTGGTTATTTGGAGATGGGGAAGTGAATGAATCTATGAGGTGAATGAATCTATGAGGACTTGAATGGGAAAATGAAACGATCCGCAATAAAGTTTCGTTGACTAAATGATGTTTAGGGTTTAGGGTTTTAGGGTTGTTGACAGTTTTCTCTAAGTTAGACAAAGTCTTGCATGAGTCTTAAATCTTTGATTTGAAAGCTCATGTTAAGACTAGGGACAAAGGATGCTCGAGTTTCTTCTTATAATTCATTTTTCCTTCTCCTTTAGATGTGTTTGGAATATATTTTCAAGTGTTTAATTTATAAAATAAAGCTTACGTTGTCATTTTCGATCGTTGAGAAAGATTACTTTAATTAATATGGTCATTTTGCTACATTTGTTGGGAGGCCGAAGATTTTGATCAAATTCTTTAGATGAGCTGCAGCTCTTTTTTGACTACGTTGGCTTTCAATTTGTTAAACACTGGGTATAGTGTGATGATTAAGGAATTCCTTTTCTCCCTTTCATGAGAATGCAAAGTTTTTGTGGCAAGTGATAGCTTGTACTAGTTTTATGTGGAGATGGAAATAACGAACTCTTATGGGCCGCTTGGTTTGAAGGTAAAAAGGGTGGGAATGGTTGATGGGTTTTCTTTATTTATCTTGAAGAAGATATTTTAAAAATCAAAAGCATATACAAAACAATTTGAATATAAAAAAGTAATTTTAACATTTCAATTTCACTTTCAAACATGCCCTATAAGATGTGAAAGTATTCCTCATAGCACATAACCCTCTTTCATTCTCTCCTCTATTCTATGTTGTCTCCTAAGCAATGAATTTCTAGCAATTGTATATATTAAAAGTAAATAATGTGGTAACCATTACCACAATAATAATAACCACTGCCTATCATGTGTTTTTGGTGGATGATACTCACCCCAGTGAGCAAAGAATTAATAATTATGTGAGCCACACAATCTTACTACCTGAGCATGGATATTCATAAATTTTAACCATTCTACAATACAACTCGGAAAACAATGATAGGCCACCCATTAAGCAAGTGTATAGGAGGAGGGGTAAAAAGGTAACTTCGGAGGATGGTAAGGGGTAAAATA
>JBBPDJ010000003.1:4121228-4214582 GCA_037974625.1 Cucumis cinereus
CGTTCTGGGCAAAGTGTGTGCTCGGGTATAGAAGTTGTTGGGATCTTTCTGAGTGCAGGAATCCGGGAGCATAACAAACAACACTACAATTTCTATGATCAAAAACTCCAATTAAAATGAATGAATACTATGACTATGAACCTCATATAATTAATAGAAATATGTACCATAGTAGTACTAGGCAAATATAAGCAAATAAGATGTAGCCCATATTCTAAAAACCTATGTATTTTTGGATTTTTGCTTACGTTAGTGTAGGAAGAAATTACTAGAACGACCAAATTCTAAAAACCTAGTTTTATTTTTCCATTTGATTGCTCACTCTTTCTTTCTCCGAAGGAAGAAGCAAGAGCGACCAAGGAGCACATAAAAGAAATGAGAGGAAGAGTCCAAACGAAGGGCAAAAATCAATGAAAATGAGGAAAAAGATCAAAGTGAGAGGAAGACATGAGATTTGTGTACGAAAGGCCAAATTTCATTTGATTTCAAACACTACTGAGCCAAATTTCATTTGTGACCTTAAAAGGGGTCATTTCATTTGTGACCTTAAAAGGGGTCATTCGTAGAAAATCTCATTTCAAGCTTGCAACTCCCAAGGGATCAAAAACCTTTTATTGGTATTAGAGTCAACGAGATAGGTTCACTAGACAGTGCAAAAGAACAAATTTGGCAAAAGCCAATGGACCCGGCCAATGTGCTTAGTGAACGGAATTCTTAAATTCCTAATTTGTGCAGCCAATAGTATAACCATTACAGAAGTCGAGTTTAGAAAGGTAGGATAGTCTTTCCAAGTTCTGGGTTGCTTGCTGGACTGATCATTTAAACATTTTCTAGTGGTGATGGTCCTGAGTATAGCGCAGGCCACAGTACTTGCACACAGCAGGCTCTTCCCGATCGAGGCATATGAACTCGATTGGATGCCCAAGAGCAGGATCGCTGTCTGCATTCAGCAAGAGTTTGAATCCAAATAAGGAATCACACCTTCCATAATAAATCGTTTACTTGGAAATATGCATGCGTGGATACAAGTATGGAGATGTACTAAGGTACTAACCTCCCTCACAAGCAACAATACGGCCTTCAACCTTGATTGGTGGAACCTCATTGATCAACTCCATGGGTGATTTCTTACTTGTATCCTGGAGATGGAAATCAGATAAAAACTTTCATATATCCTTCAGCATTGGACAGGATCATAAAGGGTAATATCAGAGTCCCAGCAAACGGTAGGATATTTCTTAGAAGTAAACAAAACAAATTGAGAAAGAACTATAACATGTTGCAACAGTCAGTAGAACTTGATTGACGCTCAATAATTTAAGGATACAGATGGCGAAAAGCAAAATATTTTTGAGGTCATGCCAAAGAAAATTCAAGTTTCAAAATGTCAAATAATGTATCAATTATCAATAGAGAACAGTGATCAAGACAAAAAAAATTCCATAAGCAAAACGAAGTCATGAGATATCACTTGAAAATGTGAGAGATGGCAGGCAAGCTAAAAAGAATACTTGGGCCAAAAACAGTCCTTTGTTACAAAATATCATTGTTTTATTATTTATAATATCGAATTTGGTTTACCTCAGTTCCAAAATAATTAGTTGTGAACCACATATTAGGACGAAGTTTGTGATATCACAAACTACATTTACGGACTTTCAATTGATAACATCCTCGCCCAAACCTTCTTCCATTGCAATCTTTGCAGACATGGGTATGGGTTTTTTTTTTTTTAAACGGAAACGGTAATATATTATTATTAATAAAATAGCTCAAGTACAAAAGGATTATACTATAAGCTAAATAGAAAATATTATTACCGTAAACTCAAGTACAAATGTGAATAATGCACGAGGGCTATGAAGAATTGACCAACAGTGGGAAAGAACCCTAGACTTAAAATAATAAAAAACCGTGGATAGTTCTCATATACTCTAGAGCATTTGAAGGAAGTCCAAATTATCTAGATTAATTTAAGAAATCTACGAAATTGTACACGTTACAAACTTACAAGATAGGAAAAATTTCCACTGTTAGACTGACTCAATCCTTCCTAGTTAATGGACACGGATGTAAAATCTTATGCAACAAAGAGTCCTCTAGTCTCATATTTCAACCAAGAGCTGATCAGATCAATCACTAGAGTGAAATAAAGTCTCTGCTAATGACATTCTCACTGACTTGTTTACTAGGCCCCTACTCTTCCAACCAAGCACCACACTAGAAGGGTTGATTTAAGCTTCAAGTGCATGAAAACGGTACATGCTGCAACCGAGCAACAGATTAGACTACTGTTAGAAAAATCAAAGATAAATGTTTCCTTTGAAATACAAATTCTTCAAACTGTGACAGTGCCACTGCAAGGCAATAAAATGTTGGGTTGGAAAGAACATTCAACAGAAACCCTAGGCCCGTAAAAAACCTGAGGCTCTCTCGCTCATGATTTTCTAGAGATTCACAAGGGACAGGGGTTCATGTCAAACGTGCCTTCTATAGTTGACAGCCTTCCTTTTTGGATGAATAAATAATTTCATTGATGAATAAAATAGAGTAAAATCCCAAACACCTATAGATGAATTACAAGTTCTCCAATTTGAAATCAACTAAGATAAACTATAAGCTATAAGTGATTTAATAGAGCATAATGGTGCAAGGCGAGTTCTGAAGGTGGACTGAGGACAAAAAGATGAGAAAGATTAGCCCATTCAATCATTTATAAATCATTAAGATTACGGCAAAGACGTAAACCCAAGCACCAGTTTCCGAAGCCCACAAATCAGCCACCGTAGCATCAAGATAAAGAGCAAGGCAAAATAGTCCAGGGAAAACAATCATGATAGAACCACAAGTAAGCTAAGAGGTCTTCCAAAATGTAGAGATCCCATTACCAAGACAATGCCGAGCACACTAGCAACCAGGTCAATAATCTTACAAAGAAATCTCCAGGCGATTTAAAAGAATCTGATCGAATAGATCTTGGTAAACTCGTCTCATCATAAACGCATAGCACTTAGCATCAATAAGCTTACGCCATAAAGCACTCTCTTTTGGACAAAACATCCATAAGGCGCGACAGCAAATGAGATAAAATATTTGTATAATTTAGATAAATTTGCTTCGATGAACGACGAGCACCAAAAGGTTTAGCATCCGTCAATGCCAATGGAAAACAAGATTCTTTCTCTTCTCTTCTCTTCAAATAACACGAATTAATTTCCATATAAAAACAATCGATTTAAGAAAACAACAACATTAATAAGGAGCCTTCAGACCCAAGCTCTAAATCAGTTATCAGGAAAGAATAACAAACTGTAAACGAGAATACAGAATCTGCAGAAATCAACTCAAAACACGGGCGTAGAGGAAGTAAATTTCGAAAGGGGGGATAAGCGAGAAATTAGTGAATACCTGCATCCATTTGGCGGTGTGCTGGCCGATTTGATTGGCAACAAGACTCAGATTTCTAGTTGAAGATGGAATATTAGAGGAAGATTCAAGAAGGGCTTTGAACAGACTCGACGCCATTGATCCACCGATCAAACGCACAACCTGAGCTGGGAGAGAGAGAGCGCGCGAAGAGCTACGGTCGGAGGAGCTTAAAGTAAAAACTCTGGATGGAACCTTTTTTCCCGAAAATAAATAAGGTTAAAAATCTTAAATAGGTTAAATTACCAAAAAAAAAAATGGTAAAATATAACCGTAAACTCTAAGAAGTTTCAAACATGTTCTTAAACTTTCAGAAGAGCTCAAAATACTTTTACCGTTACTTTTGAATGAAGATCACTTGACCTATTAAAAGATTTCATAAATACTCTTGAACTTACAAAAAGGTTCAAAAATATTCTCATTGATTCAAATTTTATACTAATTTTCTCATCAACCAAAATTTCAAATTAAAACCATAGTTTTAAATTTACTTGACTATTAAAATAGATGAATAGATCACAAACACAACCAATCTCAATAATTATTGTTGTAATAAATAGTTAATTGTTAAATAAAAAATGTATGTGATTATTAACCAATAGTGATATTCTTTTTATTAATTAGGTGTTTTATTATGTTTCAAGAAGAAATTTTTATTTTAAAATTTAGTGAGAATTTATAAAATTTTATGTTTTAACAAAAGTTTAAAATATCGATGTTGATGGATATATCAAAATCTAAAATTTACAGATATTTCGATTTCGATGGATATTTTTGAAAAATTAAATTAATAAATAAATGTTTTATTATTTTCAAATAAGTAAACATGTCTATTATTTGTATTCACAACCACAATTTTAAAATCTTTTGGATTTCAATGACACGATGAAATAATGAAATTGGGGTTGAAGAGAGAAATGTGTCATAAAAATTTTAAAAAAAACGCATTTTTTGACGAGAAATAAAATGAGAATTACCGAATTTAAGTATTTAATGACACTTTTAAAAGTGTCATGATTCGATGTGTGTCATTAAATCAATTTAATTATATTTTAAATAAAATAAAAAATACGTGATTAAGATTAAAAAAGAAACCTAGAGCCTTGCTTTATTACCCAGCCCATTTAGCAACATTTAGCAACATTTAGCAATCCAGAACAATAAAATTCCTTGATCCTGTGCCATCTCAGCGAGATCGAAGAGAGAGACCAGAATAACAGCCAGATTGGTTGATAAGATCTTGATCGTCCTTGAGTTTCAAGTCCTCAGTTTCCTTAAAGTAACCCGGGATGTTTCTGCTATTGTTCCAAGGCGTTTGATGAACACTTTGGTCCAAGAGCCATATATTAGAGCCCCATGTATAATTTTCATATATCCAGTACATCCTCCCATATGGGCATCTTCTCAACTCCCTTAGCTTCTCAGTCAAATGCAGGTAACGTGACTGCAAATCGAATCATTTGATATTCTGAGGCTCAAGCAGACTCTAGCTTCGATCCGACTCGAAGGTCTTTCAAGAATGAAATACCCAAAGTTTTCATGGAATCCAAAATATTCAATGCTTCATCCTCCTTGCCTTCAGCCTTGTAAAAATGCACAGCAGCACTCATTATAAACCTGTCCCCTGCATATTTGCATATAGATTCAAAGAACTTGATGCCTTCTCTGACATATCCATAGTCCAAATAACCTCTCATCAAGGTCCGATTGCACGTAACATCGGGACTTAGACCAGCTGTTTGAAGTT
Source organism: Cucumis cinereus (assembly GCA_037974625.1). NCBI lineage: Eukaryota > Viridiplantae > Streptophyta > Magnoliopsida > Cucurbitales > Cucurbitaceae > Cucumis > Cucumis cinereus. The sequence continues at coordinate 4,126,402 of JBBPDJ010000003.1, forward strand.
CGTCATAGACTCTTTCTGCTTTCCTTATCATCCCTGCCTTCGCCAAAGCTGAGAGCAACAGGTCGTAATGTGCACAAGACGTGGGGATGCCTTTTTCCTGCATAGAGTTGATGATTTTCTCCGCTTCTGAATATTTGCAACTCTGTGTGTAAGCTCGAATGAGCGAGAAGTAGGTAAAAGAATCGGGTAAGAAACCATCTTGCTCCATTGCTTTGAAAAGATTCTCTGTTTCTTCATGAAGTCCAGCATTAGCATATACATTGACCATAATATTGTAGCTGACCTGCATTTTTGAGTAAAAAGTCAGCACCAGATTTGTAGACCAATTCACAGAGCAAATAAAGATACCAAAGCAAAGATTAGTCTCTCTCTCTCTCTCACATGTTACATCCATTAACTTAATAGAATGATGTCAAAGAAAAGTCTATAAGAACATTGTTAGAAGTTCAAAGATATCAAAATCATTTTATCATCACGATTCCTCAAGCAGAAAGTAACACAAATAAACAATCAAGTTGCAATTCTAAGGTGCAGTGGAGCAATTCTAACACCTAACCCAACCCTACCCATGTACACCCCATATTCTAGTTCTACCAACGTAGCAAAGGTTTCTATTATCTTTTAAATTACCACTAGACCCAAAAGTTTAAACAGATAGGCTATGGAATATTTAATCATCAATACAGATGATCACACCATACAAATCCAAGGTAAGTTATGACTTATGAAAGTACCATCCCAGGTTTAACCCCTTCTTCAAGCATTTCTTTGAACAGCAAGCTTGCTTCATGCGTCTTACCTATAAATTACAACAGTTAATTATTAGTTCGTAAGAATCTCATTGCAGTTGATAAAATATTTTAAAATATTAACAGACTGCTTAGACGTATACCAAGGTACATCAAAAGGATCATGAGCCATAGTACAATTGAGTCCAAGGCTATGTAAATTATTTACAGGGTTATTTGTTTGAATCTGGAGAAGAATAATACCAGCCTTCCCATAGCAGCTAATCAAGTTTGTATATGCCCTTTCATCAGGAGAGAGGCCTGAGCTGCGAGCTGCATTAAACATTTCCACAGCCTTATCGAGCTTCCGACCTCGTCCATAGACACTGAATCCATAGAAAGCCAATATCAACAACAATATCTTTTTCTAACGGGTGTGGCAGCCTCAATAGCTGTTTAGCAATCAGTTTCAAGAATCTGGAGTCATTTGAACTCATACCTAATCATGGTGTTATATGTCTGAATTGATGGTACAATGCCAAGGGCAATCATATGCTCATATATCCTGGATGCAAAATGCAGCTTCCCTGCAAATTAGAACATGTTATAATCATAGTGAATGTTTTTCAAAAAGTATTCATCACTCATAATTTTTTAATATGTTTGAACTAAACCAACCTCCCTCCAGCATTGCCTTGATAAATGTATTGAATGCCACCGTATCAAGCTCCAAGCCACAATTAAGACTAGCACGTATCACATTCTCTGCCACTCGATGTTTTCCTGGAAATAATCCAATATATAATACTACCTCAATAGTAGGAGCAAATAAAAATGCAAAAGAAAGTCTAAAATGCTACCACAGATAGACCATTAATTGGTTAGATTAGGTGATAACTCTCACAAAATTTAAATTTAATGACCACTTGAAGGGTGGCTTGGGGAATCTATTCCACAAGCCAATCAGCATTAAGCAGAGCACTCAGCGAGCCTCTGATAGTCATAAGCTACAAAAATTTATAAGATTTCCACAGGGCACTTCTAACTGCTCGTTGGCTAATGTAATTTTATGAAAGGTTTTGTCAAAATGTAATTATAAATAAATAAATAAGAACTCTATAGATATACTAGATTCCATGTCAGCAGAAAGTGTGCTCTACTGAAACTTTGTTCCCAAATTAAGAGCTTCTGTTAAGTGGGGAAAGAAAAATGTGTCTAAAAGACTATAACTTTCCATGGAAACATTTAAAGCCAATGCCTAAACTAGCACAGATTAATGTCTTCGTTGTTTCCACAGCCTTTTTTTTTTTTTTTTTACTTTTTAGCCTTTCAATTGTTTAAGAAAACGGTTTGAGCTGCAACAGCAAAAGAAGACTAATCAAACAAGAGTAAAGAAAAGCAGAAAACTAGTATGCTGGTCACTTATACGACTCCACAACATACCATCAACAGTCAAAGTATTCACTATTCTGCTGACAGCAATAGCACCAAGATGATATCCTTTTTCAATTAGTTCTTTGTATAGTGTGAATGCTTCTTCAGCTTTATCACATTTGATATAGGCATCAATCATGGAACCAAAAATCAATGTTGAAGTGCAAGAATCTGCAACTGCTGCCAAAATTTCTGCTGCTTGATTTATTTTCTTCTCTTTCCCATACAACCTAATTAAGGAAGCTATGGTAGCATCATCTAGTCGGCAATCAAGCTTGAGTAATTCTATTGTAAGAGTTCCTGCTTTTAATGAATCACCTGTAGAGTAAAGAAATTAAGCGAGCTTGCCTTAAACTGAAAGCATACATATATAAATCCATAAGAAGATATTATCATACTTCAAAATATTTGTGTGTGGGTGTGCACGCCAATGTACAAAAGAAATGAGTCATTCTCTTGCCTTCTCTAATCAAATTAGCTACAAGTTGACTCACAACGGTCACACCACCTTTCCCAAGTATAAATTTCAGTATCTTACTCCTTTTACTAACATCACCATTTGCCAAATACAGCCGAAGTATCATATCGAGAGCCATATGATCAGGTTGGTCATTGCCGACAATTGTGCTTTCATTTTTCTCACCTCCATCAAGTTTAAACATAAATGAAAATGTCTCCACATATTTATTATCAACAAATAATTCATCTTTCTTCATAAGTTCGATTAAAAGCTCAGCATCTTTTGACAACCCCTCCTTGCAATAAACTCTCATAACCAATTTATAAAGTTCCTCATCAAAAACTACCCGATCCTTTCTTATATGGGCTATAAAATCTTTAGCCTTGTTCACCAAATCTAGTTTTAAATACAAATTCAGAATATAAATACAAGAACGAGCATCAGGAAGTCCAGTTTTCGATAAAGCTTGAAATGTGGATTCTGCAGACCTTATATCTTCTTTCATTACATAACATTGCAATGACACTATATAAGCAAATCTTGACAACCAAATGTTTCGAGATTTCATCAACTCAATTATGTCTAAAGCTTTCTCAAAGTTCCTTGAATTGAGATGGACTTGAGCCATTGCTAAATAACTTTTCTCATCTGTAAGTAAACCTAGATGCTCCATTTCTTCAAATGTTTTATGGGCATCCTCATATAGACCCAATTTTCCATATATTCTAATAAGTAAACCATATATAACTTCATCAACCACAACTTTTTTGCTTTCCATCTCTGAAAACAAAGAGAGTGCTTTAGAATAATCTCCATTCTTGTAAAACAATGTCAGAAGTGAGGAACAAGTATAGTTACTTGGAACAATATCCTTATCTCTCATGTCCTTATAAAGTCTCAAAACTTCATCTGAGTTCCCTCTTTTTATGCTTAAACTAATAAGTAGGTTATAAGTCACCTCTTCAGGAACAAACCCACAGTTGTTCATCTCATTGAAAACTTTGAACGCCTCCTCACTATGGCCTTCCTTAACGAGTGAGTTGATAACTACTGTATAGGTAAAATCATTGAATGTCACTCCTATCTCTACCATCTGCATCCATAATTCTTTGACCTTAGCATGGAGTCCCTTCTTCTGCAAAGAGGACAGCATAAAATTGAAAACGGCAATAGGAGGTATAATTCCCCTATCCTTAACAGCAGAATAGAAAGACAGCATAGCCTTATGACGTCCCCATCTGGCATATGTACATAACATCGTTCCACAAGCAACTTCATCTGGTTCTAATCCAACTTCAAGCATCTCCAAGAAAGTTTCTTCAGCCAGCTTTATTTTTCCAACTTGCCCATATGTGCGCAAGACAATTGTGTAGACAATGACACTTGGGCGATAACTCAACTGTCCAAACAGAAGCCTACTATTACAACACAGTCAATTGAATGCTTCATATCAAAACTATCATGTACAATCAACATTCCAAAAGGAAACCAAAAGGGACTCGATAGGATTCGGTTTTAATTAAATATACTACAAGAAGTTCAATAGCCTAAAGATCAATTTGTCGATCATAATGTATCAAACATGGTACAAGTAAAAATATAATCAAGTTTAATTACTCTTATGCAAGCTAAATCTTTGAAAAATCAGATGTTTCATGATAAGGAAAACAAAATCCACCAACGATATCCAGAAATTCCACGAAAACAACAACATTCCAAACGAAACTCACTTAAAAAGTTATAATACCATAACACCCACCTGCAATTTCATCCAATCAAACACATCTCTGACCTGCCTCCACCCCTTCTGCTCCTTAAGCACAATACACATCTCCCTGAAGGTCAATTTTTCAACAAAAGAAGCCATTTCCATCCTCATATCGTACTCTCCCTTGGTTTTCTGAGACAAACTCCGCACGTGCCTAATCGCCGCCACCACATGCTTTCCATAGAGGTGGCCATTTCTATCGTCTTCAAGGTACTGCACCATCTGCTCCGGAGTTCTCTTAATCCATTTGGGCGTTTGAGCTCTGGGGCCCTGATTTCGACGCAGTACACTGAGGTATTGAGCCTTGGCCTTGATGATTCGGCGAGCGTTGTCGTCGGAGAGCGGCTTTTTGGGGTTTTTGGACCTGGGTTTTGGTCTTGCGGGATTGCCATCACTGAGAGACCAAGGATCGGGCGTTACCGATAAGCGTATGATGAAAATTTGGGGATTTCTGGAGTTTAACGGCCAGCGAGTGCTGCGATTGGAAGGGGGAGGGAGGAGGATTGGAGTGAGGAATGAAGTCTTGAGAGACTCCATAAGAAGATGGCTGAGAAACTTACCGCCAAATTTGTTGCGAGTAATGTGTACTGTGAAGTGGATAAGCGAGGACGGTAGTATACTGTGAAGTATGAAGAATTGGTTTTGAATTTTCTATTTTCTTAGACATAGTGCATAAGTGTGCAACTACAACTACAAGTCACTACAAGTCCATAGAGGTTTGTCTCAAAGTTAATACAACTTTACTTCCTAAAGATTCGTGTAAGTAACAATTTAGTATGATCTGAACTTTTATTTGAAATTCTTTAGTTCTTGAACTTTTAACTTTGTAACAATTTAGTCCCTGAAATGTATTATGTACAATTTAGTCCAAATTTAAAATTATAACGATTTAGTCCCAATAATTTTAAAATTTAATGTAAATAATTAATGAGATTTCTTAAATAAATAAACCAAAAATCTAAATAACAAACTCAATAGTTTTATAAGATACAAAGATAACTACCATTGATGTGTGCGTTTTTTGTTTTTTTTTTTTTTCTTTTTCTAAATTCTTTCCTCTCTAAATCAGAGGCAACCCTCATTTATGCATATTTGCATGTTCTTTTGCTATTCATTCTTCTTGTATATTTAATGTCACACCCCACCTCAAATTAACCTATGAGCACAACATGAAGACACGAGACTTATCGTCGAAATTTCAATTGTTTTTAGTTAATCTTCTTCAGACTTTCAGAAACCCGACTACAATCTACTCTTCCTCCCTTTTTCATTTTCTTACACGAAGTAGTTTAGTTCAGTTTTTTCCTTCAAATTTTTTAGTTTATGGATATAACCATTTAGGCACGTTTGAGAATCATTTCGTTTTTTAGTTTTTGAAATTTAAGTCTATAGACACTACTTCTACCTTTAATTTCTTCATCTCTTACAATGATTTACATTTCTTACAAGAATTCTGAAGTACAATTGTTGAATTCTTAGCTAAATTCGAAAACAATAACAAAATTTTAAAAGCTACTTTAGTAAAAAATCTATAGTTCTACGGGGAGTACTATACTCCATTCCTTTGTCTACGCTATCAATTTTCTTCATAAATATAAGTGAACATCACATTAAAATTAGTGAGTCATATTTTACTATAGCACGTGTTCGTGGCACACAATAAAGAAAAGGAGGATGATTGGGACTAATTACATTTGATTAGATTATGGCATTGTTTATCCATTTTCTCATTTTGTTTGGATTCAACATGTATCAAATAATAAAACTTGTAAATTGAAAACACTATGGTTTGTTCTTATTAGTGCCCAACATTTTGTTTGATGGGATTTGTAAATCCTATTAAAAATATTGCTTCTACAATTGGAATTCTCTCCATATTTTCTTCTATTCTTAACTTTTCTTCTCATGTCAATGTCTCTTTCACCCATTGGTGTAGATCTTCATTTCATGGATTAATAATTGAACAACATCACCAATATAATAGCTTAACATTGTTCATCTCATATATTATTATATGATCAATTATGGAAGGAAGGAAAATAAATATTTGCTCATAAATCTTTATGTTTGATGATACTTTTATAATTTAAAATAATAATATTAACAACAATTTTTTTTGGAATAATAATGACAATAGTTTATAATGTAGGAAATTTATGGATGAAATAATTATATAAAAATGCTAAAATGAATATAGCTCAAGTGACATAGTATGTGTATTATAATAGTAAAGTTATAGGTTTGATTTTTCCAACAATATACTATATAAAAAAGAAAACAAAAAAACAAAATTTGATTGTTTTCTAAATATGTTTTCTTAACTAATAATCTTAGATTATTATAGTTTGAGTTATAATATTATGTGTTTAGTATATCAAGTGTATATCAAATGTGTACCAAATGTATATCTAGTGTCTATTAGGAGTGTATCAAGTGTATATCACAAGTGTATCAACGTGGATATCAGTAGTGTATTAAATGTATCAAATATGTATAAGTGGTATATCAAAATATATAAAGTGTATATTAGATGTATCACGTAGATTGGATTTTTTTTACCATTTTTACAAAAGTAAATAATTATGTACTAAGAACCTAATTTTTTAAACGTATTTTTGCTAGACATACTTTAACGAATTTAAAAGCAACAAAATAACCTAAATTACAATGGTTAAGTAATTGGAAGTGGAAATTGAAATTGGGTTCTTAAGAAAGGACCGTTTGAATTAAAAATCATTAACCTTATCAACAAATATCCCACAAGAACTGAACTGAACTAAACGAAAACGCCAAAATCCAAACTCTCTACATATTCAATACCATCCTACACGTGACGTTGTTCAGATTCCCACATCAATTTTTTGACCTTACAATAAACTACAACAAATAATTAAATCATAATTTCAAACATCTATATTTATATACTATTTTTAAATATAACAAAATAAACTAAAAAATATCATCGTTTATCTACAATAAATCAAAATAGACTACTATTTGTGTCATGATAAATATAAATAGCAGTTTATTTTGGTCTATCTCTCACAAATAAATTATGATATTTTATTATATTTGCAAAATATTTTCAGAAGTTTTGTTATTTAAAATAATTTTTCTATATTTTATTGATCGATAATTATTGTAAGCTTTAATCATTTTCATTTCGTCCGGACAATCTTTAAAAAAAACAGATAAATAATTCAACAATAATTAACACACATCTCTCCACAAATTTCACTAAATATACAAATTGAAGGTTTGACCCACTGACACGAATAAATGTATAATAAGAAAGACAACTGGAAGGATGAGGAAAAAAATTAACCTATTTTTATAAGTATTAAGATGGATTGTTGTTCCCTCATAAGGTATTAAATGAAAGAAATGTAAGATAAAAAGGAAATAAAAGGAAGAAGAATTACTAAGAGGGAAGAATTTGATTGTGAGGTTTTTATAATGATTGGTTTTTGGTGATTAGGTGTATGAAGAAGCTTCTTCTTCTTCTTCTTCTTCTTCTTCTTCTTCTTCTTCTTCTTCTTCTTCTTCTTCTTCATTGTGGCTTACGGCATGTAATAATCGCAAATTTGATCACATCTTTATTGAAACCTTCAATCATCAATGGCATTACTAGTGCTCCTTTTATTGTTTTCCATCCTAATATTGTAACAACAAATATAACCAAAATAAAAAATTTCAAAATCAATCATTTTTATTTAAAATTTTACTATATTTTATAAATGTTTCAATCTACTGCAACAGAGACTGACGTTTACCCGTTCGTAAGAGTGACGTAAAGCCTTTCCAAGTCAATGCGGAACGAATAACTGCTGGCCAAAACGGAGCTACATTCTCAGACCAATCTGCTGTCTTTATATCCTATCAACACAAACCCCTTTTCATTACGTCACCTTTGCTATTTCAATACTCTGATTAATATATAAAATAAAATAAATATTTAACTTTATCGATATGTTCCGCTGCATCTCAAAATTAACTCTCATCACTCCACCACATGGGTTGGGTCCATTATAATTTTGAATACTTCTAAAAGGTAAGTCGTACGATGGTTAGTTCATAACCCCACCCTTTGTTTTGTCTAAGAAATTCGTAGACCCCATGGATAAAAGTTATCAGTTTTATGCAATTTGTTACGTTGTGGTACTTGAAGTTCACAACTTCACCTATTGTCTAAATATTTTGAACAGTCTACTTTTTATTGGCACTAGGTCAATTTACAGTTTTTAAATTTCAAGGACCATCAATCATAAATGTTTATGCTCAAACTACAAAGAGTATAGTACCTGGAGATTGTGGGATTGGAGTAATTTGACATAATCAGCAGTGGAACACCAAGCAGGGAGATAGAAGCCATCACAAATCTTCTGAAGAAGCTTCTCCTCCCATGGCTGCAAGGAACTCTCAGAAGGCCCAAGGTTTCTATGGCACCATGTAACTATAATTATAGTACCCCCTGGGGCTGTAACTCTAACTAGTTCACTAACAAACTGTAGAGTTTGAAAGAAGCATATCAACAAAACACAGATAAAGACCCACACAAACAAACACTAACTTTTAAGAGAAAGAGAAGTGATAAGAAGTGAGAGAATATAAAGGAAGAGAAAAAATAACCTTGGATTTGTCAGGCATGTGCTCCCCACTTTCCATGGACCATACCAAATCAAATTCCCCATCTGAGAATGGTTGGTTCAGAGCATCTGCAACTTCAAAACACACCTACCACTCCTCGAAATCATGTCAATCCCACATTTACGATATCAAATCTTTCATTTTAACCTTTCAACACATTCATATTCTATATCATGTCTTCTACGATGCTCATTTTCTCACCTTCACACATTGTTAAACTCAAAAAGGATAAAATTATTCTTTTGACTTTTCCTACTGTTTTCACTTAGCATCAATATGGTTTTACTGGTTAAGTCATATCTTTCGACTAAAAAGCAGACGTTCAAATTGTTACCTTCGCTTGTTAGACCTATGTTTTGCCACCCAACAAATACTTTTTCCATATTAATTTCAAAGATTACTCAAGCTTACTTCAAAATCACCTGGGGAAAGTTTGAAATGCAATAAAAAAAAAAAAAAAAAAAAAAAGTTGAGTCGAGTTGATAATTTTTCTTCGAAAAGTTAAATTATCTAGAGAGTTAAATTGTTTGTGTTTGGGTGCAGAATTGAGTTGAGTAGGTATTATTGTGAAGATTTAGGGTGTTGAGTTAAGTTGAGATATCTAACGCAGTTTTTGTAAATGAAATATTCATTTTTTTTTTCTTTTTCCTTCGTTATCTCCACTTATTCATGTACATAAAATGTTTTAAAAAGTGGTTGGCCATAAATGTTCTTGAAAGCCATTTGTGTCTCAATTTTTTTTTTTTAAAAAAAAATTATCTACCAAAATATATTTTGAAATTAATTTTAAAAAAAAAATGTTTTCTTTCAATTTATTTACCAAATTATACTTACTCTTAATTTGTCTACGTTCTTTTTATGAAATTTACTTATCAAAGTATCAATTAAAACAGTTTGTTTTTTAATTTTATTTAAAAATTGAACAACTCTGCTCCTGAATACTAAAATGGATCAAACTTGAAATGGTGAACCAACTGATAAACAATCTAATGTATAATAATTATATGGGCAACCAAACTTGAAAAGGACTAATCTAGAAGGTACTTATAATTTTGGTTGTATTAATTGATTTGAGGACTAGTTTCCAAGTTTAGTATCAAATCAAAGTAAACGTCAAACCAAAAGCGTCACGGAAAATCTTCAAAGAAAAGCAAAAAGAATAAATGGAGAAGAACAAAACAAGAACAAATAAGAACAAATGATTCAAAGACCTTACACACCTTATCACTTAATCCTTCAGCGGCAGCAATCGCTTGAGCCCGTTTAGCTTGAACAGTGCTCAAAGTAATACCTCTACATTTCGCCCCAAACTTCCTCGCCAAATACCTAGAACTTCCCCCAATCCCACACCCAACATCCACCACCGCCGTCGCGGACTCCACACCGGCGAACCGAAGCGTCTCCTCAATCATCCGGATTTGCGCAGCGCGGTGATCGGAGAGGGAAACGGAAGAATCGGGATCGTAAAATCCATGATGCATATGTTCGCCCCAAACATTCTCCCAAAGGCCAGAGGATTCATCGTAGAACTCGGCGATTCCCTTCTGAAGGCGATGGGAGTCCATGTGGTCGGAGGCCGTGGTGGCGACGGCAGAAAGGGGAGGAGAGGAGCGGCGAGGGGTGAAGTAAGAAAAGGAAGGGGGGAGAGGGATGGGAGAGAGGGTTGTGGGGTTGAAGCGATTGGAATGGAGAGAGGAAGGAGGATAGGAGGAGGTATGGATTGGAGTTGGTGCGGTGAAGCTCATTGTTTATGTTATGGTTATAATATAAAGAAGGGAGGAATCGCAGATGCCAATTTGTTGGGAACGTAAAGCAAACAGGGGAGATGCTGAGAGAGAAGATAGAGAAAGGGACAAACCTTATTTTCATTTTCATTGGAAAGGGTAATTAAGTGTTAACTGATGGTGGGGTATTATAACACAAATCAGGCCCCCTGGATTTAATGTATACCTTAATTGTTTTAAGCCCACTTTTACCCTACAACCTTCTGAAATTGGTGTAATTTTGTGCAGTTATGTTCTCAACTTCTTATTCGATTTTGTGTTTAAAATGATAGGCCTATTGAGTCGACAATCTGTCAACTATCACTCATACAAATCAAAGGATAATCCCTCACGAACATATGTTCATAATACACTCAAAATTAAGACTAAGACTAAGTTATATAGGTCATTCTATTCAAACACAAACTTAATTAGTTAACGAAGTTATATCTAGCGATTACTATTTTGTGGTTCAATCTTATGCAAACTCACGAACATGTTTTAAACACTAACACGTTGGATCATTGTGTTTGTATCAAATATAAGGTTGGTCGTATCCGTAATGTTACCAGAATAAGGTACTCAGTCTTATCCTTATATTATAGTTTCTTTTAAGTTGTATTTCGAACATTGATTCATGTATGTCTCCACATACAGTTCAAGACTCATAAAACAACTTAAGATATTAGTTTATTAGATTTAGGTTATTAAGACAAAAGTAATAAAATAATCAATAACACTTATTGAAATTACAAAAATAACACTTTATCAATAACGATCAATAAATTACATTTACTATTTTCGAGTTTTAGAACATAAAACCCAATAGAGAGGTGGGTAGGTTTAGTTAAGAATTGTTTGTCCTCTGTTACAACTTCTATTATGATTAATGGCAAACCTAGAGGTTGTTTTCGACCATCAAGGAGATTGAAACAAGGGAATCCTCTTTCGCCTTCCTTATTCTTACTTTTGTGCGGAAGGGTTATCTTGTCTTATTTCTAATATTGTTTCTAGAGGAGCTATGTTGGGATGTAAAATCGTGAGACAACTTGTCCAACTATTTCTTATCTTATCTTCGCAGATGATAGGTTGTTATGTTGTAAGTCTATTGTTGTGGAGGACGTGGAGATCAAATCTATTCTTACTCCGAACAATGGATCAACTTTTCCAAATCTTCAATGTTTTTTAATCCTAATGTAAGCATGGAGATTCAAGATTGTTTGGGTCATTCTTTGGTAAATATCTTGGTTTGCCATCACATTTCTCTAAGAATAAACGAAGGGATCTAAATTATGTTATTGAGCATGTGCATAAGATGGTGGTTGGTTGGAAGGGGAGTTTGTTTTTTTGTGGGGAGTAATGAAGTTTTACTAGATCAATGCTCACTATTTCATTTTTTTTTCAATTTTGATAGCAATTTTTGTCATTTTTATCTTTTAGCAATGTTTGATTTTTTGTTTAAACTAACATTGCTGTGAACACAAAATCGATGAGTTTTTCACGTGAAAAAAATGTCTTAAAAAAGATCATGCTCATAAACAAATGTATGTTCTTATCCATTTTCATCAAGATCATTTTTTTAATCATTTTCACAATATTTCATTCTTAATTTAAAACTTTAGAGTAACTCATCTAATTTTGTTTGATTGCATTCTTATTTGGTGTGAAAATGATAAAGGAAGATGAAAAAGGTAATTTGTTTACACCAATTTCTTGTTCTCTTCATTGCAATCAATTTAGATTCAAGAACTCATTTCAATCAAATTCATTTAATTTAATAAATTACACAATCTTCATCAAACTTGTTTTACCCAATTTTTATTCTTTTAAATTTGTTTTAAATAATCAATACCCAAATTGAGAACTATTTAAAAAAAACATTCAAAATATAATAATAATAAAAAAAAAACTCAACATTTCAATTTAATTTCCACACCTCTTATGTAATGTAACTTAAGATAAAATTTAACAAATTTATATTTTATGAAATTTCATTTTAGAAAATAAAAATAATTATCGATAAAAACAACTGTACATAAATATATCCATATGCGACAATTTTAAACATTTAAATTCACGTGTACAATAGGGTTATAGCATATTATTCAATCAAGAAAAAGAATTTAGGGTAAGTATAATTTAGGAAATAAAAAACCTAATTAAATCCACAAGAGACCCCGCAACTTAAATACAAAAGATATGCATACTACTATTAATTTCCACTTGTACCCTTATAGCATATATATATATATATAAGTAAATTGAATGCTACAGTAAATGTAGTTGGAAAACAAAAATTATTAATACTTAAAATTAGGTTGTATTAATTAAAATGGAAAACTGATAATGGTGTAGCATTTAATTCCTATACTTTTATAAGTGAATTTGTTATACTTTCTCTTAATTATTTATAATTATTTTACTTAATTCTATTTTAAATGAATTTATAGTCATTTGAACAAAATTATTTCAAAAAAAAATATTGATCTTTTTCAAAATAAGTAGAGAAAAAAAAATAAAAGAGGAAGAATATGTTAACAAAAAAAAAAAGATAAATTTTAACTAATAGTTCATGACAATAAATATAACTTTTTCTAATAACAAAAAGACGTTGAAAAAAGTATAAAAAGTATTGTCTAGATCTCCCAACGACTGAACAACTATCGAAAAGGATGTTTTTTGTAACCAATTATTATGATTGGAAGAAATCGTAGAGAGATCTATTTAAATTCATTTGAAATCTAACAAGTGATCTTAATGCCTCTAAAGTTATGAATTTAAAATTTGAAATTTTAATCGAAATAATAATAATAATATTATATATATATATATATATATATATATATATATATAAAAGGTTATCTCTGTTAAGATAATTTATTAATAATATATTATAGTTTAATTATTCACGTAAACATGAGGTGACAAGCGAGATAGACTTTTAGCAAACTTTGTCATTTTATATGAAAAACGACTTGATAATACCGACATAAAAACTAAGGCCTTTTCAAGGGGAAAAAAACATAAAAGTGACTTTTTTTGGTGTGTTACTTTGTATTGCACAAAATGTAATTAATGTCAAATTTGAGCAATAATGCAATTAATTCACAATTGAGTTTGCATTTGTTAACAAGTTAATACGTCTTTAATAAAAATAGGTTTGAAGTATAAATGGTGAACGTTGCTAAAAGTGTTCATATCATATAAAATAATTCACCTCAATCCATCAGTTTAGGTTAAACATTTTGAATTCGAATCAACTGTAATGTCATTTTACATTCAAGCAATATTAAATACTACTGTAATATTTACCACCTAAACTTAGATTACAATAATCGATCAGAATGAGTTTGAATTGTAATGTAACCCAAAACTTGCATTTGGATTGAGCATTTTAGCTCTATTTGTAAGTTTAGATATTATCATTGATCAAAATCAGATGATGACTTTCCATTGTCTGAAGAATTGAATTTACCCCAGGCTCTTCCTCCTCCGTTGTTGTCATCACCCCGAGATTGCTCGGTATTCCAACTAGAGTTTTGGCTCTATTTTATAGTACCAAACTCGTTCTATTCTCACCGTTTTCAACCAAACCCTATTGTCCACCGTTTTAATGCTTCGCAATCACATTTCTTTTCCATCGTCGATTTTCCACGCACCCTAATATCATTTATATTTTCAGTAATTTGATTACATTTAAGCTCTTCAAACATCTCCAGTTTTGCTTTGTGGGAATGAAAGAAGGATCCATATTAAATCATACAACTTAAAGGAATAGTAACAAGATGATTCTTTGTTGATTGACACCAACTACAACTTGAATCTCATAATGACAATATTATACACAACAAACTAAAGATAAGATTTTAAGCAAAAGATAAGATTTCGTATAGATACTTTAAGTATCCAAAATTACGAACTTGCCCTCGGCTAAATAATGAGTTTGGTCACCAATTATTACAATCTTTTATATGTTGAAATTATTATTAGTTATCCAATTTCATACCTTACTAGAATTATGTAATGAATCAATGTTTAGGGCTACCCATGTTCATTGATATACCTAGGAAAGTAACTTAACGAAACATGTTTCATGCTTCTTTGCAAATTAACATGTGCTTGACGCTATTGCTATGTTATCAATTTAAAAGTTAAAACAAAACATTATCGTCATGTTTACCAATTCGTAATGAAAATTTGTGTGATATAATTGTAATGAATTTCTATGGATAGATCGATCGTAATGGGTCATAATTGTATGAAGTTTTTCTCATTTACTATTACCGTTATCTTTAACTTTACCTCTAAGGGTCAAACCATAATGATTATGGTAACAGTGACAACAAAAGTGTCAAAATTCACAACTTTTTTTCTCAAATGGTAACCATAATCGTAACGGTAATAGTATGACATAATTTTCAAACGTAATTGGATTGGGCACATTCTATTCGTCAATTTATTTGACCTTTTTTGTTTATCGATTTGGTAAAACACAAGTAAACACCAATAAACATAATCAAATGAAACCCATTTTTTATATTACTATTGATTTACATTACGTCTTCACTAGAACAAACATACATGACCTTAACTAATTTAAAAAGTAATTTTAATTTGAGTATAGCAAGAAGTGATTTTGAGCCTTCCAAAATCACTTCTCACTAATTATGAGATGTTTAAGTTGGTAAAAAAAAAAGTATTATATTGGACTTTGAATGCCCTTCTTTCTTTTCTGTCCTTTTGGTTGTTAATAATAATTGTGAGATGCACTTCTTTGTTTCATTGTCGTTTTGGTTGTTAATAATAATTGTGAGATGTCAAGTTGCATAAGAAATGTCTGGGCTCTTCTTTTTACTGCATACTACCTGTTGCCTCATTTGTCCTTTGGCTTCTTTGACTTTTCTTTACGAATGCCACTCCTAGAAGCATTCGTTTGGTCTATTCTAAACCACAAGTTGAGTTAGTAACTATTACAGAGAGTTAACATTAATAACAAAAAATACATTATAGGTTAACCCAAATAACGATATGTGAGAAATATGAGATAACATGAATAACGAGTCAATAAACTTGACTTTTATTTTTACTCGCCTACCTGAATTGCATGTGGGTTGTGAAATACGTCCTTAGAAATAGCTACTTTTCAAGTGTTGTAGCTTTATACAGTGGTAAATGTTGGTTGAATATTATTGATAAGGGAATCAAATGTTTTGAAACTATTTAATTTACACAGGTGTAAAGGCATTAAGCCTAAGAAACAATTATTTGGTTGCTAATTTATTGGAGTTGTTGATTAGAATATTAGATATAGGATAGCATAAACTAGAAATAGAAAACATATATTTTCTGAGACATTAAGTTTTTGTTTGTCACCTTAGCTTAGCTTACAGGCAAGTTAAGGGTGTTTACCATGTTGAATAAAAATGGAGTCTTATTCATTATGGAGAAAAAAGGAAGTCCACTTAATTAATTAATTGCAATGAGAGAGGCCCTATACATATAATGGGTCTGGCCCAACTAACAATTTATTATGACAAATTACAAAGCAACCCTAAACCATTTACAACTAATTATTGTAATATTACAAGCTGCTGCCTAATCCTCCAATTTTGTGTTTTAGATCCACTGAACTAAGGCTTCATGAGGAAGAATATGGAACGAAGATCAATTACCAGCCAAGATTCAGCGCGACAAAAAAAAAAAAAAATAAAAAATCAACGATTCTTCGATTTTCATGTATCTATCGGTATCTATAATTTCTTATATTTTCTTTAATTTTGTCAACATGAGTATACGACGTTAGTTTCTCAAAAACCATCTACCAATCACGAACAACATTGATAGTTTATTGGATTTAGGTTATTAAGACAAAATCAATAAAATAATCAATAACACTTGTTGAAATTACAATAACAACACTTTATTAATAACAGTCAATGGATTGCATTTTAACGAGTTTTATGACATAAAATCAAACTACAAATACCCGAGATACCAACTCCCACTAGTAAGAAGTTTATGAGTAAATCAATATGGTCATTTTGGAAATTGATCCCTTAAAAACTACTTTTAGAAAATAATTCTTGAAAAACTCAAGTGAAATTATAACAAAGCATTCAATAATTCAGAATGACGTGGAATTCAATTATGTACCTCCACAAATTTGAAATGAGTAACTACATTATCAATCAAAACAAAAACGTTAAAGCTAACTAGAACCTAACTCAACTAGCATTTATGTGTATTGAAAACCATGATATTCGTGATTCAAATCTTCTAACTTGTACTAAAAAACAAAAGGTTAGAAACAAACCATTAAATTAGTCCGTAGAATTATATATTACATGCGACACAAGTTTAAATAAAATTTATATAATAGATATTTCATAACAAATCAACATTTTAGGGCATACATCTTCGACAAATAGATTTGAGATTCAAATTCTTTCGATCTTCTTGTTATAACTTTTACATATAATTTAAAATGAATAACTTACTTTACACCTTTTTTGTAAAATAAATAAATAAACCTATAATTGATTCTTTTCTTAAGGTTGAGGATATTATAAATGATAAATATGGCTATAAATTCTCTGCATAGAATCAATATGAGAATAGAACACATAAGAGACAATAATTATTCTACAAGATATATTTATATATATAATTTGGTTGTTTGTTTCATGAAATTATTTATATGGGCTCCATCTACAATTTTGGGATTTAATGTCTGCTGTTCTATCTACCACTTGGTTACCTTTTCTATATATACATACATACATATATATATATATATATAACAACATTAAATAATATTCATAAATAAGTCAAATATCTCCTTCATTATTTTTCTATTCACTCTATACTATATATAGGTCTTCGACTATTATTATTTACGAGAATTTTCGAAAATGGCAAAATCGATAAAATATTTACACTTGTAACAAAATTGTATGTAGTGGATTTTTGTCCTTTAGTAGACTTTTACCATAAGGGTAAGTATTTTATTTTTTTAACTATTCTTAAAAAAAAAGGGAAATTATTAAAAATAGAAAAAAAACCAAAATATTTACAGCTTATAGAAAAAAAAAAAGATATTCATGCTCAACTTTATTAAAATACCAAAATTACCCTTTTTCATTAAAATCATCTCCAATTTCTTCGGCGTCTCTTCACCTTATCTTCCTCATCAGGTACACATCTCTCTCTCCTCTTCTACTTCTTCTTCTTCCTCTTCTTCTTCTTCTGTTCATTCTTCTTCTTACGTTCCTTCTTCTTTTGTTCTTATTTTTCTTTTTCTTCTTCTTCTTCTTCTTCATTCTTCTTCTTCTTCGATATCCCTTATTAGCTAGTCATTGTTTACCGGAGATATGTATAAGGTACAAAGAAATGGGTTGCACATTTTGGACATGTATAGAGCCTCATTATTATATCCTCGAGTAATGCACAGAATGAAAGGGAGAAATAAGAAAGACTACAACGATGACCCCCAATCCCATCAAATAATACTTCCCCAAGCAACACAGCTTCGTAAGGCAGGGATTAAATTGCAGAGAAGCGACCTAAATAGTTCATTCTTCTTCTTCTTCAATGATTCTTTAGTTATTTTTCTTCATCGGGATCATGATCATCATCTTCCTCTTCTTCTTCTTCAATGAATTGTGGGATACAAAACTCTCCCTGTCTACCTTTTCTTCTTCTTTTTCTTCTTCGATAGAACATCATCTTCAATTTTTCTTTGAAATTTATGTACATTCTTGTTTTCTCAGTCAATCCTCTATTGATTCTTGAGTTTCCATCTATGGCGAAGCGTACATTTGATTTGTTTAACCATTTATCTCTGGTTATCTGAGATATACAGTGATAGCGGTATATCTCTGTCTATCTGGGATACACAGCGATAGTCTTCTCCAAGCTAGACAGATAACTATCATAGTCTATCATTGTTTATCATTCACTATTCTTCTTATTAACCCCAAATATTTTCTTGCAGGAAATCAATGAAGAAAATCAAATAGAGAAAGAGAAAGAAGATGAGCAAATAAAAGAGAAAAAAGATGACTATCATACCCTAAAAATGACGCATGAAACTGCTCCAAGCTTCAACTTGAACGTTTCTCAAACTCAATCTCAACCTAAGTCTCATTCTTTAGTGTAGGATTACTTTATACATTTTGTAAAGCTTCAAGTTTGTAAAGTTTCAAGTTGAACATTTCTTTATTTTCTACTCTGTATAGTTTGTAAGTTTCTTTCTACTTGTAGACAATCAACATGTTTTGAAATTTATAAATTTAACAGCTGTGCATTTCTTAAGATATTATTTTTTTTATTTGGTTATGTGTTACTTGGTTGTAGTTCTTGTTATCATTTTCTATACTAGATAGATAGAGATAGACCATTATCACTGTCTATCTGAGATAGACCATTATCATTGTCAATCTGAGATAGACTTCAATAGATTTGTGTTTGATGGTTTGGTTATAGTTCTTGGTTTGTTTTAATTTAATTCTCCTGAGTTTTGTTGTTTTTTCTTTGGTGGGGGACAATGATGTAGATCTATCATTTTCTATCACAAATAGATAAAGATAGACAACTATCATTGTTTGAGATAGAAAGTGATAAAGCTCTATTATTGTCTATTCTAGATAGACAGAGATAGACCACTATCACTGTCTATCTGAGATAGACGGAGATAGATGGATGATAATCGCCAATTTGCCGTTTGTGAATCGCGTGTAATAAGATATTGTGTGGGTATTTTTGGTATTTTACACGTGGACTGGGCTTTTTTGGGTGGGCTTTTTATGTTTTCCAAAATTTTTCTATGAGTTGTAATTATTTTGATTTTTTTTTCTATATTTAAAAAGCTAAAAAAAAAAAAAGAAAAAGAAAACCTCTATTTTTTACTTGTGCTATATTATATATTTCAATTCTACTTTTTATAGAAGTTAATTATAAAAAAAAAAGTAGTTAAAAGTTTAGTAAAAAAAATTACTTATTATCAAAGTTAGATTTCAATGAAATAATGTCAAAGGTTAAATTATATATTTAGTTTTTATAGTTTGACCATAGTTTCAAATCAATTTCTATGTACTTTTCAAATTTTATCATATTCTTATACTTTGAGTAAAACTTACTCAACATATCTATTATTAGTAACAAATGACAAAAATCCAACATACCAAATTATTTATGATTGAAAAATAAGTCACAAAAATTCAATATTTGACGTAATGCACTACACTTTTTTTGTTAAAAAAAAATAAACAATGTTTGTCAAATATTTTGTTTTTCCAACTAAGTATCTTAAAATCCATTATAAAGCAAAATGAACCCAAATATTTATAAAATATAGCAAAATTTTAAATCTATCACTAATCTGTAGTGATAGATAAACACTAATCAATAGAATCTGAAATTTTGCTATATATTTTATAAATATTTTTAACAGTTTTGTCCTTTACAATAATTTTCTTATAAATTCCACTTTTTTTTCAATGAATATGAATTTTCCTTTCTTTTTTTTTTTCATTCAATCCAAAGAATAATAAAGAGAGACGCTTTGAGTTGAAACTCGAGTTAAAAGTATGGATATGATTGAAAATAGGATCTACCTTATTTTACAATCAATATTTTCTTAAGATATATATATCTTTCCCGTAGGAGAAAAAAAGATTTGCAAAAATACCCCTCAAGTCTTAATATTTTGGGATGGTGATCGTTGAAGAGTAAATAGAGAGGCATGGCGCATAGCAAGAGGCAGATGGGACGATTGCTAAATTCAAGAAATTGTGTGGTCCAAAACACCAATGCATACGGATTTGAAGGGCCCATTAATGTGTAAACCTAAGATTTTGATTCGGATGAATTTCTTTCATTTGCATTGTAATTTAAATAATAATACAAGATGTTGATTTGGCCAACAATAATGCATTATTCGACATGGATAAATTATGATAATTGTAAGTACGTCAGATAAATAAATAATTTAATGTAAGATAAATATTATAATTTAAAATTTGTACTTTTTTGGATAATATGCGGACTAGAGTAATTGAACATGGGATAATTATATCAACTTAATATTAATATCCTAAAGTTGTTAATTTTTGGATATTAGTTGCAAAATTAATTAGTTGTAATTAATTGATCCTATTTTTCAATTATATGCATGCTTTTAACTTAGTTAAAAGCTTCTCATTTTATTCTTGTACCAAATAATTAGTTGTAAAATTAAGACAATAACTAAAGTTATTAATTTTAAGAACTTCTATGGTAGTAAAATAAAGTTATTACTATAGCTTTTCAAACAAATGTTATTCAATATTTGCTAATTTTTAAATCTAAGCATGAAAAGCTATAGTAATTCTTAGAAGAGACGTCAAATCTTTTGAAAAGCTAATTTTAAAAGTTGTTGAACTAATTTTCTTTCTAAAAAAATGTTTTTGTTCGGATGAATTCCACTTTACTAAACATTTAAAAATTCTTAAAAACTCTCTCCATAATCGGATAAAACTCATGGAAATGAAGTTTTTCAACTATATGAGAGACAGCAAGCCGATCAACCAAAATCTTGACTTTTCGAAAATATTGTTCGATACTATCGTTGACGTCTTTCTTGATTTTATAAAAGGCAGATTAAAGTTTCAAAACACTAGATTGGATCCTGAATGATTATCGAGTTTCAAAACTAATCTAAAGCTCCTGGAGAGTGGATACGAATGTAATATGAGAGAAGGCAATAGTGAAAGAGTGACGTATATCAACATGATAAGAACTTGATCTCTGTAACTCCAGTGGAGGTAATCATGATTGATATTCGGAGGGTTAGTGGCTGGTTTTTCTTAGTCAGTGGAAAGATACTTGGGGGCATGGGCGTAGATTTATCTAAATAAACAAGTAAAGCATGTGCACGAAAGATAGTGCATAATTCGTAGCATTAGGTTTAATAGGAACCAAATTACAAATATTGGAGAGAAGGCCAGAGATCTGAAGGATAGAGGCAGCATGGTTGGTTAAGAGGAAGAAGAAGTTGTTTGGGAAAGAGACGTAAGTCGAACCGCTTCGATATCAAGATAAACTCAAGTAAATGAAGTTTTTCAGCTATATTTTCATTGAATCATACGTGAAGAATGATCAGCTATTTGTAAAAAGGTAGATACAATATGATCTAACTATTATTTAAACAAAAAATCTAAACAAATATAATGAAATCTAATACATTATATTATTTCAAAGTGTATATTGTTAATCTAAAACAAAATAAAAGGAAGGACCAAAGAGCAATAATGCATGAGGAAGAAGGGAAAAGAAAAAAGTGAAAATTGTTTAGGGGTGTGGGGGGGGGGGGGGTTTAGTAAATAGAAAAGATAGGTGGGGCCGAGATTGGAATGTCACCTGCATTCCGGCAAGAAGGAGAAACCGGGAATAGCAGGTAAGAGGTAAACCGGTTGGGCCTAAAAGAAAGAGGGGGCCCGGGGCAGTGTATGGACCAGCCCATCACGTGTTGTTGCTGTCACCCCAAGAGGTAGCAGTGGGTGGGTGAGGGGACAATTTCATTATTTAAACATTACCTTCCCACCCAAACCTTTTAACTACTTTTCTTTTCTTTTCTTTTTTATTTTTATTTATATATATATATATATATAATTAACAAATATCCTCACCACATATACAAAAGATAAAAATAAAAGAGATAAAGCTCTAAAAAGGTTAAAACAAATTAGGGTTTCTCAAAACTCAAGTCATCACTACAATATCAATTGGAGGGTCATTGGGTTTTTTCTTTTTATTAATTCATTTTGTAATATATTACATTCGAGTTAGGTATTTGAACTTTTATGGTTACGGTGATGTAATAAATCCAATAAGTTTTTAAATTTTTAGTTTTTTTTACATTAGTACATATATGTTGTATTTCTATTTAGTTTAATGTTTTAAAGTGAGAAAGTTTGAAACTACGAGAGACTATTAAATACATGAAATTGAAAATCAGAAGATTTGGTGTATTGTTTTTTAGTTATATGACTGTTGTAAATAGACGTACACCTAAAACTTTTGAAGTTATTGAAAATTTTAAGAGTTTGTGGGTGTAAAGGTTGTTGTAAATGCTTAAGTTTAGTATTACATCCAAATAAGTACACTAAAATTGACTCACCCCATAACCTCTACAATAAATTCTCTCCACAAACCTTGGGCTCCAACCTTATCCAAAAGGGGAGCACATAAAAACACTTAGTAAGTATTCTCACCATAATCTATACACCTATCTATGTATACAAAATAAATGGCTAAGCCTTCACAATCTATATGCACCTCCTACCTATCAAACATAACTAATAAATCAAATCAAACATACATAAATACAATTGGGACATGGTGGTTTTGTAAAATTTAATCTCTCCCACAAAAAAAAAATCAATAAAAAAAGATTAAGAGCCTAAACCAGGTTGAAGTGAAAAATGGATGTGTTAAATAATTATCCAAGCATCCCTATATTCCAAGGGCCAGAAACCTGGAGAATCTATCACTCCTTTCGGTCGAGTATTAAAAAGATTAAGAACTTTTTTGAAATATTGTGTGGTTAACTGTTTGGTGCAAATAAAGTTTGATGTTAACTAAAAAAGAAAATGATAGTGGATATCTATATATAAAGTTAGAATAATTATCTTTCTCAGTATGTGCCATTCTGGTGGTTTCAAAAGTATAGTCATGAGAACTTATAGTCATTCAAACTCCCAATTCATAACAACGAAAAAAGAAAAGGCGAAAATGGAGAAACAATGAAAAGTGGAGGGAAAAATCCAGTGATCCAACCCAACCTAAATCTAAAAAAGGGTTGAGTTGGAGACATTGTTTAGGTCTTTCAAGTGGTTGGCTTGGCCAACTTGATTTTTTTTGTTTGTTCATGAAAAACATTTCAACCCAAGTCATGTATATCCTGTCAGAGCCACGTTTTATACTTCTGAAGTGCAAATAAAGTCTCACATTAGTTAGAAAAGGAAATACCATGGACATATAATTGACAACACTATCTTCATTGGTTTGAGGGCAAAACAAATGTATAAAAGTTTTAGCCAAAACTAAAGTGGACACTATCTTGTACCATTGTGGAGATCGGTGGAGATTATGTTGTTTTGATCACACTATCGTTTTATGTTTAGGTTTAAAGTCATTTCTCAACATCATTAGGGTTTAAGGAATACAATTAAATCCTATAATTAATGGAATTTATCTACATCCAGTAAATTAAGAAGCTAAGAAAGGTAGAAGAATCTATCTCAACAATCTTACTCTAATTTTGAGGTATGATTGCTTCCCCTAAGTCTTGATTTTCAACTCTCCACAAGCTTCAAGGCTCGACAACTTCGTGAAAGTGACAATGTTTGTTCATTGCCCCTGTCCAAAAACTACACTCCTCTTTCCCAAAATGAAATGAGAATGGTATAAAACGTGGCAAGAGCATCAAGACACTATACACACAATCTCGATGCTAGCACAAGATTGCAAAGTGCCACATAACGTCGAACATTGGATGATGAAACTTTTTTCACATAATGCTAGCATGATATGGTAGTGAGACTCTCGTACTTGATCATTTAAAATGTCAGATAACAAATTCAAAGCATTTCAATATTTTCAAAGTGTTGCAGACAATCTATAATAGTTGAATAAACACTTATCTGTTACTATTCCCATTCTACGAACAAAAACAAGTTTTTAAAAATTACCTTTTCTTACTTTTCAAAACTTGCTGGCTTTTATTTGAAAATATTACTAGAAAGTAGATGATAAAGGATTGAAACATATGGATGAAAATAGATTTTGCGAGCTTCTTTCTAGAAAAAAAAATCAAATGATTAAATCCAAAAAGCGGTTTAGTAACTCGTCTAAACTCAATAGAATAAAGTATGGACAAATTTATATAAAATTAATCCAAAAATTTAAAGGTGATCTCCTATGGATTATGAATCTTTAGCCTTCTTTTTAACAAAGTTTTATTATTCATGTTAATTAATAACCTTTTGATTTCTTATAATTATTCTTCAAAACAACACAAAGTTGAAAGTAGGGTTAATACATGAATATAAATTAGATCCTTAACTTTAAAGGACAATATGGGTTCTATTCTATCATCACTTTACTAAACTTGAAACTATGCATTAACACTTGCATATATGGCATATGCTTCTTCACTATTTTTCCATTGAATATATATATCTTAGCTTGTTCTAGAAAAGAAAATTTAATTTAACTTATGTTTTCTTTTTGTAAAGAAAATTGTTCTATATTGAGTGAGTGTTAGGTTTGAAGTCTCTATTAAATCTAAATGTTTTGATACATACCACACTCCAAAATAAAGAGAATGGTTCCAAATGGTACAAACTAAAGGGGTATTTAGTTCAAAGCTACTTTTGCAATTGATCACATGGGTTGTGAAGAAGTAATATTAGTGTGATTGTGAATAGGTTTTAAAGTTGAGAAAGAAGTTATTAGATGGAAGAAGATACTTTGAGTTTGATAGAGCCATTGGAAAGCTAACCATAACCATTTTGAAGAATAATATAAATATTGATTGGAAGTGCCAACTTCAAGTTGCTCCCAATGTCCTTTCTTTTCAAAACCCATTATTTTTGTGTAACTCTTTCCCCACTTTTGGTTTTCTTTTGTTGTGTCCTTAGATGGGGCAAACACAAATTAAGAAAAACTAAAAATGAAGAAAACCATTGCATGAGTATGTTTCCTTTTTTATGTTTTGGGTGTCTTCTTGTAATTGTACAACCTCTTTTAAGCCCTTCTTCAAGCTTTGTTTTGAAACTTGTTTGAAAAGTAAAAAAGAAAAAGTTGAATGAAAATTATAAAGTTGATCTAGTAGAGCTAGGCATGTGAATTGGTTTTCACAATAATGGATTTGCTCCATCAAATCAAAACAAAATGAGTTTCCATTATTTTAAGTCGTTGTGTTAATGGATATACACAAAACGACGTAATTTATTACAATAAGAAAAACAATAGTTTATGGTCACTTAGTTAAGTTGACCTCTTCTGAGTCAACCCTTAAACTTGATTTAGACGATGACTCGATTCCTCAATAAATATGTTTAGAGTTGTTTTTTTTTTATTATTATCATTGATGAGTCGAGGAATGTTCTATGGTCATCTAAAAGTAACCTAAAATATGTTTGATTAGATTAGATATCCAATAAGTAATATTGGTGTCACTGTATTGAAAAAATGCATCAAATGACACAAAAATATCATGGTACCATTATAGCTAATTTGTAACTTATGATAGACATGTAGCATGTCTATTCTTATCGTGAGTCATATCATGTCACCTGCATTCTAGCTATAATCATTTAATCTATCATCACTTATATATATTTATATAGAGAAGTAGTATCAAATATTTAAATACATGCCTATTATTTCAATTATTTTCAATTATGGCTCTACCCTTGTTTCAAATTATTATATTCAAAGAGGATGACCTAATTGAAAAATAGGTAAGCCATTTGGACATGCCCCAACAAGTTAGATCAACCTTGAAGGGACAATTCAAGGGGTTAGAAGATAATACGATGATCGGAGAAATTATTAGTGAAAAGTAGTGTTTATAATCTTAATTTTTGAAAACTAAATGTTTATTAAACATAGATTATAGTTTCCATTAAAAAAAAATTTATCTGACTAAGAATTCAAATATTTCATTGAAAAATGTGAAAATAAAACTAAAGAAATATTGAGTCACTACAAAAAAATTGTTTTTATTTGGTGATATTTTGTCCGACGCTCAAAATATCCTTGGAACAATAAACTTTTCTAGACAATAAAACTACCGTCGAGAGAGATAACTACTCCCGACCCTAGTTTAAGTAGCTAGTATCAGGAGAAGTAGTAAAAATCCACGGTCCTCCAAATCGGTAGACAAACATGCATTTTAAAAATGAAAAATTAAAATCGTTAGTAAATAGATTCTAAACTAATGTTGAAAACCATGTTCCAATGTTTAGGATTGGATCAATCTTTTAGAGATATGAGTTAAATAAGTGTGGAAGAGTCTAAGCTCTTGCAAAGGGATCAAGTAGAGTACCTAGTCAAAACCATAGTGGGTATCTATGTAGTGCAAGCAAGGAAATGATGAATAGAGTCAAGTTGTTCATCAAATGAAATGCAATCTAACAAATTTGAGATTGCTAAAATGTAAAAATTTAAAAATATATGTGAAATTTCTGTTTTTTTTCTTTTTTTTTTTTAATGTTTTTTAACGTTTTCTATTTAAAAGAATATTACTTGATGTTTTTCAATAAAAACGAGAGATAATTAAAGTTGCAAGTATCAAGTAACAGGTGTCTTTAAACAAGTTTTTTTTGTTGTTGAAAATTTAAAATATTGAAGAAGATACCATAATATTTGACATGAAATATTCTTTTTAAGACAAAAATGTAAATATAAATAATAATAATAATAAAAAAAGGGTTATGGGGATAGGGTCAGAAGGGTAACTGTCAAAAAAAAAGAAAAAAATAATAATAAATGGAAGATAAATGAGATGGTGTGGCTATGAATATGATAAACATGAAAGTGAGAAGGATTATCTTGGGAAATATAAAATATAAAATAAAAATAAAAAATAAAAAAGAAAATGAAGGAAGAGGATATGGTAGTAAAAAATTTGGCAATGGAAAAAGGAAGGAGGAGGAGGATTATTGTTCCCAGTGTAATGGATGGTGAAAATGAAAACAGAAAAGAAACAATGTGGGGCTCAAATTCAATTCACACAGCACAAAGAAGGAAGATTTGGAACAATAACTCTTTTCTCTTTCTCCCAGATTCCAATACCAACAAAAACAATCATAGCTATTTAGCTATGTGTGTGTTAATGGCAAAAAAAAAAGTGGTTTTTGATTAATTAACCAAACACCCATTAGAATCAAGATCATCTAAAAGCAAAAAGAGCTAATCTTTTTAATTCCAAATCCTCCAATATCCAATACCCAAATTCCCAAAATCCCAAATCCCAAATCCCAAATACCCAAAAATAAAAATGAGACTAAACTTGGCTTCCTTCGGTTCCTCCACAGATACAGATACTGCCCCCCCTTTACCCACACAAACCTTCGGACACTAAAAACAAACACTACAGAGAGTGACAGTGAGAGCAATCCAGATGGTGGAGACAGAGGCTGATCTATGTCCCATGATTTTCTTCTCTGTCTCAGATTATGTTTGAGGGATTTCTGGGGTGTTTTAGCCAAAAGGGGTTGTGGGTTTTACAGTATTAGTTTGCTAGAGAAAGTGGTGGTGGTCGGCGGCAGAGGCGGAGGAAGATAAACTCTTGTGGTGGTTATTATGAACAACAGTGGCGGTGGTGGTGAGGATGGGAGTAGGACTGTAGTTTTAGGTGGAACAGCAAGTGGAATGATGGGGATGAATAGGTCACCTTTCACAGTGTTACAGTGGCAGGAGCTGGAACTTCAGGCTCTGATCTTCAAATTTATGATGGCAGGTCAGCCTGTTCCACCTGAACTTGTACTCCTTATTCAGAAGAGCTTCGAGTCCATTTCTCATAGGTTCTTCCATCATCCCACCAGTAATCTTACTTCGACCCTCTCTTGTTTTTTTTTTTTCTTTCTTCTTTTCACTCTTTCCCTATCTCTCTCTTTTTCTCTCTCTGGGTGTTGTCAGTTTGATTGGCTTCTGTTTGTGTTTGATTTGATTTTAGGGATCTTGTTTACTTCTAGTTTTTCCCTCTTTTCTTTTCTCTAGATGTCATTTTTATGCTACAGTTGTTTTACTTGACTAATGTGTTCATTTGGATCCATGAATGGTGCTTTTTTGAGGTTTCCTTGTTCCAAAGCCTTGTGTTTTCACTCCCCCTTTGCCTAGTTTTGTGATTTCCATATATCCTTGAAGCTGTGAATCTGCAAGTTATGTAAGAAATGATGACATTTTTAGGAATAAGTTGAATGAATGAGGGGTTTGGTGTTGAGTGTTTAGTTCTTCACTTGGAGATAAACATAGGAATATGGAGATGTTTCTCTGGTTTCAAATCCAACTAAAGCACATGCAAATCTTGAACATTAATTTCAGTTTTTGAGGGTTTCTTTCTGTTATTTGGTTTGTGGGATCTAGTAGCATAATCAATCCCCCAATCTTAAGTCTGGAATAAAATATCTTCATTGTTTAGCATCTTCATTTGTGTATGTAAAGCCTTACAATATGTTTTTGCTATCTGTCTTTATGTTAGTTCATGTTTTGATGTTCGAGATTTCTGAGGTTTGAGTTGCAATTTGTGCAGTGGCTTATTGTTCGTTCTACGGGAAGAAGGTGGACCCCGAGCCTGGAAGATGCAGGAGGACTGATGGAAAGAAATGGAGATGCTCCAAAGATGCATACCCAGACTCCAAATACTGTGAGCGCCACATGCATCGTGGCCGCAACCGTTCAAGAAAGCCTGTGGAATCTCAAACCATGACACAGTCGTCTTCCACTGTGACATCTCTTACCGCTACTGGAAGTAGCAGCACCGGAACTGGAAGCTTCCATGGTCTTCCATTGAATGCCTTGAGCAATTCCCAAACCACTACCACTGGGACCAGTCAGCCTCATTATCCCTTGGACTCCATTCCCTATGGAATCCCAAGCAAAGATTATAGGTATCTTATAAATTCTCACTGCAACTCCATTCTGTCTAATCATATGGTAATGCAAGAGTTTATGAACATTCATATTCAATTGCCATGATGAGTTCAGTATTTACTCATGGAAAGCATGATGTTGACCCCCTCCCATCCCTTAAGTAGAAAGTATATGCTTGTATATTAGAGCTGATTTCAAATGGGAGTTCAATTTCTGACTTTCCGTTGGGGCATTGCATGCATTTATTTACAAGAACAAAAAAAGCTCAAATGTAGCTGTGTTTTGAAGCAGGCACGTAATGTTTGCACTCTTGGGGACCATATTGAAGTTATGTGGTGGGAACCCAAAACTGTGCTATTCTCTGCCATATGTTTTATTGAATGTTTCAACAGACCTTTTTCAATTCTTTTGGATCCAAGTTTTTGGGCCCTATTCATTTCTTTTCTTCATGATTTCTTTTTTTGTTATCTTAAGTATACATGTTTCACAGACTCTTTTTTCTACTCTCTGCCTATGATGCCTTGCTTTTATGTTTTCTCTAGTTGATGCAACCCTGACATAACAATAAAAAATGTCTTGCTGTTAAAACAACTGTGCTAACCCTATTGGTTATACCTTAGCTCTATGTTAAAAGATATGAAGACAAAGAAAAAGAAATGTCAGTGCTGCCCAATTGTAGTGGTCTGTAAAGTTGAATTTGTCTCTTTTTTTTTCTCTCTCTCTTTATTTGGCTTTTCTCATCTATTCTTTTTTTCCCTAAAAATAAACTTGTGTCTGATGTAAACTATGGTAATGTTCCATATTGTGCTGACATTCTGCAATCAATATTTGCTGAAGAGTTATATCCTTTTCCCTCACTGCATTCTGATTGTCGTCGGCGTTAACTTTTGTATACTTTAACTGATCTATTTTTTCCTTATCTGGTCTATTCTAGGTCAATTCTTGAAAATTTAGGTACGAGTTAGAAAATTCTTACCGTTATCTGTTTTCTTTTCATCATGGTCCAACACTTTGGGTCCTAATGTCTGCAGATGGCTGCTTAGTTTAGTTTTGTTGCTCACAGGGAACAACTCTGACAATCATTATATGTTCTTTTGAACTCTTGATATTTAGTCCAATTGTTCCTACCTTCCTTTTGTACTTTAAAGGAAGCAGTTATTGTGTTGTACTTTAAAGGAAGCAGTTATTGTGTGAGCTGACTGATCTTATGGACCTTAGTGGTGAAACCATGCTTAAGCTTTCAATTTCTGTTCATCTTATTTTTGAGTAATTTTAAGGTTCATACCTTGTGGTTCGGATCAGTGTTAGGTGGTCTGCTCTCTTCTAGTTAGCATCATAGTTCAACATTTTAACCTAATATATTGTAATCCACTTCTTGTTTATTGACTATTTGTCCATTTAGGCACATTTTATAATATTTTTGCTTTTAGTTTTCGTTGTTTTCTTCTGTTCAAAGACTAAGAAAGAAGAAATAGTTTTCAAGAACATTTTTTTATCAATTATTCAAAGACTTTTAGTCATAAGTAATTTTCATAAGCATAATTTTGTGAAACAAAATTGTTGCCAAATAGACGCTTAAGTTTTTAGCTTTCAACTTGACTTTGTGATCAATCTCTTCACGTTTGAAAGAAGAAGGCATTTGCCACATTTTACCTTTCTCTCCTTTACCACTTTGTTGTAGTGGAGGTACGTGAGGAAAAGGTGCCATGTCTCTGAACTATTTTGATTTTTCATTCATATAATTTCTTCTAAATCTCTGATGTACCCAGCAAAAACTACTGCTAATATATTTGAATCTATCTATTCTATAACTTATATTCTTGCACTTTCAATGGCTTTGATCATAGTCACTAAATGTGTTTGAGAACCACAAAATGCAGCCTTAAAACATATTATGTTAAAGAAATATTCGATATTACTGTTTTCAACTTCTGATTATCCTTGATTCGTTTATAATTTTGGTAATCTTTGTATTGAAGGTAATCTTCAAAACATCTTAATTAAATTGCCTCATCCTTCTTTATTATCTCATCTTTCCATTTTTATTCAGCATCTATCTGCTAGTATGATTTCCTCTCCTACCCTGTTCTTCTGCTTTGTTTAACCCTTTTTTGGGGTCAATGTAGAGTTCTATATACCCTTAATCAGTCAACTCCATATTTATCTTGATCACAATCCGTGATAGCCACATTTTAGTGTATTACACACGGAAGTGGAAGTGAGTAGAAGGGGGACATCTTTTAGGGAACTACAAACAAAGAGCTTGCACCGTTTCGAACTGGACATTAATTATCCATCTGACATGGTAAATCTAACTGGTTAGAGACTCAGATCACCGTTGTATCATTGTTATAGCATTACAGTGTACGGTACATGATGATATTATAGGAGCTCGCTAGTATAGCACCAAAAGAATGTGACAGAGAAGAGCAAGGGGGTTACAGCCTGAAATATCGTCATACTGTCATTGGTTCATAGATGAAAATCAAGTTACTGAAAGCCAGTTCGATGCCTGGTCTTCCCAACCCATAGTAGTATATGTTTCTCATAGTGAAAAGGGATTAATTAACATGGATCCATGTGTATTAAGTTCAAATTGTAGATGCAAGTTCTTTACTTAGTTTTGTATTTGTTGGATTACAGGTATCTTCAAGGGCTTAGACCTGAAGCTGGAGTGCATAGTTTCTTTTCTGAGGCATCAGGAAGCAGCAGGGCTGTTCAAATGGATGCACCAATCGACAACACATGGCCAATGATGTCATCCAGATCCCCATCTTTCCCGGCATCGAAATCAACTGAAAACTCAATCTTCCAAAGCGGATATGCACAGCATTCGTTCTTTGGTGGGGAATATGCTTCTGGGGAAACTTTGAAACAAGAGGGTCAATCTCTTCAGCCGCTTTTTGACGAATGGCCGAGAACTAGGGAGTCATGGACTGGACTCGACGAAGAAAGATCCAATCAAACTTCCTTCTCCACAACACAGCTCTCCATATCAATTCCAATGGCTTCGTCTGACTTGTCGACCACAAGTTCGAAATCTCCTCATGGTTAGTACACGCTGCTGCCACGCTTGTTCGGTTTCTTCCATATTCTTAGTTCATCCTCAAGATTGTTCTCCACAGATAATTGATGAAAGCAGCATGATGCTTTGAGAAAATTTTCAAGTTTTATCTCTCAACTTCGATGCCTGAATTTTGAAAGCTAGTTCACATTGGGTATATGTGAGCAACCCATGTAGATGGAGAATTCTGTTTTATTCTTGTCTTGTTTTCCCTTTGCTGCTCTGTTTTTATGGGTATAAAAAACTCGGTTATGTGCAGACAGTTTAGTAGAAGCTGAAGCTGAATGTTGTTATTAGGCTTGGAATAATACAAAACTGTGATTTGAAAATCTAGATAAAAGTAAGATTATAATGAGGATGACAACAAATGGATATTTCTAGTAATGTTTCTTCTCTACTTCTATGTTTATATGTATATTATAAACATATTTTGTTGGACAAAGTTGCTTTGCTTGACAATGGACCTCACAAACTTGTGCTTCTATCTGTATTTGAAAATTAATAGGAACGTAACTGATGTAATATCTAAAGTTATTTATTTTTTTAGTTCGAAGCTATGGAGGTGAGGGATTAGAATTTCAACCTTTTGGGTGGGAGTGTGTAATTATGTTTGTTGAGTTATGGTCACGTTGGCGTTGAAAGTTGTTTTTACAGCATGGGAAGTTATCATATTACTCATACAATATTGTTATCCAACATAACAGTTTAAATTAATTCATTGTATGCATGTGTGTATATTTTAGAAAAAACAATAATGAAATTAAAGCGAGCGGCAATGGAGAACGGGATTGGGAATGTTCCTTGCTTTTGTTTCCATTTAGCTCGAGAAGAAGTTTTCCCCCACACCCTCCCATCAGCCCCAAGCCTTATGGG
The DNA here is from genome assembly GCA_037974625.1 of Cucumis cinereus. Lineage (NCBI taxonomy): Eukaryota > Viridiplantae > Streptophyta > Magnoliopsida > Cucurbitales > Cucurbitaceae > Cucumis > Cucumis cinereus. Next base: position 4,159,781 of record JBBPDJ010000003.1, read on the forward strand.
AAAAATGAACTTCTTCTGTGTAGGTAATAGTAAGGTCACATAACGTTTTTTTTTAAGGGTTAAGGGTACTAATGAAACTTTTGAAAGTTCAACAACAATTCTTTCAATAGTTTCAGTAATAGTTTTCGTTCATATGTTTGTTGAAAAAAAATTCTCTCATTTCTTGCCTATGAATAAACAAAATTATCAGAAAAAATCAAAAGAAAACAATAAAACTAGAAAAGACAAAAATTCACATGGAAAATTCTACAAACCCAGACAAAAAAACCACGACCTACCAAAAAGAAATTCACTATTTGAAAATCTATTATAATCACATAATCATTTCCTCCCGAATCCTAATTACAAAAACACCTTCCAAATCATTTGTACTACTCACACTCTTTTCTCAACTCTTAAACTAGAAAATACAAAGGGGAAAAGAACATAGAGTCAGCACACTCAATCTTAAAGTGTTTATAACTATGACGATTTAAAAGCAAAAGTATTGACTACTTTTATGTGTTTGGATTCCATCATATCACATCCTTGAACTTTTTCAATGTGAGACAACTGCACTTCTAATGTTTTGCTAGAACTTAACAAATTTCACTTTGCAAGATATTTGAAGAATTCATAGCTTTTGCTATATCAATTATCTTCACCAACAATCATAATTCTCAATTTAGAGAATTATAACTCACTCCATCTTGAAGAGTAAACCATTTGAAATAGCACCTTATAAGGTTTTCCTTTTTTGTCATATGCCAATAAACTCTTCTTGAATCCTAATTTTTTCATCTTCTCCTTCATTCATGGCTTGAAACCCTCTCTAAGCAAAAAATCAGCTCTCTTACTTTCTCACATCCTCAGCTAAAAACCGTTCCAGCGTCGCCCAAGACCCCAACGGTTGCCTATCGATCGTCCCACAGTCGCTTGCCTACCGCTCGTTCAGCTGCTGCTGTGCACAGTGACGCCGCCACTCGTTCCACAAATATTCCTAAATTTTATTGTATTCCATACCAAATCCATACATATCTTTATATTAAAAAAAAAAAAAAAAGGAAAACAAATAACAAAGTATTAAATTTGATTAATCTTTTGTCAGTTTGTTGGATACGATCTTGATAAACCATTTTTCTATCTGATTTTAATGTGGATGAAACACAATGATTGATGGCAAATTAAATTTTGGAAAAAAAAAAAAAACTAAAATTAGTTTTTGATAAATATTTAATTAATCTTAAGTTACATAAAAAAAATTGGGACCAATAGATACATTAATATTATTACTAATAATAATATTTTAAAAATTACAAAGTGGTCCTTCAATTATATAAAACTTCTCTATTTATGTAGCCAAGTTGTTTGTCATTTTAAATTTTATATTTGCTTCTATTTGTAATGGGGTCTTTTCTTTTTTATGTTTTTGGTTTGAAGATTCAAATTAAAAGTTTTTTCAGGTCATAAGCTTAAGAATGTTAAGCACTTGCGAGGGTGTAGAAAGTGTAGATGCATGGAACTATTGATAGAATTGATACCAATTAATATATTTTTCTTCAAGAATATTGAATATCATCATTTATTCTGTCTAATTTGATATTTTATAATATTTTGTTATATTATGTGAATTTTTTGAATTAGTTAGTTTAGTTTATTAAAATAGGGTAAGCACGTTTGATTTTTATTATTTTAGTAATGTAAAATTATAATGGCAAACCTAAAAGAATGTCTCATCGATGAAAAGGTGGAATAAAGGGTCTTGAGGTTGGTTATTGATTCCTTTGATTTGTTCATTAACTTGTAATTTACTGGAAAACATATGCACATAATAGTGGTCTGGTCTATGTATCTCCCTCCAATGGCTGGTATTCTTAGCGAGCTGTTATGCGAGCCTCCAATGGGGTCTTCATCACAATGGAAACTTCAAGCTTTTCCTCAAGATCAACTTCACCAATGGCGTCCCATTTCAACAACCATACCAAATTCCCCACGAAATACTGTAAATGAAGCATCGAAATCCCAATCCCAGGGCAGATTCTTCTCCCTCCTCCAAATGGCATAAACCTAATCTCCTTCTTCCCCCTCAAAACCTCCTCTTCCTCCTCCTCTTCTTCTTTCATCAAGAATCTCTCTGCCCTGAACTCCATCGGCTCCTCCCACACCTCCCCATTCCTCGCCATCTCCGCTGCTGCAAAATGCACCGTCGTCTTCTCCGGCACCACGAATTTCCCGTCCAACACCACCTCTTCCGTCACCAAATGTGGTAGAGCCAAATGCCCTGGCGGATGCCGCCTCAATGTTTCCATTATCACCGCTTTCAAGTACGGCAACTTCTTCAGATCCTCCTCTGTAATGTGTTCTTTCGATGATGTTCTATCGATTACTTCATCCATCTCTCTGTATAGCTTCTCTTGGATTTCTGGATATTTTACGATGTTTGCCATTGCCCATTCCATCACCACTACTGTGGAATGGACGATTCCGTTGAGAAATTCCGCGCATAGGCTGATGATTTCACCTTCTTCAAGCTTCCGATTCTCTTCGGGTAAGTGTAGGTTTATCAATGTATCAAGATACGGCAAAATTTGCTCTGATTTTGTATCTGTTTCTGATTCTGATTCTAACTCGTTCTTCCTTTGTTCGATTTCGCCTTGTCTTTCGTTTAATCGAGCTTCAATTAGAGGAATTATTGCAGTTTCGAGTTCGTTTCGAAGTGTTGAGAGTTCTTTCCATAGATTAGGATAGAGGAATTTCCCCAATTTTAATGGATATTGATTCAGTTTGTTTTGGCTACTCGAATACAATAGAACGCGATGGAGGACATCGGTTAGGGATTTGATTCGATCCTCATCGATCTTCAACCCAAAACACATGAACACTGATAACTCCATCATCGTCGGCCAAAAATGATCCACAAAGCAAACGGCGGCGGTGCCACCCTGGGAGTGCGATTTCAAGCGGGAGACAAGCGAGAGCAGGCTCCACCGGCGGGCGTCGGAGTGGAGTTTCAGGCGAGAAGGATGGAGGATTTCGGAGACGAGGTTACGGCGGAGGAGGTTCCAATTGGGGCCGTGGAAGGCGGTGAAGATGGTGATATGGTTGCTGTAGAGAATCTTGGTGGTGGTGGAGGGAGGGGGGCGGTCGGAGAAGGCGGCGCCGTGGTGGAGGAGAGCTTGGTGGGCGAGGGAATGGCCAGCGATGAAGATGACAGGGCGAGAGGCAAAGTGGAGGGTGAAGATGGGGCCATACTGAAGATGGAGGGTGTGAAGGAGAGAGAAGAATGAAGAAGAGTGTTTACGGAGTAAGAGGATGTTGCCAAGAAATGGGAGAGGGGATGGGCCTGGTGGAAGGTTCTTGAAGGAGCGGCCATGGGAGATGAGTTTGAAGATTGTGATGATGAAGATGATGGTTGTGATGAGAATTGAAAGCCATTTGATTTCCATTTTGAAGCAGGGTTTAGGGTCTTCACTTAGATGGAAGAAGACATAATAATCTAATTCATGCACGAATGAAGAATACTTGGACTTGCTTTATAGCTTGGATAGTTGTGTTTAGAGAGCTGAAATTTATTAAATTATTGAAATAAAAACTAATTTTATTTTTAAAATGTAATTGATTACATTATTTTGATAAAATAAAATAAATATAAAGGTTTAGTAGAAGTGGTTGGCTTATTATTATTATTATTATTATTTCCCAAGCTTATTGTATGGATAGAAATGTTGAATTTCTTTTAAAAATTCATCTTTGAATGATTTTCTTTTAAAAAAAAAATGTTAAATTTGGCATATAGGCCTTGCCTCTTTACGTTTGAATTTCTTATTATTTTGCATTAGGTTCCAAATTAATGACGTTTTGTTTTTTATATATATATTATATATATATCTAATCAATTTTTAAATAATGGTGCATTCGGATGCATTTATCTAGGTGTTACTCCATCTTTCCACCACACAATATTGAAATGGTTATCAAATACTACCGTAGTTCTTAAAAAACTATTTTTTGTTTTTGACATTTTGCTAAGAATTCAATTCTTTTATTTATAAAAGATGCAAATTTGAGACAAAAACAAGTTTAATTTTCAAAAATCATAAAATACAAAAAAAAAATATCAAATTGTTTTCAAAACCAACCCTGTCAAATTATTATTATTTATTTATTTATTTATTTATAGAAATAAGACCATTTGAATTTAATAAAACTTATAAATGTTGTGATAATTTTACTGAATATTTAATTGATTTTAAGTAAATATAAAATAATTTGGGACCATAAGATTTTTTTTTATTATTATTAGTAGTAAGATGTACAGTTTCAAACGTGCAAAATGAGTCCAAATATTTATAAAATATAACAAAATTTTATATTCTATTAAATTATAAATACCGATAGAATCTAAATTTTTTATATATTTTGTAAATATTTTCAACAACTTTGTCATTTAAAATAATTCTCTTTTTACTCTTGCTATTATTATTATTACAGATTTACAAAAGTGGTCCATCAATTATAAAACTTTATATTTTCTACCAAATTGCTTATCTTTCTAACTTTTATATTTTATTTGGATTTCTTGGGACATAATGTATTTTTGGTTTTCGAGATTTGACATTGTTAGTCTATTTGATTTCTAAAGTTTTGAAGTAGCCCTTTAGTTTCAAGACGAGAAACAACCATCAAAGGTGAGCTCTAAATTAGGCTAAGATCATAAGAATTAAGAAGTCAAGATTGTAGCGTTTTGAACTGAGAGAGAGTGATAAAATTGAGAAGATCAAGAAAATTAAGATGAAATTCAAATGTTCATCCACTAATTGAGAGAATCATAAGAATTAGGAAGCCAAGGCTGTCCATGTCCTATTTGTTTCTTTTTTCTTTTTCTCCTATTTTTCTTTAACGAGTGAACAGACCAGATCAGATCCGACATGCTTCTCCCTTCGTTTCAGTTTGTCTTGTAGAATAAGATCGAGCGCTGGAGAGCAAATTTATATGTCTGTCTAGACCATTTATAAGGTTTCAAAGGAAAAATTAGAGTAAGCAAATATACTTTGATTGGGTGCGTTAATCTGTGACTAATTCCAAGAGGTGCAATGGTATGCGACAGAAGTTGAGTCAACAATGGGCAATGACGAACCACTTGTAAAATGGACTCAAGGGTGGGTGAAGAGAGATGAGTGGAAGAAACAATGGTAGAAGAAGAAGATTTTTTTTATTTATTATTATTTACATCCTTTAATTATTTGCCACATAATCAAACAAAATGTTTTGTTGGCCAATCTTCTTCATTACTAGATAACCCTCTACTCATTCTTCTATAAGGTTATAATTAAACTAAGAATCATTTAGAATCATTTTTCTGAACTTTGAGATTCAAATCTTTCTTTTGGAAACACATTTTTCTCTATTTCTAATGTTTCTTTTTGAAGTTTGATTACTACCTAGAATGTTTTTATCGTATTAATGTTTAGTAATATAAAAGAAAAGAGTTCAATTTAAAACATTTTCGTAAATACAAGAAGAAGAGTTGGTCAAAATTAGTTCAATTAAAAGCACTTTGATTAAACAAATAAATAAAAAGAAAAGTTGGATAAACCAAATTGCAATTGTTTAGGTGCTATCAACGGCTAATACTTTTAGACATATTAACACTTAAGGTTATCAATGATCGATGATAGACTTCTATTAGTGGTTATCAACTTTGAAAGAAAATCAACTTTGAAAATTAAGCTATATAAGTGATGGAAAACTATCGGTACTATCACTAGTAGACTTTCATCAAGGACTGTCAACTTTGAAAGATTAGCACTCAAGACTATTGGTGGTTACCACTGATAATCTTCTATATAGCTATCATCGATGCTTCTATCAATGGTTATTAACTCTAAAAGATTAACATTTAAAGCTATCAGTGACTACCACTGATAGACTTCTATTAGTTACTATCAATTTTGAAAGATTAACACTTAACAACTATTAGTTGTTATAACTATTAGTTGTCATCAACTTTAATTAGCTATCATGGTCATCAGCTAAGTTGATGAGGTTCATGAGAGAGATAAATTATTTTGTATGCATGATAGTCTCAACTTTGAAGACCACCAAAATGGATTGGCATCATAGTAAAAGGTTTACGTAAAACCTAGGTAGGTTGAGAGAAGGTTGCATTGCATATTTTTGTACTAAAAGCAAGATATGCATTAGTTAGTGTTTAATTAGTCATGCATTGTAGGAGCATGCAGCGGGACACAACACATGGACGTTCTGCGAGTAGAACTCATGCTACCATTGAGCTTACAATGGATTCAGATGCTCACTCTGTGGATCTAGGAGTTGAAAGAATGGTAGAGGAAGAGTTACTTGATAGGATGACACAAAGATTAATAGAAGGATTGGTGGCAAGGCAGAAGATCCAAAGAAAAAGTTTGGGATGTGACTTAAGGCGTTAGAAGCTAAAGATTTTTCAAGTACCGTTAACCCTGAGGAGGTAGAGAGGTGAACCTAAACAATAGAGAAGTGCTTTAGGGTAATGCATTGTCCTAAAGATAGAAAGGTAGATCTAGCAATATTCCTACTTCAAGGAGGAGTGAGGATCGAAGATGGTTCTGACCTAGCAGCAGAAAGATTAATTATAAAATGTGACACGACGCCGCAACGCTGACAAAAAAAAAAAAAATGCTCACGATCAGAGTTGTAGTGCTACGACACTGTGTGCATAACTTGGGCAGTAAGGCTACTGCCTTACAACACCATAAGGCACCGTGACGTTGCAAGGTAGAGACCCAACTTGGCCTTTTTCTTTGCTTCTGAATGATGCCTTATGACCTCGTATTTGCTTGATTTAGCTTCAAATCGACATCAACACTAATTTCTATCCTCGAATTACTCAAGACCTATAAAATAATTAAATAAAAACGTAAAATCATGAAACGGGCTCGAATTAAGTAGAGCTAAATATCACATTTTTGGTGCTATCACTAGGTGATCAATAAGTTAAGCTTTACGTGAGTCACTATAGTAGAAGTATTGCACATATGTACTGCGTTGTAAACTGTTTAACTTTCAAAATTAGTGGATTATCTTTTCTAGGTCACTGCCCTCAAATGTAGGTGGTATATCATTAAATTGGGTTACCAACTTTTGCATTTTTTTTTACTTTTTTGCCGTTGTTGGTGTTTTACTTGTTTTAGTTCTTGTTTGTGTTTTTCGTGTGACATCTATGATAAGTCATCCATACCTATTTTTAGTGGTCTAGTTGGTATATTTGTAAATGTTTTCAAAAATTTGTTATTTAAAATAATTTCCTTAAACCTTTGTAAAAAAAAAAAAAAAAAAATCCTTCACTCATCTCCTCGATTCTTTCCCTACCCATATTTCTTTAACCGTGCGTTTTCTCCCTTCCCTTCTCTGCCGCAGCCGCACGCCCCATCGGCAGCTTCCTTCTCTCCTATCAGTATCTCCATTGTTTCCCAACGCCACCGCACTCATCAACCTTCCATCTCCTTGCTTCCGATCTTTCTCTCTCTCAGCTGCTCCCATCGCCGGCCGCCGGCACGCCACCACACCAACAACTTAATGTCGTTTTCGAGGAAAAAAATGTGATTGAACTGAATGGTTTGTTCATTTTATGCATTTGAAAGGGTTTAGATGTGTGATTGAAGTTTAAGCTCAAAGAAATGGTGAACAAGTCGCAAGCATTTTCTTGGTCGCGTCTCCTTCTCAACCAGGTCGTTCACCAAAACCTCATCAAAACCCCACTTCATATTTCCCGCAAAATCTCCTCTTTCCAACTCTTCCCTATTGAGAAAATTTCGAAGAATTCGTTGACGCGGTGTTACTCCACTGCTCAATCTAGTGTTGTACAGGATCTTCTCGCTGAGGTGGAGAAGGAGAAGAAGAGAGAAAGGGAGCGGAGGATAAGGGCTGGTCTTGATACCAAGGATATTGACGATGAAGATGGAGAGGATTATATGGGTGTTGGGCCATTGATAGAGAAGCTCGAGAAGAAAAATTCAAAGGTCACTGGGGACTTGAACGCCTATGAAGAACCCACTGATTCTGATAGTGATGAAGACGATGAAAGGTTTAGTACTGAATCTGTCCGAAAGAGGTTTGAAAACTTTGAGAGAAAATTCAAGAGGCACGAGGAATTGCTGAAGAACTTCACTGATACTGGTATGCCCAATTATGGAGAATGCCTTTATTCCCTACTTGTTTTAATTTCTTAGTATTTGGATGAGTTTTTGTTAATGCATATTGCTCAAATTTTGGAGGACTCCGAATATAGTCGCACCTTCTAGCTTCTGCTTTTCTTAATTTTTTTGTTGTTTTTTTTTCGTTATTTGATACTTTGTTGCAATAGACTAACATGTGGGTTAAACTTTTAACAACGTTCTCCATGGATGCAACGAAACATGAACAAATGTATTGAAATGTTGCAAGAGTCCAGCAGTTATTGATGGCGTTCTTCGAGAACATATTCCAATGTTAAGATCGAAGAACGCCATCAATAACTGCTGGACTCTTGCAACATTTCAATACATTTGTTCATGTTTCGTTGCATTCATGGAGAATGTTGTTAAAAGTTTAACCCACATGTTAGTCTATTGCAACAAAGTATCAAATATCGATTTTTTTTTTCGTTTGTTCAACATTTTGGACTTGTGTTAAAATCTGCCAACATCTCCAACATGTTTTTGACAGAAAACATTGATGATGCCTTCAAATGGATGAGTAAAATCGACAGGTTTGAGCAAAAACACTTTCGGCTTCGTCCTGAATATCGGGTAATTGGTGAATTGATGAACCGCTTGAAAGTAGCGGAGGGCAAGGAAAAGTTCATGCTTCAGCAAAAATTAAATAGGGCTATGCGAATAGTGGAGTGGAAGGAAGCTTATGACCCGAATAATCCTGCCAACTATGGAGCCATTCAACAAGGACAACGAGTTCCATCAGTTGATCTCGAGGAACAATCAGAATTTGCAATTCAGAAGCAAACCATACTGGGCATTGATGATGATGATGAGGAAGAGTTTGATGACATGAAAGAAAGGGATGATATACTACTGGAGAAGCTCAATGCTATAGATAAGAAACTTGAAGAGAAGCTAGCAGAGCTGGATCATACCTTTGGAAAGAAAGGAAAGGTTCTAGAAGAGGAAATCCGAGATCTTGCAGAGGAGAGAAATTCGTTAACTGAGAAGAAGAGAAGGCCGCTTTATCGAAAAGTATGTTACTCCCTCATCTTGTTTGTGTGTGCCTTTTACTTTGTCGTCTTCTGTCTTCTTTTGGCAGTTGATAGTTTGCAACTAAGTTTGCAGATTCAATAGTTAATTTTTTTTTTCTTGATCATCAAATTTCAATGTCGTGCTCGAGGATTGGAAGGTCTGGGTTTTTCTCTGTTTCCTTAAATCTTTATGTTGTATATATATATATATATGTATATGTATATATATATGTATGTGTATAAATATATGTATGTGTATAAATATATGTATGTGTATAAATATATGTATATGTATATATATTTGGCTTTTTGCTTAGTTAAAAAGCAAAGTATTTGTAACTATAGTTCTAAAAAGAGCTTCTTTGTTTCTGATTTGCGGCTTAGTGCATTATTTCCGACAATGCTCCTCTACCATGTTTTGGAAAAGACAAGAAAGAAAAAGAACCATATTTTCGGTGACAAATATGATTTAATACTGAAACTGATTAAATTAAGTGTAGCCTTTCATTATTTGTGATTAGATTATTGCTCAACAATTTTATGTTTGGGTTCAGGAAAAACGCTTTTACAATTGGGTTTATTGACACATATATACTTTTACCGTGATTTTTTCTTGGAAGTACTATTGATCTAAAAATTTGTAGATATTTTTATCACAGATAGGCTGAACATAGATGCAAATGTGGTGCATTTTATTGTTTGTAATGTGGGCGGAGTTCACAATTTTAATTGTTATTTTCTTGAAAAGAGCATACATATTATGTTCCTCGTCTATATATATCTTTATACTTCTTTTATAAATTATAATTATAGTTTAGGAAATGTTAATGTTTCTCTTTGGGCGTTAGTGACGAGTTCTTTTCATAATTATTCATTAGGTCATATTTTCTAGATTAGAGACCCTTCTTCTTGGGTGGTCCTTTTGTGGGCTTGATTTTTCTGATGCCCTTGTATTTTTTAGTTCACCTCTTGTCAATAAAGAGAAGAGAGTTAATATTTCAATTTTTTGATATAAAATATTAACTTTGATTGTTACATAATGATGGCAGGGCTTTGATGTGAAATTAATTGATGTGAACAGAACTTGTAAAGTTACAAAGGTATGCAACCACCCTTCTAAATATCCTATTGAAATATATAGTGTTTGATGATTGTACACTTTGATCTAGGGTGGAAAAGTTGTCAAATACACTGCTATCTTGGCTTGTGGGAACTACCATGGCATTGTTGGTTATGCAACAGCCAAAGGACCGGCAGTCCCGATTGCTTTACAAAAGGCATGTTGCTTGTACTATTCAGTAGATTCATTTTCTTCCTCGTTTAGTTTTATTGAAATTTGAGAATTTAATCAAATGCTTAAAGTTCGAGTTCTTGATGCCACAGAGTGAATTAATGTTTAAAATGTTCAATGAGTGTGTTTTGGTTGAGTTGCTTTGAAAATATTTAGCTAAGTTTTAACTGAAATCAAATAGTCAATGGATGGAAGCATCTGGATTGATCTATGTAAATGAGATAGAAATTGAATATGTGGTAATGGGAAAGTGAGAGAAACAAAAATTTATAGAAATATTTTTTTACTCTCAATTATTGTTATTATTGTTTTTAAAATGAAACATAAACTGTTCATTGATAGATGAAATGGGTGACAAAAGAAGTTCTTGTCGACTTACATTTACAAAAGATTGTGTGGAGGAGGAAGGGAGTTTATCAAGGGCCTCGAGAAATGGGAGAGTTCCACTGAAAAATGAATTTGAAGTCTTAATTAGGAGGTCACTAGTTTGAGACATAAGTCAAAGGTTAAGTGGGCTTGAGAGGGGGATGAAAGTTCCTTTTTCCATAGTATCACGAGAGGTAGAAGAAAAACGAACTTGATTGAGTTCTTGGAGTAGTGGTCGTGGAGGAAAGGGAGATTGAGGAGATTATTTCATTTTTCTCTTCACTGAGCCCCCTCCTAGTGTGTTCCTAGACCTGTCAACAATGGTTTTGATTGGTGCCCCATCTTAGAAAGGGAGAGAGAAGAGTTGGAAGCTCATTTCACATTAAAGGAAATTTAGAAGGTGGTATTTGGCTTTAGGAATGAATCACTTGGTCGGCCCACTGACCAAAACTCGGAGATGGGACACAACTCCATAGTTTTGCTCAGTGAGTCGTTATCTTTTACTTCCATACCTAACTCTAATCGTCTCTCCTAAAAAAAAAAGCCTTAACAGTTACCATTTAACCAAAAAGCAAACCGAATTCATCACTGGGACTAAGTTGTCAACCTTTACATGACCCAATCTATTTGACCTCAAAGATCTGTCCGCCAATCTATTTGGCCATAAGAGCTTGATCCAAAATCTGCCTTCCCGCCACAATGGCACCTTGAGCCTCATAAATAGTAGATGGCATAAGTTTCCTTAACCAATTAGCCAGAACTTTAGTCAGAATCTTATATACACTAGTAATAAGACTAATAGGCTGTAAGAATTCTTAACCCTGTTAGCATTATCCTTTTTAGGAATCAAGCAAACGAAGATTTCAACCAACAAACTATTTAAAATACCTCTTTCAAAAAATTCCTTAAACACACCCTCCAAATATCCTTTGATAAGTTTCCAATTGTCCTGAAAGAAAGCCATAGAGAAGCCATCAGAGCGATCCCAAGTATAGGAACACAACATAAAAACGAAAAGATAACTATATTGCAATATCAATAGAGGTTACAATATCAATAACCTTTGGAATGGACCATCCCTTTCCTCAAGTCCCACAAATGAACAATGCACCAAAATGACCCCCCTCCACATGCCCAACTCCTCACACGATCCCTAAATAATAAGGGACACAGAGAAACTCTAATCTGGTGTGGAGCTTCAAATTGGCAAATCAATATTCTGAGTTCAAGAACTCGAACTCCTATCAAAAGATGATTCTTTTATTTTTCTTGGTGGTTTGAGATGGTTGCACATAAGTGGATGATTCCCTGCATCGGGTTTTAGACCGGTTTCTTTATTTACTTTATTTGGTTCCACTAGTCATTCGTATCCCTCATGTGTTTTACTACAATGAATATTTCTTCCTCACCGAAACTTCTAGACTTGAGATGTTGGCAAAGTAAGATATTTTGATGATTAGTATAAACTTTAGAAACTATTGGTCTCATCGTTATGAATATATCTAAGTTGGATATACTTTTGAAGCTATATGAAAAATTAATTATTCGCTCGCATTTTTCTCCAGTGATCATGTTAGAATACTTCCTAACAAGAACAAGATTTGAATATACTGAAATATAAAATACAAGATAAACCCTAGTATAAGCCATTTGAAACCTCCCTCTTGAGTACTCTCACCCATGCCCTAGGTCATTCCACAAAATACCTCCCCCTCACTCACTTGCCCTCCCTCTATTTATAACAAGTAGTAACGACCTTATTCAATGACTACCAGTAACTCCCTATCTATGTAATTACCCTTTGCCCCTTAACCAACACAAACTAAATATCTAGTACTTAATCCTTCATAAAGTAATCCAATTACTTCGAAGGAGCATACTCATAGTTTACAACTACATTTTATCTTTCTATCTAAATCAAACAGCCTTGGTATCACAATGTGCATTGTACTTATAATTTCAGCTTACATTGTTAATGTGTATGTTAATTTGATGCTATTATGCAGGCATATGAGAAATGTTTCCAAAATCTTCATTATGTGGAACGACACGAGGAGCACACAATTGCACATGCAGTACAGACGGCATACAAGAAAACAAAGGTATTCAACCATTTCTAATATTCTTTTTTCTGAATAGTTCTCTCACCCTCTAATCATGGATTGAGGGGTCCTGCCCCCTCCAGCACCTCGAAAACACCAGAGGAAAAGTAAGGACACTAAATCCCTGCGCAGTATTTACAATTGGAGGCCTAACAGATAAATACCACACCGGTGGATGCGGCAGATGGGTTGCACCCCAGGTCCTCAACTACTGACTGCTGGACGACAACCCTCTCTTTTTCTAGTCTTAGATGATTCATATGGAGTCCTTCCAACAAAAATTACCTTTTTTGCTTATATTTCATTTGATGGAAACTAATGGTTCCTTTCTTAAATCTCCCTGTTTTTGTTGTCTGTTAAGGTATATCTTTGGCCAGCATCAACTACCACAGGCATGAAAGCAGGGAAAACTGTTCAAACTGTTTTGAATCTGGCCGGTTTAAAAAATGTCAAATCTAAGGTAATTAATTCCTGTCCTCTATTATAGAGGTTCACGTAAAATGTATTTTCTCTTCGTTCCTCTACTGCCTCTAACTTGAGTTCGAATAACAGGTTGTTGGCTCAAGAAACCCCCTCAACACTATGAGGGCCCTCTTCAAAGCTCTAAATGAAGTAAGTAGCTATTGAATTAATATTGTTATCTTCCCATTCCACAAGGGACATTCTAGTTACGTTCTGATTATATGTTGTATTTTCCAGATCGAGACCCCGAAGGATATTCAAGAAAAGTTCGGACGGACTGTTGTCGAGAAGTACTTGCTATAGTAGGAGGTTTTCTCTTTCCTCTTTCCTCTTTCCTTTTTGTTTCTAATTCAAAAGTTGCTGATTCTCAAGTAGATGTACAAAAAGGAATTTTGGTATTTAAGTTACGACATCATGGCTGTAACTTCTGTTAAAGGTTTGATCATCTCCCTTCTAAAACACAAGGGCATCAGTTTTTAACCTGTAGGACAGATGCTGTTCAAGTAAGGTGGTCAATCTCTTCTTACATCAATAATCAACAGGACATCATTTTTCAGCTCACCTTGTTATTTTATCCCCCTTCTTTTTTATAGGGGTGTCCGTAGATTGGGTTGAGTTTGAGCACTTTTTAGATCCAACCCAATTATTCGAGTTGTTCATTTTTTCAATCCAAATAACCTTTATTGAATAATGAACACCACCCAACATAGGTTAGGTTGGTTTGGATTACTCGGGTCACTTTTTTAAAATTTATGTCCTAAACAAAATGTCTACACGTGAAAATTTTATTTAATTATTTTCATATACTGAATTAAGATTAACAACTCAATCTCTATTTACATTATGAAATGTTTCTTTTACAAAGTCTAAAAACTAATTTTAGGACTTGGAGGATAAATTATAAAAAAAAACTCATAAAATTATAATAAACATGTGTATATATAATAGTATCATAAGTAGAAAGAACATATTTTTTAAAATTAATAATAAGTTTGGGTTTTTCTGGTGAACCTATGAACCTATCAAACTCACAAAATTTTCATTTTTTTAACCCAACTCAACCCAAATGAGTTCGCAACTCAAATTGTATTGGTTGGGTTGATCGAGTTTTTTGGGTCATCGATTTTTTCGGGTTGATAGATGCTCTAGTTGAACTTTTTTATGTGGGAGTGACTAACATATTTAAAATTACTTTGGTTATTTTCACCTTTTAAATTCAACTTTGATGATATAAAAGTTGTGATTAAAAGTGTATAAGTAAAATTAAATTAACTTTGAATGATTAAAGACATGTTTCGAAGTGATTTTAATATTAAAAATTTGATTTTTACAATTTTTAAAATCACTTTCGAACATGTATTTAATTAGTATAGACAATTGTTTACTATCTTATCTTTATTTTTTCATTTTTTTCTTTTTCTTTTGGATTTCTTGTTTTGTTTTCTTAATTCAACATAGCGCGTCTAGTTTTGTTGAGTTTTAAATATAAAATCATATTGAAATCCTTGAACTTGGAAATTTTGTGTACATGACCTATTTTTAAGGGTCCAATTCAAATGTGGCTCAAGGTTAAAAAGTAATGTAAATGGTCTTCCGTTGACTTCAGTTACAAGTTAAAGTTTCCATTTAACCTCAAAATATGCCCAAGGGCTTGAGTCTCGCTTCTTCCTCTCGCCTCTCACTTTGGCTCCTTGTTTCCTCTCATTTTTTTCTCTTGTTTGTCATTAGACACGATTACAAAATTTTTCTTTGATTTTTACTTTAATGCGCTTCCTCCTCTTGATCCTTCCTTGTTCTTGCCTCTTTCTCTCGTTCTTTGATGTCACTCTCACATCTTCTCACTTATTGATTCGAAAAAAAAAAATTGTAGAACGAAGAGAAAGAAAAAAATTGCAAAACCAAGATAAAAGGAAAAAAAATTTGTAGAACGAAGAAGAGAAAAAATCCTATAGAGTGGAAGGATGCGGTAGGAAGATGAACCACTGAAACACAGATATGAAAGAAAATAGTGAATGATTTTTTACGGGAAATAAATTATAGATTAGATTTTTTTTTTTTTTTTTAAATTTAAGAAAAGCTATGAACCTAAACAAAAAGGTAATTTTTCATGCTATAAACCTAGGATTAAAGTGATAATTTTTCATGCTATGAACCTAAACAAAAAGCTAAAACTCATGGAGTTTCAAATTTAGAGATTAATTATTATTTGAACTCCTATAACAATATCGAAATTAGTACTTCTTTAACTTATTAATAAATTCGATATATATGTATATATATATATGTATATGTTATACACACATGTAGGGACCTAGGTTCTTGAATTCTTGCAGTTTCTATATATATATATATATTCTGAAACAGTATTCTTTAAGTTTCTTGTGGAAAAGGGAAAGAGGAAGATAAAAGAAAAAGAGAGAAGATTGAATATATAATGTTTGAACTTCAACTTCAACTTGACCTTAGCTTCATATACTCTGATTCAATAACAAAACAAAACCACTTTTTCATGACCTGTTTGGAGGAGGTTTATAAATGCTTTTAGAAGAAATCAAATAGCATTTAAAGTGCTTTGTCTGTACGTCAGTGAAAAGTACTCTTGCCTAAAGTAATGGTTGGGAAAATCACTTAAATAACACTTTTGAGAATTTAGAATCAAACAACTTTAACCATAATTAACATATATGTATTTTTGTGAAGTTTTAGGCTCAAATCTACAGATTCTATTCTTGCTGTATTAAAAAAACTATAAACAAAAAAGCATGAGTGGCATTCAACAGTTATCACTAGAGTGCTTGTAATAAAATACTATTGGCTAAAATTGCTTATTTAAAAGTAGTGTAATTATAATGGATAGTAATTTTAAGGATAATAATCAAGTGTATAACAATTTTTAAAAAAAATTACAAATACAATAAAGTCTATCAGGGATAGACTTCTATCGTTGATAGACGACTCCTATGTGATAATATTGGTCTATCAGTGATAGACTTTGACAGATTTTATTATATTTACATTTTTTTTTAAAATGTTGCTATCTATACTAATAGCTTGAATCTAATTGTTATATTTGCAACCGTCTCTTAAAAGTACTTTCAAACACATGAAGATAAGTCGTCACTCTATGATTAGGGTGTAAGCACATTTATTCAAGCTTGAGTTTTGGTGAGAATTGAAGTCAAGTTTATCTATTTTTTTAAAAAAAATCTTAAATCAGAATCAATATTTTTTTTTGAAAGAGATTAAAACCTAGCTCAACTAATAATAACAAAAGACAAATTGATTCGATGAAATCAACATTGGAACTAGAAGACATAATCGACTTTAAGTGAATCTAAACATCAAATTAGAAGAGGAATGAAACTCGAGCCAAAAACCAGATCCAAGGCTTAGTTAGACATGGGAAAGAAGAACGTTTAGGCCAAAGATCCAAACTAGATATACTCAACAAATAGATGAAAGTTAAGATTGACCTCACCTAAGAAATGAGGTATACATAAGGCATGCCTCGACCTATTTGGGCTTGGAGAAGAGTAAGGCTTGGATCAAATGCAAAAACTAACTTGCTTCACCAGCCCATTTGATGAATAAAGACATAGAAAAGGCATGGCCTTCTTCTCTTTTGTAGGTCACTTATTTCGTAATTTATAAATTCATTGTTGAACCACGTAAAAACGAACTGAATTTTGACATCAGTAAACATAATGCATCCAATGAACCAAAGGATATTTTCAAACACTATACTTCAAACTTGAAGAAAGTGATAAATATACCTCAAATCAAATATGAGGTGATGATGATGTGTAAAGGGCAAAAGTAGATGGAGGAATTTGATCTTAGTAGCTGTCCACTTCCTTTTGGACTTTATTATATATATATATGTTGATATGGTAGTAGAGTATTCAAATAATCACTTACCTTTTAACTTTATCTTTATATGGTACTTGTGGGTTACATGAGTTTGGAATAACAAGCAACTCTGTTCAACACTTCAACATCACCTGTCTCACAACATATTTGCAAATGTGTGTACATGTATACACACATATATAAACATGACAAATAATGAGCCAATTTTATGCATAAAAAAAATATTGTTCATTAATATAGCCAACCTAGTCGGTCCTACCAAGTAAGCGCATACAATATCTCTTGCTACACTATCGTAGAATTGTTAAGAAACAATCAGTCTTCGAAGTTGATCATTGAAGGTGGTTTTCCCCTAAGTTTTTCATCGAATATGGTTGTTGGAATTGGACGTGCAAAAGTAGTCGCTGAAGTGACATGCTAGAGGACGTTGTCGACGATGGTCAATAGATAGAGTCATATAAAACATTAGAGAAATGGAGAACTTGGATAAATGTTGGTAGAAATGAGTAGAATTTTTTTTCAAATTCAATTCAATTCACGTTGGTGAGCCAAACACTCCAAAAATTATTTTGAGCCTACTCGTAACATAATCATTATTTTATTGGATTCCAAAGGTCATTTTCTTTTTCCTTTAACTTGTAATTAAATTATTTAAATCGGCTTAAACCACAAGTAAAGGGACACCAAAAAAAGTGGGGAAATAAAAATATTAAAAAAAAAAGAAATTCATAGTAAGAAGTTAAGAACCACCACGTGGACAAACAACGGCATCATCAGCTATCTAAGAAGCAAGATGAAATGACACTTAAAATCGCCACCACCACCACCGCCACCATCTCCGCCGTCGCAACTAGCTTCCATCTCTGAAAATTCTGCCTATATCTTCTTCATTTTTTGCATCCAGTCGTTTTCTCGTACTCTCTACGATGGCCAAATCGAATTCCGATAATCTGATCCGGAAGGTTCTCGGATTGGGTTATTGGGTTCAGGGTTTCCGTTGTTTCCCATGGATGGCGGTTAACTTTTTCCTCAAGGACGGTCTCAATGTCGACCCTTCTACTCTTCAGCTTCTTCAAAATTCCGCCAATCTTCCCATGGTTGCCAAGCCTCTCTACGGGATTCTCTCTGATGCTGTGTATATTTCCGGCCAACATCGCATCCCTTACATCGCTATTGGAGGTGAGTTCTTCTGAATTTCTTTTATCTCAGTTTTGGTTATTGGAAGCCTTTTTGTTTTAAACACCGATTGTGGCCTTTGTTCTGTGTCTGAATTCGATTCTGTTATTATTAGGTTTATTTGTTGTTGTGGAAAATCTGGAATATGTTTATGAAACAAGTTGAATTTTCTTGTTTCTTCTTTTGAAATGAATTTCAGATCACTCTTTGAATTGTTTAGAATTTTGATGAAAGAACTCTGCAGTGATGGCGTCAAGTCCTGAGGCCACTCCTCAAGTACTTAGGCTTCTTTCATACCCATTAACCCTATGAACACTATTCTCACCTGTTGATTTCTTTGTCCGTTTTTTCAAAACCCATGTCAAGTTATGAAAGTTAGAAGTAAAAGTAGTTTTCGTTTGAGATCTTAGTTTAGAATCCGAATCTTTACCTGGAAAAGATGTAGACCGTGATTATGAAATGGTGAGAAAAGAACAACAATTTTAAAACAATATCAAGTTTTGAAAACTCAAAAAAGAGTTTTTATCTAATTTTTACCATTTTTTTAAAAACAAAACCAAGTTTTGAAAACTAAAAATAGAGTTTTTAAAAACTTGTTTTTGTTTTCAAAATTTGGCTAAAAATTCAAACTCTTTTGCTTGAGAAATATCCAAACCAGAAATGAAAAGAAAATAGGTTTAATGTGAGTGAGGGAGTCTTATTAAAAAAAAAAAAGAAAAGTTCAGTATGGGAGTGCTTGTAAATAAATTACATCTAGCACAAGAGTATAATGTGTTTGATGACCTATTAACGAAGTTTGTCAACCATTTAGGCCAAAAGCACCTTGCATTTGTTTTCAAGTACCTTAAGGTAGTTATGACGTTTTTCAAAGCGTTTTATGCTAATATCAAACATGATAATTTTTGTGAGGGAGATGCCTTCTGGCATAGCATAATATGATTTTGACTATGGCAAAGTACCTCTGCCTTATTGATTTATAAAACAATACTTTTAGATAAATGCGACCCTTTTTGGGTAAGCAAGGTTGGCAACAGAGAGGTAGATAGAAGGCAGCCTTCTTCCAGTATCTTTAAAAGTAGCTTATTGTTGTCAACTGAATTGCTTTTTTTGCATTGCCTGTTCATCAACTTCTCTATAAACTGTTATACACAATTGCTTTTGTTAACCATAGGCTTCCTGCGATCAGGCATGATATAAATCTGCACTTCTCCGCTAATTGTATGAGTTTTTGGAGAAATGAATTGGTATTGCCACTGATATGTATTGAATCGTAATTAAAAGATGGTAGGACTGCTTTTAAGGCATTAAATTATGTGCTGGAGTCTTAGGAATCTTGGTACCAAACATTTATCTTGAGTTACAAATGCGAATAGTTCAAGTTGCTTATCGATATGTTTGATTTTTTAGCTTCTGTTTGATAACCATTTGGATTTTTGGCTTTTGAAAGTTCTGTTTGTTTTCTTACAAAATATGTATCCTAGTTTTCATATTTCTTTTAGTAAACATTTTGATTCTTAGCCAGATTTCCATAACAAAAACTTCAAAACTCGACTTTGAACTTTGAAAACGACCCTAAAGAAAGTAGATAATGTAACAAAGAAAACCAATGAGCGGATGTAGCGGTTACAAGCTTAATTTTCAATGACCAAAACCTAAAAACTAAATGGTTTTCAAATGGAGCTTTTAATTTGTATGATATTTTACTTGAACTCTCCCATTGTGTGGTCAATTTTGAAAAATTATTGATTCCTCTTATGCTTTATGTTGATGCAGCTTTCTTACAGGCAGTGTCATGGTTACCCATAGCACTTATGCCACCATCTAGGATTTCAGTTTTCACCATAAGCATATATCTTCTACTTAGCAACCTCGGCGCTTCAATTGCTGAGGTTGCTAACGATGCCATCGTTGCAGAGGCAGGAAAACACCCCACTTCTTCCAAGAATTCTCAAGCATCTTCCTCGGGTGAGCTCCAGGCATTTGTTTGGGTTGCATCTTCTGCTGGTGGGGTGCTTGGAAATCTTCTTGGAGGCATTGCTATTGATAGGTTCTCACCCCAAGCAATGTTCCTATTCTTTGGCCTTCTCCTTTCACTTCAATTCTTCTTGACCATCATTGTTCGTGAACGCTCTCTTAATCTCCCTCAAAGCTCAACGATTGCTGGTATCAACAAACAATTCTCAGAACTCGCAGCCGTGCTAAAAAGACCTGACATTGCTTATTCCATAATATGGTTTGCTGTATCTTACAGCATAATACCTGCATTGACTGGCACCTTGTTTTTTTATCAGACAGAGCATTTGAAAATTGAGTCATCTGTTTTAGGCATCTCTAAAGTTTTTGGCCAAGCAGCCCTGCTGTTATGGGGCGTAATATACAATCGCCATCTGAAGTCAATCCCGTCTAGGAAACTTATTTCAAGTATTCAGGTTTCAATGGCAGTGTTTATGATCTCGGACGTGCTGTTTGTGAAGGGAGTCTATAGAGAAATGGGCGTGCCAGACTTCATATATGTTGTTTTATTCTCTGGACTTTCGGAGGTTCTGTTATTCTTCAAGATCTTGCCATTCAGTGTTTTGATAGCTCAGCTTTGCCCACCAGGATGTGAGGGTTCTCTCATGGCTTTTGTAATGTCAGCCATTGCCCTTGCGTTCATCGTGAGCGGATGTCTCGGTGTAGCGCTGGTTTCTTATGTTGGCGTAACCGCAAATGACTTTTCTGGCCTTGCTCATGGTTTAATAATACAAGCAGTGTGCACTCTTCTGCCACTGTCTTGTTCATGGTGCATTCCTGATGATATCAAAGCCAAAGACAGAAGAAAAGACTCCAAAAAACAGCAGTAACGCAGTGGAAGACTTGTTAGCATGGTCAGTGAATTCAAATACAAACATATATACTCCATTACATATTTATATCCCGTTTGATAAAGATTTTTTTTTTTAAATTTTTTTTGTAGATTAATCTCATTAAGCGTTATTCAAAACAAAAAAGAGTTATCAAACGGGTGCTAGTATTCAAAATTCTAAAATTACTTGATGATCCTACGATTTAGCTTTTTGAGATGAATCTAGGAATGTACTGTGATTTATCACGAACATCTCAAGTAGTTTTATAAGGTGATGTATTATTTTCGATATCTAAATAAACTGTCCTTTTAGTATTTTTTTTTTATAGAAAATTATAGTAAATTACAAAAATATTGCAGATATGGCACAATTTTACCAATTAACTTCATACCAGTTTTCTTTTTCCAAATTTGCCCCTCATATGTATCGTCTTCTTCCTCCATACACAACACCCATGACTTTCTTTCTCTTCTTTCTCAATCCTCCACCTGTCTCTCGCTTTCCTCCACAGAATCTCATCTTGTCATTGTCGACGATCAACCCAACTGTTGAGAGTTGAGAGGCACTAGAAATAATCATCGGAGTAATGGAAACAATCTCGACACCAAGCCACCGGTACCATGTTCGTTGCCGGAGCCGTAGTTCAATAAAAGTTGTTGGAAATGGCGTACTTCATGATATAGCGATTAAAAAGGAAAATTGTGATGTGGAAGTAGAATGTGATGTTTGCGTGTACAAAGGGTTTTGATGCAATCCTCTTCCGGTGGAGAAGATAAGCTTTAATGGGGTTCAAATTCAGAGGTCTGTAGCTATTTCTTGAGGGATTTTCCCCCTTCTCTCAAAATTTAATGCTCCGTTTGGCGTTGAATTCAAATTCCAGGATTTTAAAAGAATGAAATGATTTTAAAATAATTTATATGCATTTGGAACAAGAATGATTTGAAATCACTTAAATTCTTGTTTGGATAGCAAAAGAAGTATGTCAATTTACTCTTCTACGCTTATAATGGTGTAATAACTTGTTTTAATTATTATTATAACTTATTTCAGAGTGCAATGTCACTTTTATATAATTATAATAACTATATTATCGATTTTAGGTTGGAGCAAGAAGGTTTGGTACTGAGGGGAGAAATTTGAGGACGAAGTTTATAAAAAGATTTATGAGCAAAATTGAAACTAATCATTTTTCAATTCAAAATCCTTCCAAATCCGATCCATTTGGAATGGAGTTCAAATCTTTGAAATCTTTTAAACATTCCGAATAGATTTCAAATCTATTATGATTTGAGATCTTTCCAAATCTCATGGTTCTAAATAAGAGGAATGTCCTCTTTATCGAAAAATTCTACAAACTAACCCAAAGAGCTAGAACTTTTTATGATAGACCAATTCCTACAAACTTATACAAGTGTGACCTTTTTGCCACGTGAAATGCCACTTTACTCTTTAGTATTCAATACTCTTTTATCTTTTTGCAACTTCTCCTTCCACGACAATAAAACGAAAATTTTTACTCATTTAAAACTAATGATTTGTTAACAATTTCAATAGTCATACTAATTTAAAACTGAGTAATTGGGAGATTTGTTAACAATTTGAAAATTCATATTTTAAAACGTGTTTTCGATGACATAAAACTACATGGTCGCTTCGTAAATACTAAGCGATCGTCTAATATTTACTGGGCGATCGAATAATACTTGCTTGGCAAGCGCTTAATATACATTGGGCGACCCTTTAGTTAATGGTGGGATATCATTATCAACAATTATCCGATCGTGTAGGACTTTCGTTTATTAAAACATGCTGAACGACTAAAGAATATGTGAAATATCCTTTTTACCTATGTGATTTAAAATATGGTTGAATCCTAATTGTTTTATCTCTTTGGCTTACTTTTCTTCTTAATCGTTTTCTTTCTTCGCTTAATTTTCTCTCAACGCTTATCGTCTTCTTCTTCACTTCTCGTCTATCGTCTGAACTATATTTTTTTACTTTCGTTATGAAGAAGGATATTTAAAGGTATTTTCATCATCCATTGAATTCATGTTGTTGTTTAACCATTCATCTTAAAGAAATGTCTTATGGTTGGTGAGCTTTTCTCTTATTTTTTTTGAACGATCTCTTCACCCAGACTAAATGATCGTCTAATTCCTGCTTAACGATAAGCATTTACTGAAAGATCGTTTACCTATATTTGGAAGATCGTTTAGTCTAGGTTTAGAGATTGTTCAACTTTATTAACCGATTGTTTAGTGTTATTAACCGATCCTTTAACTTTATTACCTAATCGTTTAGGTAAATTCACATCAAACTAGTAAGTGGTCTCATTTTGGGGAACAATGAAGATTTTTCCAAAAGAATTGAAAAATGAAGCCCCAGACCCAGGTTTTTTGGTGCCAAATAAGACTTTTTATAGTATCTTTTATTTGTTTTGGTCAAGCACCCCGTTAGATAAATGATTATGGGCGGATAAGTATGAGATCGTATATCTAGCAAGGTCTATGGCAGGGGAGAATGAGCCAAAAGTCGCAAATGGTGCTTCTTGGTGGTGTACTAAAGTTGCACACAAAACATCGAAAAATGGCCAATGCAAAAACATGACCAAATTTTGGCCAATATAAAAAAGGTTTGAAAAGTCACATCTAACTAGTAATTGGTCTCATTTTGAGTAATATTGATGATTTTTCCCAAAAGGATTGAAAAATAATGCTCCAGATTCAGTTTTTATTTTTGACCCCAAACTAGTCTTTCAACGATTACTTTTATTTGTTTTGGTCCTACAACCCTTTAGATTAGTGATTATGGTCTCATGAGTGTGAGATTGTATCTCTGGCAAGGTCTATGACCAAAAAGAATGAGCCAAGGGTCACAAATGGTGCTCCTTGGCGGTTTACTGAGGTTGGACACAAAACGTACGAAAAATGGCCAATGCTATAGCTTACAAATAATGACGCAATTTTGGCCAATATAAAAAGGTTGCACACAGCCTTTGGTCTCATTTGGAGAAATATTGATGATTTTTCCCAAAAAAAGATTGAAAAATGAAGATACATACACATTTTTTATTTTTGACACCAAACTAGTCTTCCAACGGTTTCTTTTATTTGTTTTGGTTATGCAACTCTTTAGATTAGTGATTATGGGCTGATAAGTGTGACATCGTATCCCTAGCAAGATCATGACAAGAAAGAATGAGCCCAGGGTCGAAAATGGTGCTCTTTGACGGTGTACTAAGGTTGCACATGAAACGTCTGAAAAATGGCCAATGCTATAGCCTACAATAAATGATCCAATTTTGGCTAAAATCAAAGAGTCTAGAAAAATCACGTCTAACTAGTAATTGGTCTCATTTTGTGGAATGTTGATGATTTTTCCAAAAAGATTGAAAAATGAAGCCATAGACTTAATTTTTATTTTTGGCGTCAAACTAAACTTCATACAATTTCTTTTATTTGTTTTGGTCCTACAACCCTTTAGATTAATGATTATGGGCTAATAATTGCGGGATCGTATCTCTGACAAGGTTTATGGTAGGAAAAATGAGCCAATGATCGCAATTGGTGCTCCTTGGTGGTGTACTAAGGTGGTACCCAAAACATTCGAAAAATGACTAATGTTATAGTCTAAAAAATATGACCCAATTTTGGTTGATATCAAAAAGTCATGAAAATTCTCATTTAACTACTAAGTGGTCTCATTTTGAGGAATGTTGAAAATTTTTCCCAAAAAAATTGAAAAATGAAGTGTCAGCCTCAGTTTTTATTTTTGGTGTCAAACTAGTTTTCCAATGGTTTCTTTATATAATTTGGTCTTATACCCCTTTAGTCCAATGATTATGGACTGATAAGTGTGGGATTGTATCTCTCGAGGTCTATGTCAAGGGAGAATGAGCCAAGGATCGCAATTGGTGCTCCTTGGTGGTGTACTAAGGTGGCACCCAAAATGTTTCTAAAATGACTAGTGCAATAGTTTACAAAAAATGACCCAATTTTGGCCAACATAAAAAAGTCCTGAAAATTCACATCTGACTAGTAATTGGTCTCATTTTGAGAAATGTTGAAGATTTTTCTAAAAAAAATTTAAAATGAAGTCCCAAATTCAATTTTTATTTTTGGTGCCAAACTAGTCTTTTGAAGGTTTTGTTTTGGTCCTGCACCCCTGTAGATAAATGATTATGGACAGATAAGTGTGCGTTCGTATCTCTAGCAAGGTCTCTCGCAGAGGAGAATGAGCGAAGGTTTGCAAGGTGCTCCTTGTTGGTGTACTAAGTTGACACCCAAAACGTCTGCAAAATGACCCAATTTTGGCCAATATAAAAAATACCTAAAAAATCACAAAATTAGTAAGTGGTCTTATTTTGAGAAATGTTGAAGATTTTTCCCAAATATATTTAAAAATGGAACCTTAGACTTAATTTTATTTTTGGCGTCAAACTAGTCTTCTAACGATTTCTTTTATTTGTTTTGCTCCTGCACCTTTTTAGATCTATGACTGTGGGGTGATAAGTGTGATATCGTATCTCTGGTCTATGACAGAGATAAATGAACCAAGCATCCAATTAGTTCTTCTTGGTTGTGGACTAAGGTGACAACTAAAATGTCTGAAAAATGGTCAATCCTATAGCCTTTAAAACAAATGACCCAATTTTGGCCTATATCAAAAAGTCCTGAAAATTCACATCTAACAAGTAAGTTGTCTAATTTTGAGGAATGTTGAAGATTTTTTTCAAAAAGTCAAAAAACAAAACTCTGTACTTAATTTTTATTTTTGGCGTTAAACTAGTGTTCTGTCAATTTCTTTTATTATTACCAATTTTGAGCCCCGAGTTTCATTTTGTTCATCCAATTTTGTTTTTAAAGAAAGAAAGCCTCCCTATTTGTTAAAAAGAGGACATTTATGACTTTTGGCTTTCAGTGAGTTCCGGAAACATTTTTTTTGAAAGTAGACCCATTTTCACAAATAAAAAAAAAAGGGTTATTTTTATCAATTTCCTTTCAAATTTGCCCGTCTTCTTCTCCGTGTTCGGGTTAGAGTTCTAAGCATTAAGCAATATCAATGGCGAAGAGATCAGTAGGATTGCCCTTCTCTCGCCTTCTCCTCAATGAAGCCCTCAAGAAACCTATGGGCGCCACATACCATGGATTTTTCTCCTCAGCCCGAACCCCAAATCCCTCTCTGTTGGGCAGACCCTTCTGTTCCGCTTCCACAGCTACAGCCGTGCGGCATCTTCTTGCCGAGCTGGAGATGGAGAAGCATTTGAAGTTGATGGAATCGGTTGCGAATTTCCCCCCCAAGTATTTCAATTTCATTTTGACTGTTCTGCTTCCTGACAAGCTTTCTGTTTCTTTTATGCTTTCTAGAATGGAAAATTTGTTGCTCCCTCTCTTCATTTCTTGGTCTTCTATGCATTGAGTTGCTCGGCTGTTTGATTATCACGTTATCACTTTTTGGGATTTACTAGAAAAGAAAGTAGTCTACTTTTTAATTTGTTAGTGAATGTATGTGGTGAAGAATCTGCCAAATTGTGGTTAATATTGATTAATTGTGAACAAAGTTCAACAAGAGATAGCTTGTGCATTTATAGTATCGTTTTGGGACTATTTTAGGTCCAAAAAGATTAATTTCTCTATGCACTTGTGTTCCTCACGGTTAAGCTTTGCTTTGAGTTTGTGTTTTCTTTCTTATGTTATAATTTTCCCTTTTTAATTTTTTTCATAAAACAGCTCTGATTTATTGACTAACATATCTTTTTTATAACAACGACAGGGTTCTGATGAGAAATTGATTGACGTGAATAGAACAAGAAATGCTAGACAGGTATCACACTTCATTGAATTACTCTTACTTGATGAAACATCTGCTATTTAGGCTGTGTAATATGTTGATCCTTACTGTTAACAGAATGGGCTCGAAGAAGCACTTACTTTGTATGAGGAAATGGTTGGAAGTGGAATCTTCCCTGATGTAGTTACTTATGGTTCCATTTTATATGGTCTTTGTAAGCATGGAAAGTTGTCTGAAGCAAAACTACTTTTGAGAGAGATGGGAAAGATGGGTATGAATCTAAATGATGTCTCATATACTATTCTACTTGATGCATTGTTTAAAGCTGGAAAAGTTGCAGAAGCATTAATGACGCTAGGTTGTATGATTGTGCGTGGGAATAACTTTGATACAATAGCATGTACTGTTCTGATTGATGGATTCTTCAAGAATGGACAAATAAAAGAGGCCGAGTATCTATTCTGCAACTTATATCAACTTAATCTTGTTCCAAACTATGTCACATATTCTGCATTAATTGATGGCCGTTGCAGGCTAGGAGACATAAATGGTGCTGAATCTGCACTGCATGAGATGAAGGAGAAATATTGTGTCCCTAATGTCATCACCTATTCTTCTATGATCAATGGTTATGTGAAGAAAGGAATGCTTCATGATGCATTTAAAGTATTGAGAAAAATGGTTCACAAAAATGTCATGCCAAATATATGTACATATGCAATTCTACTTGATGGTTCCTTCAAAGCTGGTTGGCAAGATATTGCCCTTGATCTTTATAGCAAAATGAAACAGGGAGGATTGAAGGATAATGTTTTCATACTGGATGCGTTTGTGAACAACATGAAAAGAAGTGGAAGGATGGAGGAAGCTGAGAAATTTATTGCAAAAATGTCATCTGGAGGACTAAATCCCGACCTTGTCAACTACACAAATTTGATGGATGGGTTCTTGAAGTCTGGGAAAGTATCATCTGCTCTTAACCTGGCTCAGGAAATGACTTCCAAGAATGTGGTGTTTGATGTTGTGACTTTCAATGTCTTAATTAATGGTTTGCTCAAGCATGGGAAATATGATACAGGATCAATTTACTTAACAATGAGGGAGTTGGGGTTATCTCCAGACTTGGCAACGTACAACACCATGATAAATAGTAATTTTAAGAAGGGGAACTGGGAAAGTGCCCTGGAGTTGTGGAATGAGATGAAAAGCAGAAAGTTGGTACCAAGTGCAGTCACGTGTAACATTATGATTAATGGTCTTTGTGAAGCTGGGAGGATGGGAAATGCAATTGATATTTTAAAAGAAATGGTTTTGATGGGTTTGTACCCCACGTCCACTACTTATAGAATTTTACTCAATGTATCCTCAAAGAGTAGAAGAGCTGACACTATTTTACAGACCCATGAGTTGCTTGTTAATATGCACCTTAAAGTTGATAAGGATGTTTACAATAACCTCATAAGCAACTTGTGCAAACTAGGAATGACTAGAAAGGCAACTGCAGTGTTGAAAGACATGGAGAAAAGAGGAATTATAGCTGACACCACAACGTACAATGCCCTGATTCAAGGATACTGCATTAGCAGCCATCTAAAGAGAGCTTTTATGACTTATTCAACAATGTTGTCTGAAAGAGTTTCTCCCAATATTGAAACTTACAATCTTTTACTAGGTGGCCTTTCTAAAGCTGGGTTAATACACGAGGCAGACGACCTACTTAGTGAGATAAAGAAAAGGGGCTTAGTTCCCAATGCTTGTACCTATGAAACTTTGATGTGCGGCCATTGCAAGGTTAGAAATACAAAGGAATGTTTAAGAATCTATTGTGAGATGGTAATTAAAGGATTTATTCCAAAACCAAGAGCGTATAATATGCTCATTGGCTATTTTTCTAAGATGGGAAAAATGAAACAAGCTAAGGAGCTCATGAATGAGATGCAGAGAAAAGGTGTATCCCCCACTTCTACCACATATGACATACTGATTTGTGGGTGGTGCAATCTGTTGAAAATGCCAGATCTGGGTAGGACACTAAAAGTATCATACCAAGCTGAGGCGAAAAGATTATTCACTGAGATGAATGATCGAGGGTTTGTTCCATGTGAAAGTACTCTGGATTGCATTAGTTCTACATTTGCTGCACCTGGGAAGAAGGCCGATGCTCGCATGTTATTGAAGAGCACATACAAGAGAAAGCGTGAGTGAGATATGTTTGTTGTAGGGGCTGAATTCCTTCAAATAGTGAGTATTATCTTTACTCTGAGATTTATCTTATAATCTCGCATGCCATAGCATTGCAATTAACAAAAATTTTTGGTTACTAGTGCTGTATTTTCTATGTTAAAATATTCAAGAATAGTGAAAAGTATGCATGAATTCCCTTGTTTTGTAGGAAATATGCATTAAGGGGGCAAAATAGTCAAACAACAAAAACGACCCAAAACCGAGCAAAATAGCGCAAAATGGCAAAAGTTGAAGATAATTACGAAATTACCCCTAGAGTGCACCTGCTCTCACCCAAGAGCTGAGGACTCGGGAGCCCTTGAAGAGCGCCACTGTGCAATCTTGGAGCGCAGCTGCGCTACGACAATTTCATCCAATGCCGCTGCGGTATCAAGAAGCGTAGCTGCGCTATGTAACTTGACGAAAAAATAGCAGGCGCATGCCCGCACGCCTCAACTGTTTTGAAATATAAATAGCCTATTTTTCCAGATTTCTGCCATAAGTTGTATCATTTTTCATTAGAACACTTTTAGTACATTGTAATTCTCTTTCAAAATTCAATAAAATTTTTTTCAATCTCTTTGAAGATTGCTTTGAAAGTCATCATGATTCTTGAAGCATCCCAAGAAGAATGAAGAACTAGAGGTAAATTTCTTTGGGAATAGGGATTTAGAGTTAATTTTCTTTTGAAAATCCATGTTTTAGTTGTTGAATTCTATGATTAATCTTTAATGGATTTCTTGTTAAATGAATTTCCAACTCATGAGACTTGAATTCTTGTTGGCAAAATTCAAATAGCGCTAGGCAAAATTGTTTGAAATAAGTTACATAATTAATTATTCTAGATTAGCCTTTAACACTATTTCTTTGATCTTTTCTTGCAATACTTTATTAAATTCGATCAATAATTATTCTTTTGATATAGGCTCCTTGGAGGTGTATTAAGGTGGCGCCTAAAACGTCCGAAAAATGGCCTATGATATAGCCTACAAAAAATGATCCAACTTTGGCCCATGTAAAAAAGTCTTTAAAAACACCATCTAACTAGTAAGTGACCTAATTCAACCTATGCTAGAACCTTGAATATTTTTCCCAAAAAAATATAAAAAAATAGGTCCCGGACACAGTTTTTATTTTTGGCGCCAAACTAGTCTTCCAACGGTTTCTATTCTTTGTTTTCGTCCTGCACCCCCTACATCAATAGTTATGGGCTGATAAGTGTGGGATCAGGTCTCTGGAAAGGTCTATGGAAGTGGAGAATGAGCCATGGGTCGCAGTTGGTGCTCCTTGGAGGTGTACTAAGGTGGCGCCCAAAACGTCCGAAAAATTCCTATGCCTACGAAAAATGACCCAATTTTGGCCCGCATAAAAAAGTCTTGAAAATTCACATCTAACTAGTAAGTGGCCTAATTTGGAGGAACATTGAAGATTTTCCGAAAAAGTCGAAAAAATAGGCCCCGGACTCATTTTTTATTTTTCGCGCCAAACTAGTTTTCCAATGGTTTCTATTATTTGTTTTCGTCTTGCACCTCCCTAGATCCTTGGTTATGGGCTGATAAGTGTGGGATCAAGTCTCTCGCAAGGCCTATGGCAGTGGAGAATGAGCCATGGGTCGCAGTTGGTGCTCCTTGGAGGTGTACTAAGGTGTCGCCTAAAACGTCCGAAAAATTCCCTATGCAGCCTACGAAAAATTACCTAATTTTGGCCCGTATAAAAAAGTCTTGAAAATTCATGTCTAACTAGTAAGTGGCCTAATTTCAAGGAACATTGAAGATTTTTCGTAGAAAAGTCGAAAAAATAGGCCCCGGACTCAGTTTTTATTTTTGGCGCGAAATTAGTTTTCCAACGGTTTCTTTTATTTGTTTTCGTCCTGCACCCCTCCAGATCAATGGTTATGGGCTGATAAGTGTGGGATCGGATCTCTAGCAAGGTCTATGACAGTGGAGAATGAGCCATGGGTCGTAGTTGGTGCTCTTTGAAGGTTTACTAAAGTGGCGCCAAAAACGTCTGAAAAATTTCCTATGCTATAGCCTACGAAAAATGACCCAATTTTGGCAAAAAAGTCTTGAAAATTAACATCTAACTAGTAAGTGGCCTAATATGCAGGAACATTAGATAATGTTCCCAAAAAAGTCGAAAAAATAGGTTCCGGACTCAGTTTTTATTTTTGGTGCCAAACTAGTCTTCCAACGGTTTCTATTATTTGTCTTCGTCCTGCACCCTCTAGATCAATAGTTATGGGCTTATAAGTTTGGGATCGGATTTCTGGCAAGGTCTATGGCATTGGAGAAAGAGCCATGGGTCGCAGTTGGTGCTCCTTGGAGGTGTACTTAGGTGGCGCACAAAACGTCGGAAATATTCCCTATGCTATAACCTACGAAAATGACCGAATTTTGGCCCGTATAAAAAATCCTTGAGAATTCACATCTAACTAGTAAGTGGCCTGATTTTGAGGAACATTGAAGATTTTTCCCAAAAAAGTCGAAAAAATAGGCCCTAAACTCTGTTTTTTTTTTTGGCGCCAAACTAGTCTTCCAACGGTTTCTATTATTTGTTTTCGTCCTGCACCACCCTAGATCAATGGTTATGGGTTGATAAGTGTGGGATCGGGTCTCTGGCAAGGTTCATGGCAGTGGAGAATGAGCAATAGGTCGCAGTTGGTGCTTCTTGGAGGTGTACTAAGCTGGCGCCAAAACCTACGAAAAATAACCCAATTTTGGCCCGTATAAAAAAGTCTTGAAAATTAACATCTAACTAGTAAGTGGCCTGATTTGGAGGAACGTTGAAGATTTTTTCCAAAAAAGTCGAAAAAATAGGCCTCAGACTTAATTTTTATTTTTTGCGCCAAACTAGTCTTCCAACGGTTTCTATTATTTTTTTTCGTCTTGCACCCCCCTAGATCAATGGTTATGGACTGATAAGAGTGGGATCAGGCCTCTTGCAAGGTCTATGGCAGTGGAGAATGAACCATGGATCGCAGTTGGTGCTCCTTGGAAGGGTACTAAGGTGGCGCCCAAAACATCCGAAAATATCCCTATGCTATAGCGTACAAAAAATTACCCAATTTGGACCCGTATAAAAAAGTGTTGAAAATTCACATCTAATTAGTAAGTGGCCTGATTTTGTGGAACATTGAATATTTTTCACAAAAAAGTAGAAAAAATAGGCCCCGAACTCAGTTTTTTATTTTTTCCGCCAAACTAGTCTTCCAACAGTTTCTGATATTTGTTTTCGTCCTGCACCCCCTAGATCAATGGTTATGGGCTGATAAGTGTGGGGTCGGGTCTCTGTCTAGGTCTATCGCAGTGGAGAATGAGTCATGGGTTCAATTGGTGCTCCTTGGAGGTGTACTAAGGTGACACCCAAATCGTCCGAAAAATTCCCTATGCTATTGCCTACGAAAAATGACCCAATTTTGTCTTGTATTAAAAAGTTTTGAAAATTCACATCTAACTAGTAAGTGCTTTGATTTGGAGGAACATTGAAGATTTTTCCCAAAAAAGTCGAAAAAATAAGCCCCGGACTCAGTTTTTATTTTTGGCGCCAAACTAGTCTTCCAACGTTTCTATTATTTTTTTGTCCTTCACCCCCCTAGATCGATGGTTATGGGCTGATAACTGTGGGATCGGGTCTCTGGCAAGGTCTATGGCAGTGGAGAATGAGCAATGGGTCGCAATTGGTTCTCCTTGGAGGTGTACTAAGCAGGCGCCCAAAGCCTACGAAAAATGACCCAATTTTGGACCGTATAAAAAAATCTTGAAAATTCACATCTAACTAGTAAGTGGCCTGAGTTGGAGGAACATTGAAGATTTTTCCCAAAAAAGTCAAAAAAATAGGCCTCGAACTTAATTTTTAGTTTTGGCGCCAAACTAGTCTTCCAACGGTTTCTATTATTTGTTTTCGTCTTGCACCCCCTAGATCAATGGTTATGGACTGATAAGTGCGGGATCATGCCTCTTGCAAGGTCTATTGCAGTGGAGAATGAGCCATGGGTCGCAGTTGGTGCTCCTTGGAGGTGTACTAAGCTGGCGCCCAAAATATCTGAAAAAATCACTATGCTATAGCCTACAAAAAATGACCCAGTTTTGGCCCGTATAAAAAAGTCTTGAAAATTCACATCTAACTAGTAAGTGGCCTGATTTGGTGGAACATTGAAAATTGTTTCCAACAAAGTAAAAAAAACAGGCCACAGACTCAGTTTTTATTTTTGGTGCCAAACTAGTCTTCCAACGGTTTCTTTTATTTGTTTTCGTCCTGCACCCCACCCTTGGTCAATGGTTATGGGCTGGTAAGTGTGCGATTGGGTCTCTGGAAAGGTCTATGGCTGTGGAGAATGAGCCATGGGTCGCAGTTGGTGCTCGTTGGAGGTGTACTAAGGTGGAGCCCAAAACGTCCGAAAAATTCCCTATGCTATAGCCTACGGAAAATGACCCAACTTTGGCCCATATAAAAAAGTCGAAAAAATTCACATCTAACTAGTAAGAGGCCTAATTTGGATGAATATGGAAGATTTTCACCAAAAAAGTCGAAAAACTAGGCCGCGGACTCAATTTTTTTTTTTTGGCACCAAACTAGTCTTCCAACGGTTTCTATTGTTTTTTTTTCGTCCTGCACCCCACTAGATCAATGGTTATGGTTTGCTAAGTGTGGGATCGGGTCTCTGGCAAGTTCTATGGCAGTGGAGAATGAGCCACGGGTCGAAGTTTGTGCTCCTTGGAGGTGTACTAAGTTGGGCCCAAAATGTCCGAAAAATTCCCTATCCTATAACCTACGAAAAATGACCCAATTTTGGCCCAGATAAAAAAGTCTTGAAAATTCACATCTAACTAGTAAGTGGCCTTATTTGGAGGAACATTAAGGGATTTTCCCAAAAAAGTCGAAAAAATAGGCCCCAGATTCAGTTTTTATTTTTGGCGCAAAACTAGTCTTCCAACGGTTTCTGATATTTGTTTTCGTCCTGCACCCCCTAGATCAATGGTTATGGGCTGATAAGTGTGGGATCGGATCTCTGTCTAGGTCATGGCAGCGGAGAATGAGTCATGGGTTGCAGTTGGTACTCCTTGGAGGTGTACTAAGGTGACACCCAAATCGTCCGAAAAATTCCCTATGCTATAGCCTAGGAAAAATGACCCAATTTTGTACCGTATTAAAAAGTTTTGAAAATTCACATCTAACTAGTAAGTGGTCTTATTTGGAGGAACATTGAAGATTTTTTCCAAAAAAGTCGAAAAAATAGGCCCCGGACTCAGTTTTTATTTTTGGCGCCAAACTAGTCTTCTAATGGATACTATTATTTATTATCGTCCTGCACCCCCCTAGATCAATGGTTATGGGCTGATATGTGTTGGATCGGGTCTCTGGCAAGGTTTATGGCAGAGGAGAATGAGCCATGGGTCGCAGTTGGTGCACCTTGGAGGCGTAGTAAGGTGACGCCCAAAACGTCCGTAAAATTCCCTATGCTATAGCCTACGAAAAATAACCCAATTTTGGCCCGTATAAAAAAGTCTTGAAAATTCACATCTAACTAGTAGGTGGCCTGATTTGGAGGAACATTGAAGATGTTTCCCAAAAAAGTCGAAAAAATAGGCCCAGACTCGGTGTTTATTTTTGGCGCCAAACTAGTCATCCAACGGTTTCTGATATTTGTTTTCGTCCTGCACCCCCTTGATCAATGGTTATGGGCTGATAAGTTTGGGATCGGGTCTCTGGCTAGGTCTATGGCAGTGGAGAATGAGCCATGGGTTGGAGTTGGTGCTCTTTGGAGGTGTACTAAGGTGGCGCCCAAAACGTCCGAAAAATTCCCTATGCTATATCCTATGAAAAATAACCCAATTTTGGCCCGTATAAAAAAGTCTTGAAAATTTACATCTAACTACTAAGTTGTCTGATTTGGAGAAACATTAAATATTTTCCCAAAAAAGTCAAAAAAATAGGCCCCGAACTCAATTTTTATTTTTGGCTCCAAACTTGTTTTCGAACGGTTTCTTTTATTTGTTTTCGTTCTGCACCCCCTAGATCAATGGTTATGGCCTGATATTTGTTGAATCAGATCTCTGGCAGGGTCTATGGCAGTGGAGAATGAGCCATGGGTCGCAGTTGAAGCTCCTTGGAGGTGTACTAAGGTGGCGCCCAAAACGTCCGAAAAATTCTCTATGCTATACCTACGAAAATTGACCCAATTTTGGCCCGTATAAAAAAGTCTTGAAAATTCACATCTAACTAGTAAGTGGCCTGTTTTGGTGGAACATTGAAGATTTTCCCCAAAAAAGTCGAAAAAATAGGCCCCAGACTCGGTGTTTATTTTGGCACCAAACAAGTCTTCCAACGGTTTCTTATATTTGTTTTCGTTCTGCAGCCCCCTTGATCAATGGTTATGGGCCGAAAAGTTTAGGATCGAGTCTCTGGCTAGGTCTATGGCAGTGGAGAATGAGCCATGGGTCGCAGTTGGTGCTCGTTGGAGGTGTACTAAGGTGGCGCCCAAAACGTCCGAAAAACTCTCTATGCTATAGCCTACGAAAAATGACCCAATTTTGGCCTGTATAAAAAAGTCTTGAAAATTCACTTCTAACTACTAAGTGGTCTGATTTGGAGAAACATTAAAGATTTTTTCCAGAAAAGTAAAAAAAATAGGCCCCGAACTCAGTTTTTTACTTTTGGCGCCAAACTAGTCTTCGCACGGTTTCTATTATTCGTTTTCGCCCTGCACCCCCTAGATCAATGGTTATGGGCTGATATTTGTTGAATCGGGTCTCTGGCAAGGTCTATGGGAGTAGAGAATGAGCCATGGGTTCGCAGTTGATGCTACTTGAAGGTGTACTAAGGTGGCGCCCAAAACGTCCGAAAAATTCTCTATGCTATAGCCTACGAAAAATGACCCATTTTTGGCCCGAATAAAAAAGTCTTGAAAATTCACATCTAACTAGTAAGTGGCCTGATTTGGAGGAACATTGAAGATTTTTCCCAAAAAAGTCGAAAAAATAGACCCGAGACTCATTTTTTATTTTTGGCACCAAACAAGTTTTCCAACGGTTTCTATTATTTGTTTTCGTCCTGCACCTCCTAGGTCAATGGTTATCGGCTGATAAGTTTGGAATAGTGTCTCTGGCAAGGTCTATGGTAGTGGAGAATGAGCCATAGGTCGCAATTTGTGCTCCTTGGAGGTGTACTAAGGTGGCGCACAAAACGTCCGAAAAATTCCCTATGCTATAGCTTACGAAAAATGACCCAATTTTGGCCCGTATAAAAAAGACTTGAAAATTCACATCTAACTTGTAAGTGGTCCGATTTGGAGGAACATTGGAGGTTTTTCCCAAAAAAGTCAAAAAAATAGGCGCCAAACTAGTCTTCCAACGATTTCTATTATTTGTTTTCGTCCTGCACCCTCCTAGATCAACGGTTGTAGGCAGATAAGTGTGGGATCGGGTCTCTAGCAGTGGAGAATAAGCCATGGGTAGCAGTTGGTGCTCCTTGGAGGTGTACTAAGGTGGCGCTCAAAACGTCCGAAAAATTCCCTATGGTATTGCCTATGAAAAATGACCCAATTTTGGTCCGTATAAAAAAGTCTTGAAAATTCACATCTAACTAGTAAGTGGTCTGATTTTGAGGAACATTGAAGATTTTTAACAAAAAAGTCGAAAAAATAGGCCCCAGACTCTGTTTTTATTTTTGGCAACAAACTAGTCTTTCAACGGTTTCTATTATTTGTTTTCGTCCTGCACCCCCTAGATCAATGGTTATGGGCTGATAAGTGTGGGATCAGGTTTTTGGCAATGGAGAATGAGCCATGGGTTGCAGTTGGTGCTCTTTGGAGGTGTAGTAAGGTGGCGCCCAAAACGTCCAAAAAATTCCCTATGCTATAGCCTACGAAAAATGACCCAATTTGGCCCGTATAAAAAAGTCTTGGAAATTCACATCTAACTTGTAAGTGTCCTTATTTGGAGGAACATTGAAGATTTTTTCCAAAAAAGTCGAAAAAATATGCCCCGGACTCAGTTTTTATTTTTGGCGCCAAACTAGTCTTCAAACGATTTCAGATATTTGTTTTCGTCTTGCACCCCCCTAGATCAATGGTTATGGGCTGATATGAGTTGAATCGGATCTCTGGCAAGGTCTAGGGCAGTGGAGAATGAGCCATGGGTCGCAGTTAGTGCTCCTTAGAGGTGTACTAAGGTGGTGCTCAAAACGTCCGAAAAATTCCCTATCCTATAGCCTACGAAAAATGACCCAATTTTGGCCCTTATAAAAAAGTCTTGAAAATTCACATCTAACTAGTAAGT
This sequence comes from Cucumis cinereus, assembly GCA_037974625.1. Lineage (NCBI taxonomy): Eukaryota > Viridiplantae > Streptophyta > Magnoliopsida > Cucurbitales > Cucurbitaceae > Cucumis > Cucumis cinereus. The sequence continues at coordinate 4,197,388 of JBBPDJ010000003.1, forward strand.
GGTCTGATTTGGAGGAACATTGAAGATTTTTCCAAAAAAATTCGAATGAATAGGCCCCGGACTCAGTTTTTTATTTTTGGTGCCAAAGTAGTCTACCAACGGTTTCTGATATTTTTTTTTCGTCCTGCACCCCCCTAGATCAATGGTTATGGGCTGGTAAGTGTAGGATCGGGTCTCTGGCAAGGTTTATGGCAGTGGAGAATGAGCCATGGGTCGCAGTTGGTGCTCCTTGGAGGCGTACTAAGGTGGTGCCCGAAACGTCCGAAAAATTCCCTATACTATAGCCTACGAAAAATGACTCAATTTTGGCCCGTATAGAAAAGCCTTGAAAATTTACATCTAACTAGTAAGTGGTCTGATTTTGAAGAACATTGAAGATTTTTCCCAAAAAAGTAAAAAAAACGCCTCAGACTCAGTTTTTATTTTTGGCGACAAACTAATTTTTCAATGGTTTCTATTATATGTTTTCGTCCTGCACCCCCTTATATCAATGGTTATGGTCTTATACGTGTTGAATCGAATCTCTGGCAAGGTTTATGGCAGTGAAGAATGAGCCATGGATCGTAGTTGATGCTTCTAGGAGGTGTACTAAGTTGGCGCCCAAAACGTCCGAAAAATCCCTATGCTATAGCCTACGAAAAACGACCTAATTTTGGCCCGTATAAAAAAGTCTTGAAACTTCACATCTAACTAGTAAGTGGCCTGATTTGGAGGAACATTGAAGATTTTTCCCATAAAAGTCGAAAACATAGGCTCCGGACTCAGTTTTTATTTTTGGCGCCAAACTAGTCTTCCAATGGTTTCTCATATTTGTTTTCTTCCTGCACCCCCCTAGATCAATGGTTATGGGCTGATATGTGTTGAATCGGGTCTCTGGCAAGGTCTATTGCAGTTGAGAATGAGCCATGGGTCGCAATTGATGCTCCTTGGAGGTGTACTAAGGTGGCGCTCAAAACGTCCGAAAAATTCCCTATCCAGCCTACGAAAAATGAACAATTTTGGCCCTTATAAAAAAGTCTTAAAAATTCACATCTAACTAGTAAGTGGTCTGATTTGGAGGAACATTGAAGATTTTTCCCAAAAAATTCGAAAGAATAGGCCCCGGACTCAGTTTTTATTTTTGGTGCCAAACTAGTCTACCAACGGTTTCTGATATTTGTTTTTCGTCCTACACCCCGTAGATCAATGGTTATGGGCTGGTAAGTGTGGAATCGGGTCTCTGGCAAGGTTTATGGCAGTGGAGAATGTGCCATGGGTCGCAGTTGGTGCTCCTTGGAGGTGTACTAAGGTGGCGCCCAAAACGTCCGGAAAATTCCCTATGCTATAGCCTACGAAAAATGACCCAATTTTGGCCCGTATAAAAAAGCCTTGAAAATTTAAATCTAACTAGTAAGTGGTCTGATTTGGAGGAACATTGAAGATTTTTCCCAAAAAAGGAGAAAAATAGGCCCGAGACTGAGTTTTTATTTTTGGCGACAAACTAGTCTTTCAACGGTTTCTATTATTTGTTATCATTTTGCACCCCGTTAGATCAATGGTTATGGGCAGATATGTGTTGAATCGGGTCTCTGGCAAGGTCTATGGCAGTGGAGAATAAACCATGGGTCGCAGTTGATGCTCCTTGGAGATGTACTAAGTTGGCGCCCAAAATGTCTGAAAAATCCTTATGCTATACCTACGAAAAATGACCCAATTTTGGCCCGTATAAAAAAGCCTTGAAAATTCACATCTAACTAGTAAGTGGTCTGATTTGGAGGAACATTGAAGATTTTTCCCAAAAAATCGAAAAAATAGGCCCGAACTCAGTTTTTATTTTTGGCGCCAAACTAGTCTTCCAACGGGTTCTATTATTTGTTTTCGTCCTGCACCCCCTAGATCAATGGTTATGGGCTCATAAGTGTGGGATCGGGTCTCTGGCAAGGTTCATGGCAGTGGAGAATGAGCCATGGGTCGCAGTTGGTACTCCTTGGAGGTGTACTAAGGTGGCGCCCAAAACGTCCGAAAAATGATCCAATTTTGGCCCGTATAAAAAAGTCTTGAAAATTAACATCTAACTAGTAAGTGTCCTTATTTGGAGGAACATTGAAGATTTTTTCCAAAAAAGTCAAAAAAATAGGCCCCGGACTCAGTTTTTATTTTTGGCGCCAAACTAGTCTTCTAACGGTTTCTATTATTTGTTTTCGTCCTGCACCCCCTTAGATCAATGGTTGTGGGCTGATAAGTGTGGGATCGGGTCTCTGGCAGTGGAGAATGAGCCATGGGTCGCAGTTGGTGGCCCTTGGAGGTGTACGAAGGTGGCCCTCAAAACGTCCGAAAAATTCCCTATGATATAACTTATGCAAAATGACCCAATTTTGGCCCGTATAAAAAAGACTTGAAAATTCACATCTAACTAGTAAGTGGTCTGATTTAGAGGAACATTGAAGATTTTTCCCAAAAAAATCGAAAAAGTAGGCCCCGGACTCAGTTTTTATTTTTGGCGCCAAACTAGTCTTCCAACGGTTTCTATTATTTATTTTCGTTCTGCACCCCCATATATCAATGGTTATGGGCTGAAATGTGTTGAATAGGGTCTCCAGCAAGGTCTATGGCAGTGGAGAATGAGCCATGGGTCGCAATTGATGCTCCTTGGAGGTGTACTAAGGTGGCTCCCAAAACGTCCGAAAAATTCCCTATGCTATAGCCTACGAAAAATGACCCAATTTTGGCCCGTATAAAAAATCCTTGAAAATTCACATCTAACTAGTAAGTGGTCTGATTTGGAGGAACATAGAAGATTTTTCACAAAAAAGTCGAAAAAATAGGCCCCGGACTCAGTTTTTAATTTTGGCTCCAAACTAGTCTTCTAACGGTTTCTACTATTTGTTTTCGTCTTGCACCCCCTTAGATCAATGGTTATGGGCTGATATGTATTGAATCGGATCTCTTACAAGGTCTATGGCAGTGAAGAATGAGCCATGGGGCGCAGTTGATGCTCCAAGGAGGTGTACAAAGTTTGCGCCCAAAACGTCCGAAAAATCCTTATGCAATAGCCTACGAAAAATGACCCATTTTTGGCCCGTTTAAAAAAGCCTTGAAAATTCACATCTAACTAGTAAGTGGTCTGATTTGGAGGAACATTGAATATTTTTCCCAAAAGAGTCGAAAAAATAGGCCCTGGACTCAGTTTTTATTTTTGGCGCCAAACTAGTTTTCTAACGGTTTCTATTATTTGTTTTCGTCCTGCACCCCCTTAGATCAATGCTTATGGGCTGATATGTGTTGAATTGGGTATCTGAAAAGGTCTATGGCAGTGGAGAATAAGCCATGGGTTGCAGTTGATGCTCCTTGGAGGTGTACTAAGTTGGCGCCCAAAACGTCCGAAAAATCCCTATGCTATATAGCCTACGAAAAATGACCCAATTTTGGCCAATATAAAAAAGCCTTGAAAATTCACATCTAACTAGTAAGTGGTCTGATTTGGAGGAACATTGAATATTTTTCAAAAAAAAGTCTAAAAAATAGGCCCTGGACTCAGTTTTTATTTTTGGCGCCAAACTAGTCTTCTAACGGTTTCTACTATTTGTTTTCGTCTTGCACCACCTTAGATCAATGGTTATGGGCTGATATGTATTGAATCAGATCTATTACAAGGTTTATGGCAGTGGAGAATGTGCCATGGGTCGCAGTTGGTGTTCCTTGGAGGTGTACTAAGGTGGCGCCCAAAACGTTTGAAAAATTCCCTATGCTATAGCCTACGAAAAATGACCCAAATTTGGCCTGTAAAAAAAAGTCTTGAAAATTCACATCTAACTAGTAAATGTCCTTATTTGGATAAAAATTGAAGATTTTTTCGAAAAAAGTCGAAAAAAGAAGCCCCGGACTCAGTTTTTATTTTTGGCGGCAAACTAGTCTTCTAACAGTTTCTATTATTTGTTTTTGTCCTGCACCCCTCTAGATCAATGGTTGTACGCTGATAAGTGTGGGATCGGTTCTCTGGCTGTGGAGAATGAGCCATGGGTCGCAGTTGGTGCTCCTTGGAGGTGTACTAAGGCTGCGCTCAAAATGTTCGAAAAATTCCCTATGATATAGCCTATGAAAAATGACCCAATTTTGGCCCGTATAAAAAAGTCTTGAAAATTCACATCTAACTAGTAAGTGGTCTGATTTAGAGGAACATTGAAGATTTTTCCCAAAAAAGTTGAAAAAATAGGCCTCAGACTCAGTTTTTATTTTTGGCGCCAAACTAGTCTTCCAACGATTTCTTTTATTTGTTTTCGTCCTGCACCCCCCTAGATCAATGGTTATAGGCTGAAATGTGTTGAATCGGGTCTCTGGAAAGGTCTATGGCAGTGGAGAATGAGCCATGGGTCGCAGTTGATGCTCCTTGGAGGTGTGCTAAGGTGGCGCCCAAAACGTCCGAAAAATTCCCTATGCTATAGCCTACGAAAAATGACCCAATTTTGGTCCGTATAAAAAAGTCTTGAAAATTCACATCTAACTAGTAAGTGTCCTTATTTGGAGGAACATTGAAGTTTTTTTCAAAAAAGTCAAAAAAATAAGCCCCAGACTCAGTTTTTATTTTTGGCGCCAAACTTGTCTTCCAACGGTTTCTGATAATTGTTTTCGTTCTGCACCCCCCTAGATCAATGGTTATGGGCTGATAAGTGTGGGATCAAATCTCTGGCTAGGTCTATGGCAGTGGAGAATGGCCATGGGTCGCAGTTGGTGCTCCTTGGAGGTGTACTAAGGTGCCGCTCAAAACGTCCGAAATATTCCCTATGATATAGGCTATAAAAAATGACCCAATTTTGGCCAGTATAAAAAAGCCTTGAAAATTCACATCTAACTAGTAAGTGGTCTGATTTGGAGGAACATTGAAGATTTTTCCAAAAAAAGTCTAAAAAATAGGCTCCGAACTCAGTTTTTATTTTTGGCGCCAAACTAGTGTTCCAACTGGTTCTATTATTTGTTTTCGTCCTGCACCCCCCTAGATCAATGGTTATGGGCTGATAAGTGTGGGCGGGTCTCTGGCAAGGTTCATGGCAGTGGAGAATGAGCCATGGGTCGCAAATGGTGTTCCTTGGAGGTGTACTAAGGTGGCGCCCAAAACGTTTGAAAAATTCCCTATGGTATAGCCTACGAAAAATGACCCAAATTTGGCCCGTATAAAAAAGTCTTGAAAATTCACATCTAACTAGTAAGTGTTCTGATTTAGAGGGACATTGAAGATTTTTCCCAAAAAAGTCGAAAAAATAGGCCCCAGACTCAGTTTTATTTTTGGCGCGAAACTAGTCTTCCAACGGTTTTTGGTATTTGTTTTCGTCCTGCACCCCCCTAGATCAATGGTTGTGGGCTGATAAGTGTGGGATCGGTTCTCTGACAGTGGAGAATGAGCCATGGGTCGTAGTTGGTGCTCCTTGGAGGTGTACTAAGGTGGCGCTCAAAACATCCGAAATATTCCCTATGATATAGGCTATAAAAAATGACCCAATTTTGGCCCGTATAAAAAAGTCTTGAAAATTCACATCTAACTAGTAAGTGGTCTGATTTAGAGGGACATTGAAGATTTTTCCCAAAAAAGTTGAAAAAATAGGACCCGGACTCAGTTTTTATTTTTGGCGCCAAACTCGTCTTCCAACGGTTTCTATTATTTGTTTTCGTCCTGCACCCCCCTTAGGTCAATGGTTATGGGCTGAAATGTGTTGAATAGGGTCTCTGTCAAGGTCTATGGCAGTGAAGAAGGAGCCATGGGTCGAAGTTGATGCTCTTTAGAGGTGTACTAAGGTGGCGCCCAAAAGGTCCGAAATATTCCGTCTGATATAGGTTATAAAAAATGACCCAATTTTGGACCGTATAAAAAAGTCTTGAAAATTCACATCTAACTAGTAAGTGGTCTGATTTAGAGGGACATTGAATATTTTTCCAAAAAAAGTCGAAAAAATAGGCCCGGACTCAGTTTTATTTTTGGCGCCAAACTAGTCTTTCTACTGTTTCTATTATTTGTTTTCGTGCTGCACCCCCCTAGATCAATGGTTATGGGTTGGAATGTGTTGCATCGGATCTCTAAAAAGGTCTATGGCAGTGGAGAATGAGCCATGGGTCGCAGTTGATGCTCCTTGGAGGTGAACTAAGGTGGCGCCGAAACGTCCGAAAAATTCCCTATCCTATAGCCTACGAAAAATGACCCAATTTTGGCCCATATAAACAAGTCTTGAAAATTCACATCTAACTAGTAAGTGGCTTGATTTGGAGGAACATTGAAGATTTTTTCCAAAAAAGTGGAAAAAATAAGCCCCAGACTCAGTTTTTATTTCTGGCGCCAAACTAGTCTTCCAACGGTTTCTGATAATTGTTTTCGTTCTTCACCCCCCTAGATCAATATTTATGGGTTGATAAGTGTGAGATCGAAACTCCGGCTAGGTCTATGACAATGGAAAATGAGCCATAGGTCGCAGTTTGTGCTCCTTGGAGGTGTACTAAGGTGGCACTCAAAACGTCAGAAAAATTCTCTATGCCATAGCGTACGAAAAATGACCCAATTTTGGCCCTGACAAAAACAGTCTTGAAAATTCACATCTAACTAGTAAGTGGTCTGATTTGGAGGAACATTGAAGATTTTTCCCAAAAAATTCGAAAAAATAGGATCCGGACTCAGTTTTTTTTTTTTTTGGTGCCAAACAAGTCTTCCAACGGTTTCTGATATTTTTTTTTCGTCCTGCATCCCCCTAGATCAATGGTTATGGGCTAATAAGTGTGGGATCGAATCTATGGCTAGGTCTATGGCAGTGGAGAATAAGCCATGGGTAGCAGTTGGCGCTCCTTGAAGGTGTACTAAGGTGGCGATTAAAACGTCCGAAAAATTTCCTATGCTATAGGCTATAAAAAATGACCCAATTTTGGCCCGTATAAAAAAGTCTTGAAAATTCACATCTAACTAGTAAGTGGTCTGATTTGGAGGAACATTGAAGATTTTTCCCAAAAAATTTAAAAAAATAGGCTCCGGACTCAGTTTTTATTTTTGGCGCCAAACTAGTCTTCTAACGGTTTCTATTATTTGTTTTCGTCCTGTACCCCCCTAGATCAATGGTTGTGGGCTGATAAGTGTGGGATCAGGTCTCTGGAAGTGTAGAATGAGCCATTTGTCGTAGTTGGTGCTCCTTGGAGGTGTACTAAGATGGCGCTCAAAACGTCCGAAATATTCCCAATGATATAGCCTATAAAAAATGAACCAATTTTGGCCCTAATAAAAAAGTCTTGAAAATTCACATCTAACTAGTAAGTGGTTTGATTTAGAGGGACAATGAAGATTTTTCCCAAAAAGTCGAAAAAATAGGCCCCGGACTCAGTTTTATTTTTGGCGCCAAACTAGTCTTCCAACGATTTCTATTATTTGTTTTCGTCCTGCACCCCCCTAGATCAATGGTTATGGGCTGAAATGTGTTAAATCGGGTCTCTGGCAAGGTCTATGGCAGTGGAGAATAAGCCATGGGTCGCAGTTGATGTTCCTTGGAGGTGCACTAAGGTGGCGCCCAAACGTCTGAAAAATTCCCTATGCTATAGCCTACGAAATATGACCCAATTTTGGCCCATATTAACAAGTTTTGAAAATTCACATCTAACTAGTAAGTGGCCTGATTTGGAGGAATATAGAAGATTTTTCCCAAAAAAGTCGAAAAAATTGGCCACAGACTCAGTTTTTATTTTTGGCGCGAAACTAATCTTCCAACAGTTTCTGATAATTGTTTTCGTCCTGCACCCCCCTAGATCAATTGTTATGGGCTGATAAGTGTGAGATCGAATCTCTGGCTAGGTCTATGGCAGTGGAAAATAAGCCATAGGTCGCAGTTTGTGCTCCTTGGAGGTGTACTAAGGTGGCGCTCAATACTTCAGAAAAATTCCCTATGCCATAGCGTACGAAAAATGATCCAAATTTGGCCCTTACAAAAAAAGTCTTGAAAATTCACATCTAACTAGTTAGTGGTCTGATTTGGAGGAACATTGAAGAATTTTCCCAAAAAGTTTGAAAAAAAAGGCCCCAGACTCAGTTTTTATTTTTGGTACCAAACTAGTCTTCCATCGTTTTCTGATATTTTTTTTCGTCCTGCACCCCCCTAGATCAATGGTTATGGGCTAATAAGTGTGGGATCAAATCTCTGGCTAGGTCTATGGCAGTGGAAAATAAGCCATGGGTAGCAGTTGGTGCTCCTTGGAGGTGTAGTAAGGTGGCGCTCTAAACGTCCGAAAAATTCCCTTTTCTATAGCCTATAAAAAATGACCCAATTTTGGCCCGTATAAAAAAGCCTTGAAAATTCACATCTAACTAGTAAATGGTATAATTTGGAGGAATATTGAAGATTTTTCCCAAAAAAGTCGAAAAAATAGGCCCCGGACTCAATTTTTATTTTTGGCGACAAACTAGTCTTTCAACGGTTTCTATTATTTGATTTCGTTCTGCACCCAATTAGATCAACGGTTATGGGCTGGTATGTGTTGAATTGGATCTCTGGGAAGGTCTATGGCAGTGGAGAATGAGCCATGGGTCACAGTTGATGCTCCTTGGAGGTGTACTAAGTTGGCGCCCAAAACGTTCGAAAAATCCCTATGCTATAGCCTACGAAAAATGACCCAAATTTGGCCCGTATAAAAAAGCCTTGGAAATTCACATCTAACTAGTAAGTGGTCTTATTTGGAGGAATATAGAAGATTTTTCCCAAAAAAGTCGAAAAAATTGGCCTCGGACTCAGTTTTTAATTTTGGCGACAAACTAGTCTTTTAACGGTTTCTATTATTTGTTTTCGTCCTGCAACCCCTTAGATCAATGGTTATGGGCTGATATGTGTTGAATCGGGTCTCTGGAAAAGTCTATGGCAGTGGAGAATGAGCCATGGATTGCAGTTGATGCTCCTTGGATTTAGGGTTTAGGGTTTAGGGTTGAAAATTCACATCTAAATAGTAAGTGTCTTTATTTGGAGGAGCATTGAAGATTTTTCCCAAAAAAGTCAAAAAATAGGCCCCGGACTCAGTTTTTCTTTTTGGCGCCAAACTAGTCTTCAAATGGTTTCTGATGATCTTTTTCGTCCTGGACCCCCTAGATCAATTGTTATGGGCTGATAAGTGTGAGATCGGGTCTCTGGATGGGTCTATGGCAGTGGAGAATGAGCCATGGATCGCAGTTGATGCTCCTTGGAGGTGTACAAAGGTGGCGCTAAAAACATTCGAAAAATTCCCTATGCTAAAGCCAATAAAAAATGACCCAATTTTGGCCCGTATAAAAAAGTCGTGAAAATTCACATCTAAATAGTAAGTGGTCTGATTTGGAGGAACATCGAAGATTTTTCCCAAAACAGTCAAAAAAATAGGCCCCGAACTCAGTTTTTATTTTTGGCGCCAAACTAGTCTTTCAACGGTTTCTGAGATTCGTTTTCGTCCTGCACCCTCAAATATCAATGTTTATGGGCTGATAAGTTTGGGATCGGGTCTCTAGATAGGTCTAGGGATGTGGAGAATGAGCCATGGGTCGCAGTTGGTGCTCCTTGGTGGCGTACTAAGGTGGCGCTCAAAACGTCCGAAAATTCCCTATGGTATATAGCCTACGAAAAATGACCCAATGTTGGCCCATATAAAAAATTCTTGAAAATTCACATCTAACTAGTAAGTTGTCTGATTTGGTGGAACATTGAAGATTTTTCCTAAAAAAGTAGAAAAAATAGGCACCGGTCTCAGTTTTTATTTTTGGCGCCAAACTAGTGTTCCAACGGTTTCTGATATTCTTTTTCGTCATGCACCCCCATAGATCAATGGTTATGGACTGATAAGTGTACGATCGGGTCTCTGGATGGGTCTATGGAAGTGGAGAATGAGCCATGGGTCGTAGTTGGTGCTCCTTGGAGGTGTACTAAGGTGGCGCTCAAAAGATTCGAAAAATTCCCTATGCTATAGCCTACGAAAAATGACCAAATTTTGGCAAGTATAAAAAAGTCTTGAAAATTTAGATCTAACTTGTAAGTTGCCTGATTTGGAGGAACATTAAGATTTTTCCCAAAAAAGTCTAAAAAATAGTCCCCGGACTCAGTTTTTATTTTTGGGGCAAAACTAGTCTTCCAACGGTTTCTGATATTTGTTTTCGTCCTGCACCCCCCTAGAACAATTGTTATGGGCTGATAAGTGTGCGATCGGGTCTCTTGCTAGGTCTATGGCAGTGGAGAATGAGCCATTAGTCGCAGTTGGTGCTCTTTTGAGGTGTACTAAGGTGGCGCTCAAAACGTTCGAAAAATTCCCTATGCTATATATAGCCTATGAAAAATGATCCAAAATTGGCCCGTATAAAAAAGTCTTGAAAATTCACATCTAACTAGTAAGTGGTCTTATTTGGAGGAACATTGAAGATTTTTCCCTAAACAGTCATAAAAATAGGCCCCAGACTCAGTTTTAATTTTTGGCGCTAAACTAGTTTTTCAACGGTTTCTATTATTTGTTTTCGTCCTGCACCCCCCTAGATCAATGGTTATGGACTGATAAGTGTGCGATCGGGTCTCTGGATGGGTCTATGGCAGTGGAGAATGAGCCATGGGTCGGTTTTGGTGCTCCTTGGAGGTGTACTAAGGTGGCGCTTAAAAGGTTCGAAAAATTCCCTATGCTATAGACTACGAAAAATGACCAAATTTTGGCCTGTGTAAAAAAGTCTTGAAAATTCACATCTAACTTGTAAGTGGCCTAATTTGGAGGAACATTAGGACTTTCCCAAAAAAGACAAAAAAATAGTTCCTGGACTTAGTTTTTATTTTTGGGGCAAAACTAGTCTGCCAACGGTTTCTGATATTTGTTTTCGTCCTGCACCCCCCTAGAACAATTGTTATGGGCTGATAAGTGTGTGATCGGGTCTCTTGCTAGGTCTATGGCAGTGGAGAATGAGCCATTGGTCGCAGTTGGTGAACTTTTGAGGTGTACTAAGGTGGTGCTCAAAACGTTCGAAAAATTCCCTATGCTATAGCCCATGAAAAATGACCCAAAATTGGCCCGTATAAAATAGTTTTGAAAATTCACATCTAACTAGTAAGTGGTCTTATTTGGAGGAACATTGAAGATTTTTCCCTAAACAGTCGAAAAATTAGGCCCCGGACTCAGTTTTTATTTTTGGCGCCAAACTAGTCTTTCAACGGTTTCTATTATTTGTTTTCGTCCTGCACCCCCCTAGTTCAATGGTTATGGACTGATAAGTGTGTGATCGGGTCTCTGGATGGGTCTATGGCAGTGGAGAATGAGCCATGGGTCGTTGTTGGTGCTCCTTTGAGGTGTACTAAGGTGGCGCTCAAAAGATTCGAAAAATTCCCTTTGTTATAGCTTACGAAAAACGACCAAATTTTGGCCTGTATAAAAAAGTCTTGAAAATTCACATCTAACTTGTAAGTGGCCTGATTTGGAGGAACATTAAGATTTTTCCCAAAAAAGTCAAAAAAATAGTCCCCGGACTCAGTTTTTATTTTTGGGGCAAAACTAGTCTTCCAACGGTTTTTGATATTTGTTTTCGTCCTGCACCCCCTAGAACAATTGTTATGGGCTGATAAGTGTGTGATCGGGTCTCTTGCTAGGTCTATGGCAGTGGAGAATGAGCCATTGGTCGCAGTTGGTGCTCTTTTGAGGTGTACTAAGGTGGCGCTCAAAACGTTCGAAAAATTCCCTATGCTATAGCCCATGAAAAATGACCCAAAATTGGCCCGTATAAAAAAGTCTTGAAAATTCACATCTAACTAGTAAGTGGTCTTATTTGGAGGAACATTGAAGATTTTTCCCTAAACAGTCGAAAAAATAGGCCCCAGACTCTGTTTTTATTTTTGGCGCCAAACTAGTCTTTCAACGGTTTCTATTATTTGTTTTCGTCCTGCACCCCCCTAGATCAATGGTTATGGACTGATAAGTGTGCGATCTAGTCTCTGGATGGGTCTATGCCAGTGGAGAATGAGCCATGGGTCGTTGTTGGTGCTCCTTTGAGGTGTACTAAGGTGGCGCTCAAAAGATTCAAAAAATTCCCTATGCTGTAAGCCTACGAAAAATGACCAAATTTTGGCCTGTATAAAAAAGTCTTGAAAATTCACATCTAACTTGTAAGTGGCCTGATTTGGAGGAACATTAAGATTTTTCCCAAAAAAGTCAAAAAAATAGTCCCCGGACTCAGTTTTTATTTTTGGGGCAAAACTAGTCTTCCAACGGTTTTTGATATTTGTTTTCGTCCTGCACCCCCTAGAACAATTGTTATGGGCTGATAAGTGTGCGATCGGGTCTCTTGCTAGGTCTATGGCAGTGGAGAATGAGCCATTGGTCGCAGTTGGTGCTCATTTGAGGTGTACTAAGGTGGCGCTCAAAACTTTCGAAAAACTCCCTATGCTAAGCCCATGAAAAATGACCCAAAATTGGCCCGTATAAAAAAGTCATGAAAATTCACATCTAACTAGTAAGTGGTTTGATTTGGAGGAACATTGAAGATTTTTCCCTAAACTGTCGAAAAAATAGGCCCCAGACTCAGTTTTTATTTTTGGCGCCAAACTAGTCTTTCAACGATTTCTGATAATTGTTTCCGTCCTGCACCCCCCTAGATCAATGGTTATGGGCTGATAAGTGTGAGATCGGTTCTCCTGATGGGTCTATGGACGTGTAGAATGTGCCATGGGTAGGAGTTGGTGCTCCTTGGAGGTGTACTAAGGTGGCGCTCAAAACTTTCGAAAAATTCCCTATGCTACAACCTACGAAAAATGACCCAATTTTGGCCAGTATAAAAAAGTCTTAAAAATTCACTTCTAACTTGTAAGTGGCCTGATTTGGAGGAACATTGAAGATTTTTTCCAAAAAAGTCGAAAAAATAGGCCTCAGACTCAGGTTTTATTTTTGGCGCCAAACTAATCTTCCAACGGTTTTTGATATTTGTTTTCGTCCTGCACCCGCATAGATCAATGGTTATGGGCTGATAAGTTTGGGATCGGGTCTCTAGATAGGTCTACGGATGTGGAGAATGTGCCATGGGTCGCAGTTGGTGCTCCTTGGAGGTGTACTAAGGTGGCGCTCAAAACGTCCGAAAAATTCTCTGTGCTATAGCCTACGAAAAATGACCCAATTTTGGCCCATATAAAAAATTCTTGAAAATTCACATCTAACTAGTAAGTTGTCTGATTTGGAGGAACATTGAAGATTTTTCCAAAAAAAGTCGAAAAAATAGGCCCCGGTCTTAGTTTTTATTTTTGGCGCCAAACTAGTCTTCCAACGATTTCAATTACTTTTTTTCGTCTTGCACCCCCCTAGATCAATGGTTATGGGCTGATAAGTGTGGGATCGGGTCTCTGGCTAGGTCTATGGCACTGGAGAATGAGCAATGGGTCGCACTTGGTGCTCCTTGGAGGTGTACTAAGGTGGCGCCCAAAACGTCCGAAAAATTCCCTATGCTATAGCCTACGAAAAATAACCCAATTTTGGCCGTATAAAAAAGTCCTGAAAATTCACAACTAACTAGTAAGTTGTCTGATTTGAAGGAACATTGAAGATGTTTCCCAAAAAGTCGAAAAAATAGGCCCCGGACTAAGTTTATATTTTTGGTGCCAAACTAGTCTTCCAACGGTTTCAATTACTTTTTTTCGTCATGCACCCCCATAGATCAATGGTTATAGGCTGTTAAGTGTGGGATCAGGTCTCTAGCTAGGCCTATGGCAATGGAGAATGAGCCATGGGTCGCAGTTGGTGCTTCTTGGAGGTGTACTAAGGTGGCGCTCAAAACGTCCGAAAAATTCCCTATGCTATAGCCTACGAAAAATGACCCAATTTTTGCCCGAATAAAAAAGTCTTGAAAATTCACATCTATATAGTAAGTGGCCTGATATGGAGGAAGAATGAAGATTTTTCCCAAAAAAGGCGAAAAAATAGGCCTCGGACTCAGTTTTTATTCTTCGCAACAAACTAGTCTTCCAACGGTTTCTGATATTTGTTTTCTTCCTGCACCCCCCTGGATCAATGGTTATGGGTTGATAAGTGTGGACTCGGGTCTCTGGATGGGTCTATGGACGTGTAGAATGTGCCATGGGTCGCAGTTTGTGCTCCTTGGAGGTGTACTAAGGTGGCGCTCAAAACGTTCGAAAAATTCCCTATGCTACAGCCTACGAAAAATGACACAATTTTGGCCAGTATAAAAAAGTCTTGAAAATTCACATCTAACTTGTAAGTGGCCTGATTTGGAGGAACATTGAAGATTTTTCCCAAAAAAGTCGAAAAAATAGGCCCCGGACTCAGTTTTTATTTTTAGCGCCAAACTAATCTTTCAACGGTTTCTATTATTTGTTTTCGTCCTGCACCCCCATAGATCAATGGTTATGGGCTAATAACTTTGGTATATGGCAGTGGAGAATGAGCCATGGGTTGCAGTTGATGCTCCTTGGAGGTGTACTAAGGTGGCGCTAAATGGTTATAGGCTGGGTTTCAATTACTTTTTTTCGTCCTGCACCCCCATAGATCAATGGTTATAGGCTGATAAGTGTGGGATCAGGTCTCTGGCAAGGTCGCACCCAAAACGTCCAAAAAATTACCTATGATATAGCCTACGAAAAATGACCAAATTTTGGCCGAAAATAAAAAGTCTTGAAAATTTACGTTTAACTAGTAAGTCGCCTCATTTTAAAGAACCTTGAAGAATTTTCCCAAAAAAGTAAAAAAAATAGGCCCTAGACTCAGTTTTTAATTTTGGCTCCAAAACTAGTATTCCAACGGTTTCACTTTTTTGTTTTCGTCCTGCACCCCCATAGATCAACGATTATGGGTTGATAACTGTTGCATCGGGTCTCTGGCAAGGTCTATGTCAGTGGAGAATGTGCCAAGTTTCGCTGTTAGTGCTCTTTAGAGGTGTACTAAGGAGGCGCCCAAAACGTACAAAAAATGGCCAATGCTATAACCTACGAAAAATGACCAAATATTGACCGAAAATAAAAAGTCTTGAAAATTCACGTCTAACTAGTAAGTGGCCTAATTTTGAGGAACCTTGAAGAATTTCGCCAAAAAAGTAAAAAAAAATAGGCCCCGAACTCATTTTTTATTTTTGGCTCCAAAACTAGTATTCAACAGTTTCTCTTATTTGTTTTCGTCCTGCACCCCCATAGATGATCGATTATGGGTTGATAACTGTTGCATCGGGTCTCTAGCAAGGTCTATGTCAGTGGAGAATGAGCCAAGTTTCGCTGTTTGTGCTCTTTTGAGGTGTACTAAGGAGGCGCCCAAAACGTACAAAAAATGGCCAATGCTATATCCTACGAAAAATGACCAAATATTGACCGAAAATTAAAAGTCTTGAAAATTCACGTCTAACTAGTAAGTGGCATAATTTTAAAGAACCTTGAAGAGTTTTCCCAAAAAAGTAAAAAACAGTAGGCCCCAAACTCAGTTTTTAATTTTGGCTCCAAAACTAGTATTTCAACGGTTTCTCTTATTTGTTTTCGTCCTGCACCCCCATAGATAATCGATTATGGGTTGATAACTGTTGCATCGGGTCTCTGGCAAGGTCTATGTCAGTGGAGAATGAGCCAAGTTTCGCTGTTTGTGCTCTTTGAAGGTGTACTAAGGAGGCGCCCAAAACGTACAAAAAATGACCAATGCATGACCAAATATTGACCGAAAATAAAAAGTCTTGCAAATTCACGTCTAACTAGTAAGTGACATAATTTTGAAGAACCTTGAAGAATTTTTCCAAAAAAGTAAAAAACAGTAGGCCCCAAACTCAGTTTTTCTTTTTGGCTCCTAAACTAGTCTTCTAACGTTTTCTGTTATTTGTTTTCGTCCTGCACCCCCTAGATCATCGATTATAGGCTGATAACTATGGCATCAGATCTCTGGCAAGGTCTATGTCAATGGAGAATGAAGCAAGTTTTGCAGTTTGTGCTCCTTGGAGGTGTACTAAGGGGCGCCAAAACGTACCAAAAATGGCCAATGCTATCGCCTTCGAAAAATGACCAAATTTTGGCCGAAAATAACAAGTCTTGAAAATTTACGTCAAACTACTAAGTCGCCTAATTTTGAAGAACCTTGAAGAATTTTCCCAAAAAAGTTGAAAAAATAGGCCTCCGATTCAGTTTTTATTTTTGGATCCAAACCAGTCTTCCAATGGTTTCTACTATTTGTTTTCGTCCTGCACCCCCCTAGATCAATGGTTATGGGCTGATAAGTGTGGAACCGGGTCTTTAGCTAGGTCTATGGTAGCGGAGAATGAGCCATGGGTCGCAGTTGGTGCTCCTTGGAGGTGTACTAAGGTGGCGCCCAAAACGTCCAAAAAATTACCTATGATTTAGCCTACGAAAAATGACCAAATTTTGGCCGAAAATAAAAAGTCTTGAAAATTTACGTTTAACTAGTAAGTCGCCTCATTTTGAAGAACCTTGAAGAATCTTCCCAAAAAAGTCGAAAAAATAGGCCCGAGACTCAGTTTTTATTTTTGGCTCCAAAAGTAGTATTCCAACGGTTTCTATTCTTTGTTTTCGTCCTGCACCCCCCTAGATCATCGATTATGTGTTGTTAATTGTGGCATCAGGTCTCGGGCACGGTCTATGTCAGTGGAGAATGAACCAGGTTTCGCAGTTTGTGCTCCTTGGAGGTGTACTAAGGAGGCGCCAAAACGTACCAAAAATGGCCAATGCTATAGCCTACGAAAAATGACCAAATTTTGGCCGAAAATAACAAGTCTTGAAAATTCATGTCTAACTACTCAGTCGCCTAATTTTGAAGAACCTTGAAGAATTTTCCCAAAAAAGTCGAAAAAATAGGCCCTGGACTCAGTTTTTTTTTTAGCTTCAAAACTAGTCTTCTAACGAATTCTATTATTTGTTTTCGTCTTGCACCCCCTAGATCATCGATTATGGGCTGTTAACTGTGGCATCGGGTCTCTCGCAAGGTCTATGTCAGTGGAGAATGAGCCAAGTTTCGCAGTTTGTGCTCGTTGGTAGTGTACTAAGGACGCGCCCAAAACGTACAAAAAATTGCCAATGCTATAGCCTACGAAAAATGATCAAATTTTGGTCGAAAATAAAAAGTCTTGAAAATTCACGTGTAACTAGTAAGTGGGCTAATTTTGAGGAACCTTGAAGAGTTTTCCCAAAAAAGTCGAAAAAATAGGCCCCAGACTCATATTTTAGTTTTTTACTACAAAACTAGTCTTCTAACGTTTTCTCCTATTTCTTTTCGTCCTGCACCCCCAT
>JBBPDJ010000003.1:4214682-4240601 GCA_037974625.1 Cucumis cinereus
ACCACTTTGACCAAATTTCTAATTCAACTTTAATTTTAATATGATTGTTCCTTTTCTTTCTTTTTATTTATTTATTTATTTATTTTAATTGTCAATTTGGCCTTATGCAATAAACTTATAGGATATTTTGCAACTAATTTTTAATTTGCTTATTGGTTCCAGGACATAGCTATTCGGAACCTTGACTACATTTTTACAGTGGCATCACAAGCTATTGCTAATGCTTCTCCAGATGTTATGGCTAAGCTCGAGAAGTTGTTGGACCTAAAGTCATCTGAGCCATGGAGCTATCGTCGACTCCCAACTGCAACTGCTACTTTGCCTGTCATTATTAACAGTGAAGAGGACGATAGTGAGAATGAGATTTTAAGGTCCCGTGAGAATCATTTGATTAGTAACATGACAAAAGAAATGGAACGAAGATCAGATTCTTTTTTCCACGAAGGTAATCAAAATGAAGTAATTTCCAAACAAATTCGTGCTTTGCGGAAAAAGTTGCAGCAAATTGAGATGCTTGAATCAAAACAGTCCTGTGGATATCTCCTTGACGAACAACAAATTGCAAAGCTCCAAACAAAGTCTGCCCTTGAAAGTTCACTTCTGGATCTTGGTGTTCCAGTGGGTAACCTGCTGGAAAAACCATCTTTAATGGCTCCAGAAGACAAAGGAAATAAAAATACTGTGGCATCGAAAAAACATAGGAGGAGGAACAAATGCAAATTAGAACCCTTGGAAACTTCAGCTGGTTTTACCAAATCTGCTGTGGAACAAGATCATATAGGAGGGTCCCGTGATGTTGAAATTCTTTCAGTTGCCAAGAATAAGGTTAGGCTGAAATTTTATTTGTTTGTTTTATTATTTGGGGGCTTTAAGCTCTAAAGTTAGGAGCTAAGCTCCTTCCATAACAAGTTTCTGATTTTTCGTTGAACTATTTTGAAGAGTTGTGATGCTATTGTTTAGGTTGAGGTAAGAATAACTTCAATTGTTGTTAAATAGGTCAAAAAACTAAAATGAAGTTTTTGAAATAATTACTTGACTCGAATATGTTATTTGTCTCGAGTCGTAAAGGAGTGTTTGTTTCATAAAAAACAAAATGTAGTACTAGCACCCAAAACGGCCATTTGATTGGAAACTACGCTGCCCTAATTTTCAGTAATCACTGTGGTCTTCCATTGTTTTTTACCTGGCTCTTAAGGTGCTCCAATCTGACCTTTTCACATTTTAGTTTCAACTCCATTACTGCATTGTGTTTACCCTCCGTGATTGCAATTTTCGTTTTTTTCTTTCATTGATTTAAAATTGATTGATTATATCCAACAGGAAGACAACACCTTCTTTGAAGAAACAGCTAACGATGCTAATACTCTTGAGTCATCCACTTGTATTTCGAAGAAAAGCAATTCAAGCTTGGTGAAAAATGCAGAATTGTCGAAGGATAAAAATGCATATCCAACAGCTATGAAGAAGAAGAAGAATAGGAAGGGTGGGTTGTCTATGTTCTTGAGTGGCGCTCTTGATGATATGACCAAAGATGTAGCTGCACCTGCACCCCCACCACCACCTAAAATAGAAGGTCCAGCCTGGGGTGGGGCTAAAGTTGCCAAGGGATCTACAACATTGCGTGAAATTCAGGATGAGCAGCGGAAAACCATAGGGAAGCAGATGAGTGAGAGCAAAGATCAGGCTGATCTCTTGGATTGCAAAAGCGAAGGGAAAACTCGATTTGCTACATTTTTGTCTTCCAAGCCAATACCTGTAGTCCCGAGTCAAGCCTTTCAAGTTACTGATGGAGAAAGAAACACTCCTCCCTGGTCTGCATCTGGCACTCCTCCCCCTTCTCGGCCATCTCTCAGGGACATTCAGATGCAGCAGGTAGGCCCGCTTGTCATCTCTCTGTTTTCTTGGATTAGTTCAAAGTTGAAGTCCATTCTTAATTTATTCAAGCAGGAATCTGACACTGCTATTTGTTTCTCTTATCTCGCAGAAAGGAAAACAACAAGTCCTATCTAATAGTCCAAAGGTGAGAACAGCTGGCTTTTCAATTACTTCTGGTCAAGGCTCTCCATCAGATTCCAGTGGAATAAACCGCTGGTTCAAACCAGAAGTTGACACACCATCTTCGATTCGTTCAATTCAAATCGAGGAGAAGGCTATCAAAGACCTGAAGCGTTTCTACAGCAATGTTAAGATTGTGAAGAACCCATCTTGAAATTGCAAATAAATTGGGTTAGTCGGGTAGCAATTTAGGTTCTTGGTGTTCCTCCCTTTCAATTCGTTGCTGTAAATGTAGTTGTACAAAATGAGCTCACTGTACATCCTCTGTCCTAACTCAACTCATTTTGAATTTTAAAGTAGTTGACAGTTTAGATACTTGCCCTGATGGTGTAATTTGCAGCCATCATAGAATTTAACCCATGAATTCGGATTCAGTCCATTGGAATAAAGGGGGGAAACTAGAAACAGTATTTATGTTATTCATTTTGCTTAGTGAAAAAATAACGGGAAGGAATACCTGTTACAAGGTATGCTGATCCAGCTTCCCCAAGCCCCTCAAAATGCATACTGTGTATTATTATAAACTTTTTCCTTTGCTAGACACCAGCCATTGAAAGCTATCTGTATGAAATTATGAACTCCTTGGGATCTTTATCATGGTTGTATATCACCCTACCCTCATACAACAGGTATTTTTTCTTTTAGTACGATGCTATTGGGATTCTGTTGCACTCTCTCTCTTTCTTTCTCTAGGTTTGTTTGTTTGCAAGGTTCTGTTCTGTTGTATTCTTAATTGGGTTGGCTTGGTGGAGAAAATATGGTAAAACTTTGTGTGAACTGATTCTTTATAGACTTAAAAATTAATTATGAACCCATGTTGATGCCATTTCACAGGGAAGCCTATCGTAGAAGACATGCATGTCCTTGTAGACTCATATCCATGTGGGTGGAGCCCGCATAAGAACTACTGCGTGGTGATGACCATTGATCTTCCAACATGTGATTGTCAACCGTTGGATCAATAAATGACAAGACTGGTGAGTGGTCAAAAGTGATTGTCTGTTTAATCTTTTAGCTCATATGTATATCCTTTTGTTTCTCTTTTTCTGCAAGCTTTTGCATGGAAATGAAACTGAAATGAAGGGGAAATGTGCGACACAGTTGAAAGAGAGAAAATTGGAAAAAGTAAAGAAGAGAAAAAGTAAAAGTAAGAAAAAGAAAAGAACAAAGATGACGGATGCATTGTGGTTGTGGGGTCAGTTATAAGGAAAAAGTTATAGAAGTCTGTGATTTGTGAAAAAGAAAGGAAACCCCACTTTTTGTTCAGTTTAATTGGT
Organism: Cucumis cinereus; assembly: GCA_037974625.1. NCBI lineage: Eukaryota > Viridiplantae > Streptophyta > Magnoliopsida > Cucurbitales > Cucurbitaceae > Cucumis > Cucumis cinereus. The sequence goes on from JBBPDJ010000003.1 coordinate 4,218,015, forward strand.
CAGAATTGAATTATCTTGTCGTGTGAGAATTGAATAGGAATGAGAACGGAATGGCTGAGATCCAAAGAGTTCTGTTTTTGTTTTTGGTTACTGATATGATTTATAGTTGGAATCTGTGGATCTTTAAGTTTCCATTCATAGGAATCAAAGAGGAGGTTTCACTTAAAATACCACATTTACTGCTTCCATGCATCCTAACTTAAAAAGTGAGTTCCATTTGATTACTTTTGTTGTTTCGAGAACTAAAAGTTAATTAAATTACCTTTAAAATTATGTGGGGCCTACCATGTTTTTAAAGTATTTTTGAACGGTTTTCAGATTTGAGCTAGTGTTGTATTTTGGGCTATTGTTAAATTTTATCGGTAAGACAACATTGGCGATGTATTTGGTCAATGACAACATTTACATAAAACACGAAACAGATTCAAATTTTTGGAATACAGTCGATATCAGTAAGACCATAAATTTTGAAATTGAGTTGCTGTCTTTCTTTTTCTTTCTTTAAAGAAAACCAGGGCAAAAAAAGAAAAAAAAAAGGAAAAAGAAAAAGAGTGGTCTTTCCTGTAAATTTTTTATGTGAGAATATGAGCCAAATTGGGAGATTTTTTTTTTTTTTTTTTTTTTGAAATCAGAGAATAGAAACTCTCTGCTCATTGTTGTTTTTTGTTTTTGCCCGGTAACTGTAACGTATGGGTCAAAAAATCGGAAAAAACCCAGAATTTGCATAATATTATTTGCTTGTTAAAAACATTAAAAATATTACGATTTTATATGATAATTTTTCTTAAAAAAATATGGGAGGCTGTTGGACAACAAAATCGATATAAAATTTAAAAGAAAGCCATTATGTTTACACTAATAGTAACAATTAAGTAAACAGAAATAATGGTAATCAAATTACATTTTAGATAAACATGTTCAAACTAATTTAATTATATTAACGATTGAGGTTCATTATTGATTTGTCAATCATGATTCATTACATTTATACATTTTTTTATTCTAGTGCCATAAACATGACCTAAGCTTTATTCTAGTGACATAGACATAAATGTGATCTAAGTTTGTACTGACATAGTTGTTCAATTGGAATGTCTTTTCTTTGCTCGGTAAACTTGTTAGGTTTGACAATTAAGCGAAGGGTGAAGATCATTATATGCTCTTTTGTTTTACATTTTTTCTAAAAACACTTATGTCAAGTTTAGATTGGATTTTAAACGTGGTTTACTGTCTAACTAATATATCATGCGAGAACACTTATTTGTTGCAAAGCATAAATTAATTAGTTAATATATATATATATATATACTATCCAAAGATTAAAGATTCAAAGTGTCTTCTTTCTTATCACTCAAACAAAGGAAAGAGATTCTTTTGTTGCATAAAATTAATGAAATTAAAAGAGTTGGATTCCATCCAAGTTAATTAGGAACTTCTTTTGTTACTTAACTCATATCACTTAACAACTATGTAACTCATTAAAAGAAAATTAAAAGAAAAGGTATCATTGGTGATAAAATAAAGACTTAATCTTTTTCACCACATGCCATGCTCTTAAGTAGGCTACATCGAGATGGGTATAGCCAAAGTACTTTTCTTTTGTATTAAAATGATTAAATTTTATAACGATAACGTATGCTCATGTTTCAAATGAAATGAAATATGCCGACGACATAACTTTCTCTTAATGAAATTTTTTAACAGAACAAATATAAAGATATAAAAGATTTGAACTTTTAACCTAAAAAAAATATGTCAATTAGTACTGAAATTATACATATGCGCAAATGTCGGCCACATATCATCTCTTTTCTTCAGTTAGTTTTTGATTTTAAAAATGTAACTTCAAATGTATAATAATGGGATATAGTACAAAGGTGTGGTAGTGGAGGCCCACGTCCCCTGTTCTTTTCCCATTCCTAAACTTGTCTTTTAGGGCATCTCTTCTCTATCTTATCTTTCTTGATTTTCAGTGCTTAAATTCTTTCAAAAGCAAAGCTAAATAAAAGAAAAGTATGTGAGAAATTACAAGTTAAATATACAGCATATAAAAAGGTTTAGAACAAGACAAGGTGATGACTCCAAAAACCACCAAATTCAATTCCTTTTTCATTATTATTATTATTAATTTTTTTATGCTTTCTATGACCTGTCTGTCATCATATGTTTCCCACCATCAAATAATAATGCATCAATAATCTTCTTTCTTTCACTTTCTTATTTATTTTTTCTCATGCCTGCCCTTCTTCCCTTACTTTCTCTCTCTCAAGCTTATTTTTTTAGTATATTGGAAGGATATGCAAAAGAAGAAAAAAAAGAAAAAAAAAAATTGAAAATCATCCTTTTTAAAGACAAAGTTGTCCAATCTTTCCTCTTCTTGTTGAGTCTTGCAAATGAGGAAGAAAAGAGAGATAGGAAAAGGGGTGTTTGGAATGGAGTTTGTTCCGAAATCTTTTGAAAGGAGAAGAAATTAAACTACATGTCAATGTCTTTCTGTGTCATTTTTTTTCAAGTTTTCTTTCTTGCTTTCTTCTTTATGATCTTCAAAATTGTTATTCTATGTTGTTTTTTCCCCCAAACTAAAAGTCGTCATCTTCTTCGTATTTGAAAAGTTTGTTTGTGTTGATTGAATGGAAGAAATGATCTCGGACCAGGCTTCATTCCTCACACGTACTTTTTCCTTTAGTATATTTTGGATATTGGAAAGAAGAAAAGTCCTTTGATCAACTTCTTCTGGTAAGCTCTCTTGAGTCTCTTATTGGGATCATATATATATAACTGCATGTATCTGTATTTATGGCCTCTCACTTTAGGTTAGGGTTTGATAGTTGTTGGGAAGATTTAATTTGTCAATATGTTGAAAAAAATATGGCAGTCTTCATAAGTGATGTTTTCAAAATTTTAGATTATTATTTTCTTTTCGAGTGAAAGATCGAACTAGATCTTTAGAATGGTAATCGGTGTCTTAACTATTCAACTATGTTCAAATGGATTAAGTTGCTAGTTTTTGTTAATTTTACATTTTTTAAATACAAAACATTGGTATGATTTTGGACATTTCTAAGAATTTGTGTCAACTATCCCATCAGTATGAAAAATACTATTCAATATCTCAATTATATTATGTTTTTTTTTTATTTTTTATAAATATATCTATCTGTATATATATATAGGATATTAGAGAAACAAAATCTATAGTTCAATGTTGGAAACCCTAGGGTTTTACCTGTATATGATTTGAATTCATGATACATATACTTTAGGATAAAGAAAGTTGTGGAGAAAGATGGTGTTTTCACATTTCCAATTGGATCTAGGTGGGTGGGAATTATTTTATTCCTTTCATTAATTAATTACTGTTGATCTATCAATATAAGTGTTCATATTGTCACCAAAGCTTTCTTCCATTTAATCCTATCTATTTGATGTTAATAATTAGTTTAAGGGTGTGTTTGTCCATGCAATTGAAAGCGATAACGTTGATTACTATCTTAAAGATTGATGGTTCGATTAATTGAACTTTAAAAAATTACGTGGTTCACAGTAAATAAAGCATTTAATCAGAGATTTAAATTGTACCAAGAAGATAGAGATTAAATAAAAACTTAATCTAATTTAGGGTTTAGGGTTCACGGTAAATAAAGCATTCAATTAGAGATTTAAATTGTACCAAGAAGATAAAGATTAAATAAAAACTCAATTTAATTTATTACCATATTTTTCCAAATTTGGATTAATTATAAACCCATATTTATACAATGTTTTATTTTTTAAAATTGAAATGTTCTCACAGAAAAAGCATCATTTAAGAAAGAAAGAAAAAAAAAAAAAACACATATTATTGGAAATAATTTCCTTTAATTTATTTTTCTTAAATATTTTAGTTAGGTAAAGCTTTGTTCATCAATTTGGCATATATTAACTAGCCTACCATAGTGTATAAGAGATCTAGGCTTAGTAGATAAGTTTATGGAAAAGTGTTCATTTTTTAAATTACATTTGTCACATTTTTATTACATTTCATGTCCTTAACTTTTAATTTGATGTATTTTACAATTTTGATCATTTCTTCACTTTTCGTTAATTCATCCACTAATTTTAAAAATATATAAACATGCACAAATAACCTTCTAATCTGCCCCCTCAACCTTTTACAACTTTGTTACGCTCTTCTGGTGTAAACAATTCATAAATAAAAAGGATATCACCGACCTCCTCAACCATGTTTCCTAGAAACCCATCTTCATATTCTTAGGTTGTTCGACTAATGGTACTCCAATCGAGATCGACAATTGTGGGATATTTTACGAAAACTTCTCTGCTCGATCTCACGGTTGGGATAGAGTTTGACGGACCATGCATCCAGGAGGTTTGTTCTCATCTTTCTTTAGATGGTTTAATTAAAAGAAGGATTTTGATCATCTCTATACTATTTGTGATAAAGAAACTTAGAAAACAGTCTACCGAGGTGAAAACAAAGCTAGTTCAAAAGTTAACGAGAAAATTATTGCAAAACCCTTTCAATTAATAAAAAAATGAGATGCGTAAGCTCTCACTAATAAAGAAATAACGAGTATTTAAGTACAAAATAACTTTTCCAATAGAATTAATATTTCTATAGCTAAACATGTTCATAGAATAGAAGACACAATAAATCTTCCAAAGAAAGGTAGATAAGCAAAATATTTTTCAAACTATCTTAAAAGGTTAAGTCGAATACAAAGAAGGATAAAATTTTAGAAAGAGTCGAAAAAAGGCTAAATGTTTTAAATATCAATAAAAAGAAATCGAAAGAAATTAATGTGATTGATAAAAGTGAAGCCGAGTTTCTCATAAAAAAAAATTCAAGACACTCACAATAGAGAATAACTATTCTAGTAATATCAATGTGATAAAATATAAGTTAAGCATAAGAAGATCATAAATTTGATTGGAACTAGAAGAAAGATACAAATATGTTAATAACACTCAATTCATTGGCAAGTCTATCTCTGTCATTAAATGTCCAATTTCTTGTAGTGCATGTTTATGATCGTATATACGTTGTCCATGATTGCAATTAACCGCATTGGAAAGAGCAACATATTGGTGGACTTCCTAAGTCTTATGACAGAAAGAGTCTATAACTCTCTCAATAAAATCTATAACTATGAAATCCTTGGTTAAACCTAACCTATGGTCCATTGACAGCCAAAATAGTAAAATGTGGATTGGAAATCTGCAACTAAATAAAAGTTCAAAGCATAGTGCTAAAAGCCATAATCTCCACAAAAGAGAAATGGACACCTTTTATTCTCAATATTGCTTCGAAAAATTAAAAGAACAAGACTCATCTCAGAAAAGAAAAGAATTTCAAAAAGAAATTATTACAAACTTATATAACCAACCCTAGAAAAAGAAAAAAAAGAAAAAAAAGGATACTAATAATAAGGAGAAGAAGAAAGCACAAAAAGGCAAAAGGGACAAAAGAAAAGGTCCATTGCTACAGATGTAGAGAAGAAAGACACTTTGCTAATAGATGCTCAAGCAATAATAATATAAATGAAGTTGATAACGAAAATTATTATTCCAAATCAACTTCCCCAATTACTCAAGTTCTGATCAATCTAGTAATCAAATACAATAAATTGTTTATGAAATGGACTCTAAGTTCTCAAGTAACAAAGAAGCTCTCTTTTGAAGGATAGATTATATCACTTGACAATGATCTAAAAAGAACTATACTAGAAATAATAAAGATTCACTTACAAAATCTACTTCAAAACCTCTTGAAAGAAAGAATTTAGATAAAGAAATCTTACAGAAATCTCGTAGATCAAAGAATATACCACCTCTCGTCTCTTTTGAGTAACCTACAAATAAGCACAATTTTGAACATAGTTCCAATTTCTTTGGATTTGCCACAAGCACATGTGTTAGGCATTCCCAAATCCTAAGGTTCCATAAACTACTTTTATGACCTCTCCATAATTTAAAAGGTGTTCCACTAACACTCTTTCTGGAACCTGGTTCAAGAGGTAAGCCGCAGTCTCTACCGCATAACTCCAGAACGAGAAAGGAAAATAAACATAACTCATCATAGATCGAACCATGTCTAACAAAGTTCAATTTCTCATCTCTGATACATCATTTTGCTGAGGTGTCGGGTGCTGAGAGTTGAGATGTGATTCCATGTTCTATTATATAGTTATGGAATCCAACACCCATATACTCTCCACCTCGATCTGATCAGAGTGTTTTAATTTTTTCACCTAACAAATTTTCAACTTCAGCCTTATACTCTTTGAACTTTTCAAGTGTGTCAGACTTATGTTGCATTAGGTAAACATACCATATCTTGAATAATTGTCAGTAAAGCGACAAAATATTCAAATCCTTCTCTAGCGTGACATTCATCGGACCACAAAGGTTTGAATGTATAAGCTCCAAGAGTTCTTTGACTTTATAAACTTTTCCAGTAAAAAACCATGTTGTCATTTTTCCTTCTAGACAATAGTCACATACTAGTAAAGAACTTTCTTCTAACTTGTTTATAAGTTCATTCTTAACCAATCTCTCAATCCTATTGAGATTAATGTGAACTAGACTTTGATGTCAAAGATGAGCATTTTCTTTAGGAGAAAATTTTATTTTCTTGGTTTTAGTGTTGCACTATTGAACATTTGAACATTGTGAAGCATTTTAGATACTTACGGTCTTAGTACATACAAACTACTTTCGGTTATTATAGAACAAATGTCTATAACATTCATAAAGATAAACATTTTATCATGAAAAAAAGAGTATATAATAAGATTGTTCAAGCAAGCAAAATTAAATCAAATTTTGCTTAAAGTTTGGTAACAAATAAACATTATTCAGTAAAATAAACTTAGAATAAAAAATAGTCTAATGCTTCCAATTGCAACTGTCGAGATGACCTATTTTGTCCCCAATCTGAGAGTCATTTTCCCTATTACTAGCTGTCTTCAAAAACTAGTTTCCTGCAAAAAAGTTCAAATATGATTAGTGACTCCTGAATCAAGTATCCATGCATTAAAACCATTTTCCACTAAACAAGTTTCACAAACAAGTAAATCATATTTATCTTATTTCTCATTCTTTTTCTCAGCCAAGTATTTGGGACAATTCCTCTTCCAATGCCCTTCTTGGTTGTATTGATGGCAAACACCCTTTGCCACCTTGGCCTTTTTGCCCTTGGGATTATTAGACTTTTTGGATGCCAACTTAGTACACCACCAAGTAGCACTAAATGTGACCCTTGGATCATTCTGCACTATCATAGACCTAGCCAGAGATCCAATTCCACACTTATCATTCCATAATCATTGATCTAAAGGGGGACAAGATACAAAAAGAAATAAAAGAAACCGTTGGAAGACTAGTTTGATGCAAAAAAAAAAAAAAACAAAAAGAAGGTGAGTTCGAGTCTTTGTTTTTCGATTTTTTTAGAAAAAATCTTCCAGATTCCTCAAAATAGGTCACTTACTAGTTAGATGTGAATTTTCAGGACTTTTTGATTTTGGCTAGGGTCATTTTTTTATACGCTATAACATTGGCTATTTTTCGGACGATTTGGGTGCCACCTTAGTACACCATTAAGGAGCACTAGCGATGACCCTTGCCTCATTCTCCACTGCCATAGAACTTGCTAGAGATCCTATCCAACAGTTATCAGTCCATAATCATTTATTAAAAGGAGTGCAGGACGAAAAAAAATAATAGAAATCGTTGGAAGACTAGTTTGGCAAAAAAATAAAGGCTGAGTTCGGGGTCTCTTTTTTCAAATTTTTTGGGAAAAATATTTGAGGTTCCTCCAAATTAGGCCACTTACTAGTTAGATGTGAATTTTTAAGACTTTTTTATATGAGCCAAAATAGGGCCACTTACTAGTGAGATATGAATTTTCAAGATCTTTTTATATCGGCCAAAATTGGGTCATTTTTCGTAGGCTATAACATAGACCATTTTTCGGACGTTTTGGATGCCACCATAGTACACGTCCAATGAGCACCTACTGCGACCCATGGCTCATTCTCCACTACCATAGATCTTGCCATAGACCTGATCCCACACTATCAGCCCATAACCATTGACTTAGGAAGGTGTAGGACAAAAACAAATAATAGAAACCGTTGGAAGACTAGTTTGTCGCTAAAAATAAAATCTGAGGCTGGGGCCTATTTTTTCTAGTTTTTTGGGAAAAATCTTCAAGGATCCTCCAAATTACGCGACAAAAACAAATAATAGAAACAGTTGGAAGACTAGTTTGGCGCCAAAAATAAAAACTGAGTCTGGGCCTATTTTTTTGACTTTTTTTTGGTAAAAATCTTCATGATTCCTCAAAATTAGGCCACTTACTAGTTAGATGTGAGTTTTCAACACTATTTCAAATCGGCCAAAATTGGGTCATTTTTCAAAGGCTATAAGCATTGGCCATTTTTCGGATGTTTTGGGCGTCACCTAGGTACACCTCGAAGGAGCACCATCTGCGACCCTTGGCTCATTCTCCACTGCCATAGACATTGCCAAATACTCGATCCCACACTTATCAGCCCACAATCATTGATCTACGCGGGTGTATGAAGAAAACAAATAATAGAAACCGTTTAAGGACTAGTTTGGCGCAAAAAATAAAACTAAGTTCGGGACCTATTTTTTTTGACCTTTTAGGAAAAACTCGTCAAGTTTCCTCAAAATTAGGCGATTTACTAGTTATATGTGAGTTTTCAAGACTTTTTCATATCGGCCAAAATTGGGTCATTTTTCGTAGGCTATAGCATTGGCCATTTTCCAGACGATTTGACCACCACATTAATACACTTCGAAGGAGCACCAACTGCAACCTATGGCTCATACTCCACTACCATAGACCTTGCAAGAAGTCTCGATCACACACTTATCAGTCCATGATCGTTGATCTAGGGAGGTGCGGGGCGAAAAACAAATAATAGAAACTGTTGGAAGACTAGTTTGGCGCAAAAAATAAAAGCTGAGTTCATGACCTATGTTTTCAAATTTTTTGGGAAAAATATTTGAGGTTCCTCCAAATTAGGCCACTTACTAGTTAGATGTTAATTTTGAAGACTTTTTTATTTGGGTCAAAATTAGATCATTTTTCGTAGGCAATAGCATAGGCCATTTTTTGGACGTTTTAAGCGCCACCTTAGTACACCTCCAAGGAGCACCCACTACGACCCGTGGCTCATTCTCCACTGCCACAGACCTTGCCAAAGACACAATCCCACACTTATCAGCCCATAATCATTGATCTACGGGTGTGCAGGATGAAAACAAATAATAGAAACCGTTGGAAGACTACTTTGGCGCCAAAAATAAAAACTGGGTCCATGGCCTATTTTTTCAACTTTTTTTTGGAAAAATATTCAAGGTTCGTCCAAACTAGGCCACTTACTAGTTAGATGTTAGTTTTCAAGACTTTTTTATCTGGGCAAAAGTAGGGCCACTTACTAGTGAGATGTGAATTTTCAAGATCTTTTTATATGGGCAAAAATTGGGTCATTTTTCGTAGGCTATAGCATAGACCATTTTTCGGACATTTTGGACGCCACAATAGTATAAGTCCAATGAGCACCTACTGCGACCCATGGCTCATTCTCATTACCATAAATCTCGCCATAGACCCGATCCCACACTATCAACCCATAATCATTGACTTAGGGGGGAGTAGGACAAAATCAAATAATAGAAACCGTTGGAAGACTAGTTTGGCGTTAGAAATAAAAATTGAGTCTGGGGCTTATTTTTTTGATTTTTTTTGAAAAAGTCTTCAAGGATCCTCCAAATTAGGCGACAAAAACAAATAACATAAACCGTTGGAAGACTAGTTTTGGCGCCAAAAATACAAATTGCGTACGGGGCCTATTTTGATGACTTTTTTAGGAAAAATCTTCACGGTTCCACAAAATTAGGCCACTCACTAGTTAAACGTGAATTTTCAAGACATTTTATTTTTGGCACAAATTGGGTCATTTTTCGTAGGCCATAACATTGGCCATTTTTTGCCGTTTTAGACGTCTTCTTAGTACACCTCCAAGGAGCACCAACTGCGACCGTTTACTCATTCTCCACTGCCATAGACTTTGCTAGAGACCCGATCTCACACTGATCAGCCCATAATCATTGATCTAGGGGGGTGAAGGACGAAAACAAATAATAGAAACCGTTGGAAAACTAGTTTTGGTGCAAAAAATAAAAACTGAGTCCGTGACCTATTTTTTCGACTTGTTTGGAAAAAATCTTCAAGGTTTCTAAAAATTAGGCCACTTACTAGTTAGAAGTGAATTTTTCATACTTTTTATTTTCGTAAAAAATTGGGTCATTTTTCGTAGGCCTATTGGCCATTTTTCGGACGTTTTGGTCGCCTCCTTAGTACACCTCCAAAAAGCACCAACTACGACCGTTTGCTCATTGTCAACTGCCATAGACCTTGCAAAAGACACGATCCCACACTTATCAGCCCATAATCATTGATCTGGGGGGTGCAGGACAAAAACAGATAGTTAAAACCGTTAGAAGATTAGTTTGGCGCCAAAAGTAAAAACTGAGTCCGAGGTCTATTGTGTCGACTTTATTGGAAAAAATCTTCAAGGTTCCTCAAAATTAGGAAACTTACTAGTTGGAAATTTTTTTTCCAGACTTTTTATTTTCGGCCAAAATTATGTCAGTTTTTATTTTCGGCGCCTCCTTAGTACACATCCAATAAGCACCAACTACGACCCTTGGCTCATTGTCCACTGCCATAGACCTTGCCAGAGTCCCTATCCCACGCTTACCAGCCCATAATCATAGATCTAGAGGGGTGCTGGACGAAAACAAATAATAGAAACCGTTGGAAGTCTAGTTTTGGCTCCAAAAATAAAAACTGAGTCCGGGGCCTATTGTTTCGACTTTATTGGGAAAAATCTTCAAGGTTCCTCAAAATAAGGAAACTTACTAGTTAGACAAGAATTTTTCAGACTTTTTTTTTCCTGCCAAAATTGGGTCGTTTTTCGTAAGCTAGCATTGGCCATTTTTCGTACGTTTTGGACACCTCCTTAGTACACGTGGAAGGAGCACAAACTGCGACCCTTGGCTCATTCAACACTGCCATAGACGTTGCAAGAGATCCGATCCAACACTTATCAGGCCATAACCATTGATCTAGGGGGTGCAAGACGAAAACAAATAATAGAAATCGTTGGAAGACTAGTTTTGGTACCAAAAATAAATATTGAGTCCGAAGCCTATTTCTTTTGACTTCTTTTGGAAAAAATCTTCAAGGTTCCTTAAAATTAGATGACTTACTAGTTAAACGTAAATTTTCAAGACTTTTTATTTTGGGCCAAAATTGTGTCATTTTTGGAAGGCTTTAGCATTGGCAATTTTTTAGACGTTTTGGGCGCCTACGTAGTATACCTACAAAGAGCACCAACTGCGATTATTGGCTCTTTCTCCACTTCCATTGACCTTGCGAGAGGCACAATCTCACACTTATCAACCCATAATCATTTATTTAGGGGGGGTATAGGACGAAAACAAATAATAGAAACCGTTGGAATACTAGTTTGGCGCCAAAAATAAAAACTGAGTCCGGGGCCTATTTTTTCGAATTGTTTTGAGAAAAATCTTCATTGTTCCTCCAAATCAGGCCACTTACTAGTTAGATGTGAATTTTTAAGACTTTTTTATACGGGCCAACATTGGGTCATTTTTCGTAGTAGGCATAGAGAATTTTTCGGACGTTTTGGGCGCCACCTTAGTACACCTCCAAGGAGTACCAACTGCGATCTATGGCTCATTCTCCACTGCCATAGACCTTGCCAGAGACCTGATCCCACAGTTATCAGCCCATAACCATTTATCTAGGGGGTGCAGGACGAAAACAAATAATAGAAACCGTTGGAAGACTAGTTTGACGCAAAAAATAAAAACTTAGTCCGGGGCCTATTTTTTCAACTTTTTTTGGAAAAATCTTCAATGTTCCTTCTAATTAGGAAACGTACTAGTTAGATGTGAATTTTCAAGACTTTTTTATACCAGCCAAAATTGGGTCATTTTTCATAGGCTATAGCATAGGGAATTTTTTGGACGTTTTGGGTGCCACCTTAGTACACCTCCAAGGAGCACCAACTTCGACCCATAGCTCATTCTCCACTGCCATAGACCTTGCCAGAGACCCGATCCCACACTTAACAGCCCATCACCATTGATCAAGGGGGTGCAAGACGAAAACAAATAATAGACACCGTTGGAAGACTAGTTTGACGCCAAAAATAAAAACTGCGTCCGGGGCCTATTTTTTTCGAATTTTTCTGGAACAATTTTCAATGTTCCTTCAAATCATGCCACTTACTAGTTAGATGTGAATTTTCAAGACTTTTTTATACGGGCAAAAATTGGGTCATTTTTCGTAGGCTATAACATATGGAATTTTTCGGACGTTTTGGGCGCCACATTAGTACACCTCCAAGTAGCACCAACTGCGACCAATGGCTGATTCTCCACTTCCATAGACTGTTCCAGAGACCCGATCCCACACTTATCAGCCCATAACCAATGATAAAGGGGGGCGCAGTACGAAAACAAATAATAGAAACCGTTGGAAGACTAGTTTGGCGCCAAAAATAAAAACTGAGTCTGGGTCCTGATTTTTCGAATTTTTATGGAAAAATCTTCAATGTTCCTCCAAATCAGGCCACTTATGAGTTAGATGTGAATTTTAAAGACTTTTTTATACGGGCCAAAATTGGGTTATTTTTCATAGGCTTAGCATAGGGAAATTTTTGGTTGTTTTGGGCGCCACCTTATTACACCTCCAAGGAGCACCAACTTCGATCCATAGCTCATTCTCCACTGCCATAGACCTTGCCAGAGACCCGATCCCACACTTAAGAGCGCATAACCATTGATCTAGGGGGTGCAAGATGAAATCAAATAATAGAAACCGTTGGAAGACTAGTTTGACGCCAAAAATAAAAACTGAGTTTGGGGCCTATTTTTTTTCGACTTTTTCTGGAAAAATCTTCAACGTTCCTCCAAATCAGGCCACTTACGAGTTAGATGTGAATTTTCAAGGCTTTTTTATACTGACCAAAATTGGGTCATTTTTCGTAGGCTATAGCATAGGGAATTTTTCGGATGTTTTGGGCGCCACCTTAGTAAACCTCCAAGGAGCGCCAATGCGACACATGGCTCATTCTTCACTGCCATAGACCTTGCCAGAGACCCGATCCCACACTTATCAGCCTATAACCATTGATCTCGGGGGTGCCAGACGAAAACAAATAATAGAAACCGTGGAAGACTAGTTTGACGCCAAGAATAAAAACAGAGTCCGGGGCCTACTTTTTCGACTTTTTCTGAAAAAATCTTCAATGTTCCTTCAAAGAAGGCCACTTACTAGCTAGATGTGAATTTTCAAGACTTTTTTATACAGGCAAAAATTGGGTCATTTTTCGTAGGCTATAGCATAGGGAATTTTTCGGACGTTTTGGGCGTCACCTTAGTACACCTCCAAGAAGCATCAACTGCGACCCATGGGTCATTCTCCACTGCCATAGACCTTTCCAGAGACCCGATCCCACACTTATCAACCCATAACAATTGATCTAGGGGGTGCAGGAGGAAAACAAATAATAGAAACCGTTGAAGACTAGTTTGGCGCAAAAAAAAAACTTAGTCCGAGGCCTATTTTTTCTCTTTTTTGGGAAAAATCTTCAATGTTCCTCCTAATCAAGCCACTTACTAGTTAGATGTGAATTTTCTAGACTTTTTTATACTGGCCAAAATTGGGTCATTTTTCGTAGGCTATAGCATAGGAAATTTTTCGGACGTTTTGGGCGCAACCTTAGTACACCTCCAAGGAGAACCAACTGCGACCCATGGGTCATTCTCCACTGCCATAGACCTTGCCAGAGACACGATCCCACACTTATCAGCCCATAACATTTGATCTAGGGGGTGCAGGAGGAAAACAAATAATAGAAACCGTTTAAAGACTAGTTTGGCGCAAAAAAAAAAGGCTGAGTCCGGGGCCTATTTTTTCTACTTTTTTGGGAAAAATCTTCAATGTTCCTTCAAATCAGGCCACTTTCTAGTTGGATGTGAATTTTCAAGACTTTTTTTTACGGGCCAAAATTGGGTCATTTTTCGTAGGCTATAGCATAGGAAATTTTTCAGACCTTTTGCGCGCCACCTTACTACACCTCCAAGAAGAACCAACTGCGACCCATGGGTCATTCTCCACTGCCATATACCTTGCCAGAGACCCGATCCCACACTTATCAGCCCATAACATTTGATCTAGGGGGGTGCAGGAGGAAAACAAATAATAGAAACCGTTTGAAGACTAGTTTGGCGCAAAAAAAAAAAAAGGTCGAGTCCGGGGCCTATTTTTTCTACTTTTTTGGGAAAAATCTTCAATGTTCCTTCAAATCAGGCCACTTTCTAGTTGGATGCGAATTTTCAAGACTTTTTTATATGGCTCAAAATTGGGTAATTTTCTGTAGACTATAGCATAGGGAATTTTTCGGACGTTCTGGGCTCCACCTTAGTACACATCCAAGAAGCACCAACTGCGACCCATGGCTCATTCTCCACTGCCATAGACCTAGCCAGAGACCCCCACACTTATCAACCCATAACCTATGATCTAGGGGGGTGGAGGACGAAAACAATTAATAGAAACCGTTGGAAGACTAGTTTGACGCCAAAAATAAAAACTGAGTTCGAGGCCTATTTTTTCAACTTTTTTGGGAAAACTCTTCAGTGTTCCTCCAAATCAGGCCACTTACTAGTTAGATGTGAATTTTCAAGACTTTTTTATACGGGCAAAAATTGGGTTATTTTTCGTAGGCTATAGCATAGGGAATTTTTCGAACGTTTTTGGCGCCACATTAGTACACTTCCAAGGAGCACTTACTGCGACCCATGGCTCATTCTCCACTGCCATAGACCTTGCCAGAGACCTGATCCCACACTTATCAGCCCATAACCATTGATCGAGGTGGGTGCAGGACGAAAACAAATAATAGAAATTGTCGGAAGACTAGTTTGGCGACAAAAATAAAAACTGAGTCCGGGCCTATTTTTTCGACTTTTTTTGGAAAAATCTTCAATGTTCCTCCAAATCATGCCACTTACTAGTTAGATTTGAATTTTCAAGACTTTTTTATATGGGCAAAAATTGGGTAATTTTTCGTAGACTATAGCATATGGAGTTTTTCGGACGTTTTGAGTGCCACCTTAGTACACCTCCAAGAAGTACAAACTGCGACCCATGACTCATTCTCCACTGGCATAGACCTTTCCGGAGACCCGATCTCACACTTATCAGCCCATAACCATTGATCTAGGAGGGTGCAGGACAAAAACAAATAATAGAAACCTTCGGAAGACTAGTTTGGCGACAAAAATAAAAATTGAGTCTGGGGCCTATTTTTTCGACTTTTTTGGGAAAAATCTTCAATGTTCCTCCAAATCAGGCCACTTTCTAGTTGGATGTGAATTTTCAAGACTTTTTTATACGGGCCAAAATTGGGTCATTTTTTGTAGGCTATAGCATAGGAAATTTTTCGGACGTTTTGGGCGCAACCTTAGTACACCTCCAAGGAGCACCAACTGCGCCTATGGCTCATTCTCCACTGCCATAGACCTTGCCAGAGACCCGATCCCACACTTATCAGCCCATAACAATTGATCTAGAGGGGTGCAGGACGAAAACATATAATAGAAACCGTCGGAAGACTAGTTTGGCGCCAAAAATAAAAACTGAGTCCGCGGCCTATTTTTTCGACTTTTTTGGTAAAAATCTTCAATGATCCTACAAATCAGGCCACTTACTAGTTAGATGTGAATTTTCAAGATTTTTTTATACGGGCCAAAATTGGGTCATTTTTTTGTACGCTATAGCGTAGGAAATTTTTCAGACGTTTTGGGCTCCACCATAGTACACCTCCAAGAAGCACCAACTGCGACCCATGTCTCATTCTCCACTGCCATAGACCTTTCCATAGACCTGATCACACACTTATCAGCCCATAACCATTGATCTAGGGGGTGCAGGAAGAAAATAAATAATAGAAACCGTTGGAAGACTAGTTTGCCGCCAAAACCAAAAATTCAGTCCGGGGCCTATTTTTTCAACTTGTTTGGGAAAAATTTTCAAAGTTCCTCTAAATCAGACAACTTACTCGTTAGATGTGAATTTTCAAGACTTTTTTTATACGGGCCAAAATTGTCATTTTTCGTAGGCTATAGCATTGTAAATGTTTCGGACGTTTTGGACGCCACCTTAGTACACCTCCAAGAAGCACCAACTGCGACCTATGGCTCATTCTCCACTGCCATAGACCTAGAAAGAGACCAGATCCCACACTTATCATCCCATAACCATTGATCTAGGAGGGTGAAGGACAAAAACAAATATAAAAAACCGTTAGAAGACTAGTTTGCCGCCAAAAATAAAAACTAAGTCCGATGCCTATTTTTTCGACTTTTTTGGGAAAAATCTTCAATGTTCCTCAAAATCTGACCATTTACTAGTTAGATATGAATTTTCAAGACTTTTTTATACGGGCCAAAATTGAGTCATTTTTCGTAGGCTATTCAGCATAGGGAATTTTTCGGACGTTTTGGGCGCCACCTTAGTACACCTCCCAGGAGCATCAACTGCGATCCATGGGTCATTATCCACTGCCACAAAATTTTCCAGAGACCCGATTCAACACATATCAACCCATAACCATTGATCTAGGGGGGTGCAGGACGAAAACAAATAATGGAAACCGTTGGAAGACTAGTTTGGCGCCAAAAATAAAAACAGAGTCCGGGGCCTATTTTTTTGACTTTTTTGGGAAAAATCATTAATGTTCCTCCAAATCATGTCACTTACTAGTTAGATGTGAATTTTCAAGACTTTTTTATACGGGCAAAAATTGGATTATTTTTCGTAGGCTATAGCATAGAGAATTTTTCGAACGTTTTTGGCGCCACATTAGTACACTTCCAACGAGCACTTACTGCGACCCATGACTCATTCTCCACTGCCATAGACCTTTCCAGAGACCCGATCCCACACTTATCAGCCCATAACCATTGATCTAGGTGGGTGCAGGACGAAAACAAATAATAGAAACCGTCGGAAGACTAGTTTGGCGACAAAAATAAAAACTGACTCCGGGCTATTTTTTTGACTTTTTTGGGAAAAATCTTCAATGTTCCTCCAAATCAGGCCACTTACTAGTTAGATTTTAATTTTCAAGACTTTTTTATACATGCCAAAATTGGGTCATTTTATGTAGGCTTTAACATAGGGAATGTTTTGGACGTTTTGGGCGCCTCCTTAGTACACCTCCAAGGAGCATCAACTGCGACCCATGGGTCATTTTCCACTGCCATAGACCTCTCCATAGACCCGATTCAACACATATCAGCCCATAACCATTGATCTAGAGGGGTGCAGGATGAAAACAAATAATAGAAACCGTTAGAAGACTAGTTTGGTGCCAAAAATAAAAACTGAGTCCGGGGCCTATTTTTTCGACTTTTTTGGGAAAAGTCTTCAATGTTCCTCAAAATTAGACCACTTACTAGCTAGATGTGAATTTTCATGACTTCTTTATACGGGCCAAAATTGGGTCATTTTTTCGTAGGCTATAGCATAGGGAATTTTTCGAACGTTTTGAGCGCCACCTTAGTACACCTCTAAGGAGCACCAACTGCGACCCATGCCTCATTCTCCACTGCCATAGACTTAGCCAGAGACCGGATCCCACACTTATCAGCCCATAACCATTGATCTAGGGGGGTGCAGGACGAAAACAAATATCAGAAATCGTTGGAAGACTAGTTTGTTGCCAAGAATAAAAATTGAGTCCGGGGTCTATTTTTTCGTCTTTTTTGGGAAAAATCTTTAATGTTTCTCCAAATCAGACCACTTACTAGTTAGATGAGAATTTTCAATACTTTTCTATACGGGCCAAAATTTGGTCATTTTTCGTAGGCTATATCATATGGAATTTTTTGGACGTTTTGGGCGCCACCTTAGTACACCTCCAAAGAGCACCAACTGCGACCCATGGCTCATTCTCCACTGCCATAGACTTAGCTAGAGACCCGATGACACACTTATCAGCCCATAACCATTGATCTAGGGGGTACGGGACGAAAACAAATAATAGAAACCATTAGAAGACTAGTTTGGCGCCAAAAATAAAAACTGGGTCCGGGGCCTATTTTTTCGATTTTTTTGGGAAAAATCTTCAATGTTCCTCAAAATCAGACAACTTACTAGTTAGATGTGAATTTTCAAGACTTTTTTATACGAGCCAAAATTGGGTCATTTTTCGCGCGTCCTTAGGATAGAGAATTTTTCGGACGTTTTGGGCGCCACCTTAGTACACCTCCAAGGAGCACCAACTGCGACCCATGGTTCATTCTCCACTGCCATAGACCTAGCCAGAGACCCAATCCCACACTTATCAGCCTATAAACATTGATCTAGAGGGGTGCAGGGCGAAAAAAAGTAATTGAAACCGTTGGAAGACTAGTGTGGCGCCAAAAATAAAAACTGAGTCCGGGGCCTATTTTTTCGACTTTTTTGGGAAAAATTATTAATGTTCCTCCAAATCATGCCACTTACTAGTTAGATATGGATTTTCAAGGCTTTTTTATACGGGCCAAAATTGGGTCATTTTTCGTAGGCTATAGAATAGGAAATGTTTCGGACGTTTTGGGCGCCAACTTAGTACACCTCCAAGGAGCATCAACTGAGACCCATGGGTCATTCTCCACTGCCATAGACCTTGCCATAGACTCAATTCAACACATATTAGCCCATAACCATTGATCTAGGGGTGTGTAGAACGAAAACAAATTGAAACCGTTGGAAGACTAGTTTGGAACCAAAAATAAAAACTGAATTCGGGGGCTATTTTTTCGACTTTTTTGGGAAAAATCTTCAATGTTCCTCCAAATTAGACCACTTACTAGCTAGATGTGAATTTTCATGACATTTTTATACGGGTCAAAATTGGATCATTTTTTCGTAGGCTATGGCATAGGGAATTTTTCGGACGTTTTGAGCGCCACCTTAGTACACCTCCAAGGAGCACCAACTGCGACCCATGGCTCAATCTCCACTGCCATAGACCTAGCCTAAGACCGGATCCCACACTTATCAGCTTACAACCATTGATCTAGGGGGTGCAGGACGAAAACAAATATCAGAAACCGTTGAAATACTAGTTTCTTGCCAAGAATAAAAATTGAGTACGGGGCCTTTTTTTTCGACTTTTTTGGGAAAAATCTTCAATGTTTCTCCAAATCAGGCCACTTACTTGTTAGATGTGAATTTTCAAAACTTTTTTAAACGGGCCAAAATTGGGTCCTTTTTCGTAGGCTATAGTATTGGCCATTTTTGGTACGTTTTGGGCGCCTCCATAGTACACCTCCAAGGAGCACAAACTACAAAACTTGGCTTATTCTTCACTGACATAGACCTTGCCAGAGACCCGATGCCACAAGTATCAACCCATAATCGATGATCTAGGGGGGTGCAAGACGAAAACAAATAATAGAAACCGTTGGAAGACTAGTTTTGGAGCCAAAAATAAAAACTGAGTCTGGGGCTTATTTTTTGAGGTTTTTTGGGGAAATTCTTCAAGGTTCTTTAAAATTAGGCCACTTACTAGTTAGACGTGAATTTTCAAGACTTTTTATTTTTGGCAAAACATTTGGTTGTTTTCCGTAGTAGCATTGGCAATTTTTGGCAATTTTTGGTACGTTTTGGGCGCCTTCTTAGTACACCTCCATGGAGCATAAATTGCGAAACTTGGCTCATTCTCCACTGACATAGACCTTGCCAGAGACCTTATGCCACAGTTGTCAGCCCATAACGTATGATCTAGGCGGGTGCAGGACGAAAACAAATAATAGAAACCGTTGGAAGATTTGTTTTGGATTAAAAAATAATAGCTGAGCATGGGGCCTTTTTTTTGGACATTTTTGGGAAAATTCTTCAAGGTTCCTCAAAATTAGGCCGCTAACTAGTTGGACGTGAATTTTCAAGACTTTTTATTTTCGGCCAAAATTTGGTCATTTTTCCTAGGACATAACATTGACGATTTTTTATACGTTTTGGGCGCCTCGTTAGTACACCACCAAGGAGCACAAAGTGCAAAACTTGGCTCATTCTCTAGTGACATAGACCTTGCCAGAGATACGATGCCATTGTTATCAGCCATAGATGATGATCTAGGGGGGTGTAGGACGAAAACAAATAATAGAAACCGTTTGAAGAATAGTTTTGGAGCCAAAAATAAAAACTGAGTCCACAACGTATTTTTTGGCGTTTTTTGGGAAAATTCTTTAAGGTTCCTGAAAATTAGGCCACTTACTAGTTAGACGTGAATTTTCAAGACTTTTTATTTTCGGCCAAAATTTGGTCATTTTTCGTAGGCAATAGCATTGGCGATTTTTGGTACGTTTTGGGCGCCTCGTTAGTACACCACTAATGAGCACAAACTGTGAAACTTGGCTCATTCTCCACTGAAATAGACCTTGCCATAGATCCGATGCAACAGTTATCAGCCCATAATCGATGATCTAGGGGGTTGCAGGACGAAAACTAATAATAGAAACCGTTCGTAGACTAGTTTTGGAGCCAAAAATAAAAACTAAGTCTGGGGCCTATTTTTTGGGGTTTTTTGGTAACATTCTTCAAGGTTCTCTAAAATTAGGTCACTTACTAGTTAGACATGAATTTTCAAGACTTTTTATTTTCGGCAAAAATTTGGTTATTTTCCGTAGGATATAGCATTGACAATTTTTAGTATGTTTTGGGCGCCTCCTTAGTACACCTCCAAGGAGCACAAACTGCGAAACTTGGCTCATTTTCTACTGACATAGACCTTGTCAGAGCTTCGATGCAACAGTTATAAGCCCATAACCGATTATCTAGGGGGGTGTAGGACGAAAACAAATAATAGAAACAGTTGGAAGACTAATGTTGGAGCCAAAAATAAAAACTTAGTTCGGGGCCTATTTTTTGAAGTTTTTTGGGAAAATTCTCCAAGGTTCCTCAAAATTATGCCACTTACTAGTTAGACGTGAATTTTCAAGACTTTTTATTTTCGGCCATAATTTGGTCATCTCTCGTAGGCAATAGCATTGGCCATTTTTGGTTCGTTTTGGGCGCCTCCTTAGTACACCTCCAAGGAGCACAAACTGCGAAACTTGGCTCATTATCCACTGACATAGACCTACCCATAGATCCGGGGCAACAGTTATCAGCCCATAATCGAGGAGCTTAGGGGGTGCAAAACGAAAACAAATAATCGAAACCGTTGGAAAACTAGTTTTGGAGTGAAAAACCAAAAATGAGTCCGGGGCGTTTTTTTGGAATTTTTTTGGGAAAGTACTTCAAGGTTCTTCAAAATTAGGCCACTTACTAGTCAGACGTGAATATTAAGACTTTTTATTTTCGGCCAAAATTTGGTTATTTTTCGTATACTATAGCATTGACCATTTTTTGTACGTTTTGGTCGCCTCATTAGTACACCTCCAAGGAGCACAAACTGCGAAACTTGGCTCATTCTCCACTGACATAAACCTTTTAAGAGCTTCGATGCTACAACTATCAGCCCATAATCGATTATCTAGGGGGGTGCAAGACGAAAAGAAATAATAGAAACCGTTGGAAGATCAGTGTTGGAGCCAAAAATAAAAACTTAGTTCGGGGCCTATTTTTTGGGGTTGTTTGGGAAAATTCTCCAAGGTTCCTCAAAATTATGCCACTTACTAGTTAGACGTGAATTTTCAAGACTTTTTATTTTCGACCATAATTTGGTCATTTTTCGTAGGCTATAGCATTGGCCATTTTTGGCACGTTTTGGGCGTCTCTTTAGTACACCTCCAAGGAGCACAAACTGCGAAACTTGGCACATTCTCCACTAACATAGACCTTGCCAGAGACCCGATGCCACATTTATCCGCCCATAATCGATGATCTTGGGGGCTGCAGGACAAAAACAAATAATAAAAACCTTTGGAAGTCTAGTTTTGGAGCCAAATATAAAAACTGAGTCCGGGGCCTATTTTTTGGAATTTGATTGAACTGGCTCTGATACCATTACAGACAGTATCAGGTACTTAAGAGTTTGGCAATCGAAATTACTAAGAGCTTTAAAGATTCAGGGATAGAAAAGTCAAGCTCCCTACGAGTTCATTCGGTAAGGTTACAACAAGGAGTTCCAAACCTTCATTATGAAGAAGACCGACCAGGGTCTCCTACTCAAACAGATATGGAATCGGAAAGCATCTTCAAAGGACAGCTCAACGTGATCATTTCCGAATGCAAGCTCGACAAAGAAGCCCTGCAAAAGGATTTTATGAAGCTAGAAAACAAGTAAATAAGAATTATGTTTTTTAAGGCTTACTCTGACAAAGAGCAAAAGAAGATCAAAAACAGTACTTCCAAACGATCGAAACCCTTCAAGAACACATATCCTCTTCAAATGGCTAGATCAAAAAGAAGAATTCGACCAGATCTGCAATCTTAGAGAAAAAGAAAGATGGAAGACCATG
>JBBPDJ010000003.1:4241493-4281476 GCA_037974625.1 Cucumis cinereus
AAATTAAAAATTAGTTGCAAAATATCCTATAAGTTTATTGCATAAGGCCAAATTGACAATTAAAATAAATAAATAAAAAGAAAGAAAAGGAACAATCATATTAAAATTAAAGTTGAATTAGAAATTTGGTCAAAGTGGTTAGTACTCGGTTATAATTTGGTTCATCTGGTTTCAGAATTTCAATTTGATTCCTATAGTTTTGGCTTAGTTTTTAAATTAGGTTTTCAAAGATTCAAATTGACCTTTATGTTTTGATTGAATTTTCCAACTCGTCCCTAAGCCGTCTTTTACCTGCCCACAAATCAACTCATTTTCTCCTATTTTACTTGAACCTAAACCCTAAAAGAAAATGTGAACTCTTGCCCATGAAACATAAAACCTATCATGTTTTTAATATAGTAATGACGAAGCAATAGCCTGGGAGGCTTGTAAGATTTGACAAACATAGGAATTAGAAAGTAACTTCAAACCAAAGGACCAAATTTGTAATTTAATCTAAAATTAACAATACATCCAAACCGAGTGGTTGAGCTTTAAAACACCTAGCTATGGTCAGAACCATATAGCCTAGATGGTAACTTATCTAGAATACCGATATACTATCAACTTAAAAGCCTACAGCAACAATCAAAACGTCTCAAACTGACCTAAAAAAGATTCTAACAAATTTCTAATTACTTACTTTCATACTATAACCAAATCAATTGCTCAAGAAATATATTATAGTGAAGAACAGGAAGACTATCACATGCAACTCTCTGATTCGCAAAAAGTGGCAGAAAAGTACACCAGAAATTGTGATTAAAGAAAGATCTACAAGAAGTGAAGCAGAAGTATTCCAAATAAAAGTTACTTTCTCAGTATCTATGTCTTCATATTCCATACCTCACAGTGCTTTCTCAAATCATTAGCCTCAAGTGAATCTGCAATTTCAAGCAGTTGAATAGCATTTCGTGGTTCCACTAAACTTTCTGCAGCCACTTTTTCACAAAGACTTTTCAAGCTAGGTACACAATGCAGTTCAGTGGCAACTTTTGGGGAAGTAGATGCCTCAATATCAGAGTCAATATCATGAAACATCAAATCTTCATCAAGCTCATGTAGTGTATCCATACCACTGGAACTATGGTTCTTTGAAATTTTGTTCCCGTTGACATGATAGGCAGGATGATAGAGAGAACCAACAATCAGTAAATGTGTTTCACCAACTGACACTGACGTAGCCCTCTTTATCCCATGCAAACGTGTTGCAGCTGGTGGCTTATCCTTGCCAGTCTTCCCATCCCACATGAATACATCACCAATAGATGTAACAGCAGCAATCCAGTACTTTCCTGCTGAAATGCTGACCACATCTCTTCCACAAAGTGAATAAAGCTGTATGAAAGGAAAAACAGAGATCACACATCAATAAGTAACTAACAAGTTGTTCAGAAGAAAAGAAATAAAACCAAAAGATCAAACCTGTTGGCATCTAAGATCAGAATCCGAAGAATCCCAATAGAATACCGCACCATCATCGGTGAGAGCCATGCTATGAACCATCCCGGCAGCAATGTTAACCACATGAAGCCGTTTCATTCTATGAAACTTTAGTGGGGTGTTCCCACTTTTCTTCAAATTTCTGGCAATTACAACACGCCTAGGAGTAACAAGCCTATGTCCCCAAGTGTAAACCTGCAACAACGTGGTTAGAACCCTCTCTCTAACTAGAGCAGCTAAAACAAATACAGATATCAACATATAATTCATCTGCTGTTACAGAATGAAAGGATGTATGTGCATAGTCAAGTTAATTTCTTTGGAATCTTGAAATTTAACAAGCCCAAAAATTTAAAAATTACCTCACCATCAACCCCTAAACATATTGTGTGGCATTTAGCTGCAGCCACTCGAGAAAAGACCTTTCCCTTCAAATATTCAACCACTCTAGGAGTGTAATTAGAAGCTGAGTTTGAGGTGCCATAACCGAGTTGACCTTCCCTATTGCAGCCCCATGTAAAAATTTCACCAGACTCAGAGACCACAGCGGTGTGTTTGTTTGCGGCAGTGACATCAACAATTTTAGACCTCAAAGAACTAACTCTGCGTGGTGTAGGTTGGGTATCAACAGAAGTGTAACCGAGTTGACCCTCTGCAGATCATAATTAGGAAAATCAGTACCTCCAAAATCAATAGTACAATGGGCATGGAAAGCAAAAGCAATGTATCCCAATTGGAATGAATAACGAGCTCGAGTCACCATCCAATTTTTTACCATGTTTCCCTTAAAATCTTTGTACGTACGAGCTTAATGGCATCCAGAATACTTTACCTCTATTAGATCCCCAGGTGAATACTTCACCACCCTCTGTGGCAATAACCGTGTGATGTTTGGCAGCAGCAATTGCTCTCACACGGCGAGAACCTAAACCAAAAATCACCTGTCGAGGGGTGATAACCGCAGCTTGACCACTGTTATGAATGAAGTCAAATGTATCTAATGAAAATATGTGGGAACTTTAAGGCTAGAAAAGAACATTCGGCCTTGTTTCTTGTTAAAAAAAGAACATTAGTCAATTGTAACAGAGACAATAGCTCATTAGTATTTCCCATTTGACTGCCCAGCTCTCTTTAAGTCCAGGATCACTGAATTGAAAAATCGATAAAGAATGCACTGCACTCCTACAGCTGACCACTCTATACTATATAAATTAACAAAAGCATTCAAACAGATGACTGAATAAATTGAATGGTAGGTGTATGTACTTACTACTTCCATATTTATTAGAAGTTAGACTCTTAAAAACTTGTCAATAATGAAATGAGCAACAAAAGGTAATAAAATGCATCATATAGAATTGAACAAAGACTCAAACCTGTGAATATCGAAGTCAGGGTGTCCAAGCCGGCCTCCCCTTCCAAAACCCCAGGTATAGACTTGTCCACAAGCACTTACAGCTACACTATGAAACTTGGAGGCAGAAATCAACTTGATAGAAGAACCATGAAGAGAATCTATTTTACATGGAAGCTTTTGGATGTGCTCATTGCCAGTACCAAGTTGGTAGTTTGTGCCACTACCCCAACTAAACAATTCTGTGGCAACTGAGAAGTGAAAATGAATGGGTTGAATCAAAAATGATCAGCGTGATAAGTAAATATCAAATGGAAGGCTAAGAAGCACCTGAGCTAGGTTCACCTCCCACGACCTGCAATACAGGTCCAGAGAGAAGATCTATTGGTGTTCTACACTTGGTGTCCTCCAACGTGATAGAGGCACCACACTGGAGAAGGATGCATGCCACAGTAAGATGACCAAAATGTAGAGCTCTGTGAAGACTGCTCCATCCAGATTCACCATCCTGAAACAAATTGTTAATGGTCATCCATAACCCTATGAAATTAGAAAGTTAAGAAACCACTAAATGCTAAAGAAAGCTTCAGAAGTATATCCTCGCTGAACAGTCGCATAGAATAAGGTCGATGCAACAGAGAAAACCCTACCTATGAACCATAAGATTGCCCGAAGACTCCAACCAGTTGTTTGTAAAGAAGTAGGATAATGTAAAAACTATTTTCACGTAGAAAAGGTAACAAGACATGTACTATCTACTACCTCATACCTCAAAGTTTTCCTAGTTGCCAAATTCCCAGGTAAACTTGATACCAAAAAAAACCTGCCATACTTCAAGTGGCGGCTAACTCAAAATATTAAGAACATTACTTGGATTTCTTGGGAGTCTAAAAAAATCCAATTAGCTTTTGTAACGTGCAAATGAATGCATCTGAGACATTGCTGCAGGGACTTTGGCCTGAAAGGAACAATAGGGTGATTTGTGATGAATCCAGGGATATGAAAGAAGTTCCAGAATTAGTATATCTGATTGTTCTTATTTATTTGTGTTTCCTTCCCTCTCATTCTATAATTATTCCTAGCTTAATATAATTAACTCAAGTCCAAATATTTTTGTAAAGTCCTACTAAGGGTCAACAAGGCAACTTTACTTCTAGAATTAGTCTGTTTCTTTCTTATTTTCTTTCATTTCTCTCCATGAAAGTTGGTTTCTCATAAAAAAGAAATTATTATTATTATGATAATTTATAAATAAATTTTCTCTTAAAAAAAGAGAGAATTTATAAATTAATTAATTAATTAAAGGGAAAAAAAGTGTTTCTTTCATTTTAGGAGAAAAACATAAAAAAGGCTTTAATAAAAAAATGGTCGTACTGACAAAGAAATCACTGAAAGAAAATGTTATACTTCTAGAAATCTTGAAAGATCCCCGGGTTTCTTTACAACAACTCCCACATTACCCCAAGTACAACATTCAACAAAGAGTTCGACCTAAACACTGATCTAGGATATCCCACAAACATGAAAAATGAAATATTTGAAACTTTTTGAATCAACAGACAACTTATTTGTGATATTGAATGATTACAAAAAAGAACAAAGAAAAGTTACTCCCTTTTGAAGTAGACAAAACAAACCCCAAACTGTTAATTTTTAATTATTGCTACTTAGCCACATTCATTCTTCTCTCGCTCCACTCTGAGTCTGAAGATCATCCTTCAAAAAAACAACCCTTCGATTTCTTTCACGCCAAACCTCCTAAATGACTCTTTGATGGAATCTACCCATATCAAAATGGCTTCATTTTTTAGCTGTATTCCACATAAAAAACTGAAAATAGCTGTTCTTGGAGCATTTATGTAAAAACACAGTTAAATAGATAATCTTGATTTTCACTTGTTCTAAAACAAAGAATGCACAATATTGATAGCTACTTCATCTGTAATCTATCTGCTATGTGTAAGTGCCCCCTTATACAGAATCCATAAAAAATACATTTACTTTGGGCTTTTCAATTTCCAGAAAGTTTTTCTCAAAAATTTAGAGACCAAGCGAAAATTAATAAGAACCTTCACTAAAGATTTCACCAAGAAAACTCTTTAAGACTACAATTATTCCTTCTTGAACTAACAGAAGCTCCCTTAATCGCAGCAAGTAAATCACTTGATTCAACTATCTCCTCCTCAAGTAGGCAATAATCATAACAAGTAAAGCACGCACATCCACTATCACCTCCTCCAATAGATTCTTGTAAAAATCTTCCGAGGTCAAGTTTTCCCATCCCAGGAACCACCCCGAAAGACACAATACTGGTAAAGACAGAATTTGACTACCTATTCAGACATCATCTCAAAAAGAGATCTCCGTCCATTTTCAACCAACCAAGAATTCTTTTTGTTGGCCACTATATTTTGACATATCTCATCAAGTACTTCTAAAACCCTTTCTTTCATTTGTAGACCAGTCGCGTTCATCGTTACTAGTTACCCTGTATACTAGCCACTTTGTGCCATAATACAAAGGTTCGCTAAAAGGGTTCAATTTTTCTTTCTCAAGCTACCATTTCTAAGTCCACCACATTCCAATGGCTTAGATACTTCCAGGCATAAGAAATAATGGTGTAGAATACAAAGGGTAATACATTTCGAGAAATAATGATTCGACATTACATACACTAGTCTCAAATCTACTACTTGGCAAACACTAAGAATTGGATCCATAACTTTTCAACGCTTTTCCAATGTCTTTGATTAGAAGCCACTGAGAACCACTTCTCTAATCCTCAAAGTTAAAGACATGGATATCACATGATTGTGTACAGGCGCTAAACAAGCTGTTGGGTCCAAATCACCAATCTTAACTGAAATTTGCTTTCTTAAAAACAGAGTAATGTACATTTTATCGACAGCAGCATTGTGTGAACTAAGTTAAGATCGATCCTATATCTAAGGACAGGATGTTTTCCATTCGACACACTCCACGAACTGCCTGTAAAACCTTGTGTACTGTCAACTTTAGAGAGGAGCCTACAAAAAAAGGACACAAACAAGGACATAAAAATAAACAATAAAAAGTTAAAAAAGAAAGAAGCTGTCCCCATTGTGTTCTCTCTCTCTCTCTCTCTCTCTCTCTCTCTCTCTCTCTCTCTCTCTCTCTCTTCCCTTTTCCTTTTTTTTTTTTTCAAATTTTAAATAAGAGATGAAAGTTTATTGAAGACCCAAGAATGTACAACTTAAGGGCAGGGGTAGAGCATCCCAGAGAAGGCTGCTTTAAATAAAAATTATTCCAATTGTTCAAAAGCAACAAGATTAGATAATTACAAATGAAATTGTTATAGCTATGGCACCATCAAGAGGTGTGAAGCTGCAAAGTTACAGAGTAATTGAACTAAAGAGCCTTTTGTTTCTTTCTAACCAACAACCCCAAAGGAACGCTCTCTGAGGCAAAACCCCAAAGTTGCTAACTTTCTCCCATTGTTAGAGAATCAGAAAGATAAAGGGTATGTACAACAAATGTTGGACAAGATCATTTAAAACGGGGCATTGGAATGAGCCTCACTCCAGGACAGAATGACTCAACAACTCTAAAATTTCTCATATTTCTTTCAAGCCATAAAATTTGAAGAATGTCGCAAATGACCCAACCCTTATTACAAAAAAGCAGGTTAACAAGCTCCTCCTCCATTATATCACTACTTACTGGGATCACAGGGAATCGAATAAGCTACAACAAAAGGTAAGTGTATGCATATCATATAGAAATTAAACATTAGCGCAAGTCCTGAAATTAAAGTAAATCATTTATAAGCTAACCAATAGAGAGTCTTAATGTGTCCATAGTTTCAAGAGCAAAGTTCAGTCCAAAAGACTTAACTAAACAGAATTAGCTTACCTTTTTCATTTCTTTTAGACACAAAGATTATGGCATGAGTTAAAATTAGGGACAGAGAACAAATGTACATTCATGCTAAGAAAGCACTAATTTTCTCTTTTTACAAAAAACCAAACTTTCATGGAGAAACATGGAAAAGAAAGGGGGAGAGAGAGCAAAAGGAAGCTAAACTGATAACTAACTGGATACTCAACCCAAATCTATAAAGAACGTCAACCAACATACCCTAGCATCAGGATCGGCACCAGCCGCCAGAAGCCGCCTTACAATAGGAATATGATTTCTCCAGGTTGCAATATGAAGAGGAGTGAGACCAAATGTGTTCCTTGCATTAATGTTTCCCCCATTCCTCTTCAGCACTGCCAATGCTGAATCCACATCTGCCAATGAGCCTTCATGAACAATAAGCCATAGATCTTTCTGTGAACTCATTGATGAAGATTTACGAAATGAAGTCTGTACATTTTGCTTCTGTCCTTGAGGTGAAACTAGCACATCCATTTTTTAAGCTGTGCAGTAATCTAATTTACTTCCCACTATAAACTTTTAGAAGAACAATATATAAATTCTCCTCAACTCTTGAAACATCTATGACGACTGCTATTTAAGAATGAGTTGTTAGCCGTGAATAAAATTAAGATGTCAATTAACAGAAGTCTGGTAAGAATCCTTTCAACCAACTTATCTTCTACATGAAAAAATCTCCCTTCATCTTAGTCCATGTTATGTTAATATCCCAGACTAAAATCAACATACAGGTAATTAGCATATCCCTTCAATGGATTAAAAAACATCATTGCATGATTATCTTCATAATTACTGAGGCCACACAGTATAGCAGCCACTCAGAAAACTAATCACTTGGAGTTGGGACAAAGAAAATCCACTAGCAAGCAAGTGAAGCAGAACCCTGCATTTCAATATCGTCTGTCAGTATGGTTAGCTTTCTACAAGTAAATTTAAAGTAAAAATAAAGTAAGAAAAACTTGTACATGAACTGAATCAATGGTGACTAAGGTTGGTTTATACATAAAATTGAATGAGCTAGCAAGAAAATAAAAGAGGCACAGCACAATAATGTTTAGCTCAAGGACGGAAATCAAATAAATATATCGTGAATCTCAATTATTAATAATGACAAGAAATTAGAACATTCATCAGCCTCATAAAACCAGTTCATGCCTATCTACAGACTACCAAGTATAGTACTTCCCGAATTTTCAATAAACCATTGACAAAGAAGAATATAAATGTAGAAAGTGTCTCAGAAGCGTTTTCTCTTCTATTTCCTTCCAGAAGAAAATGCAGCAAGAGGCAACCAATAGTATACAAATGCAGAGAAAAATCATGAATTCAGAGAGCAAGCAGAGAACATTTTTGTCGCTAAACTAAGCATCAGAAATGATCAATAACGCATATATATACTCAAGGTCGTACAACCGTTCTACTGACATTCCTAATCGCGTTTATTCTTCAAAACAGGATCCAAACTATATTTACAAAAAATTAAAAGCTTTTGAAAATTACATTAAGTGATGAAGAAAAAAGGAAAACTAGAGAGCCCCATTCATAGTTCTCCAGTGGATTCTCATTCGTCAAAAGAGACGCTTATTTGCAAGCATTCCTAAATAAATTCCCCAAGATCACAGAAGATGAAAACCAAGAAAACATCAATAACAGTTGTCAAACAATCAGACACGGATCCCATCTCCTTGAAATGGAAACCGGGTCGAGCAAAAATAGAATTTTTCCCTCAATACGAAACAATCCGAGAAAAGACAATGCCAACTATACCCAAAAACACGCAACAAGTGTAGACTAAAAAGCTGAAAGCAAGCACCACCACTTTATCAAAAAATCACGCCAAGCACCCAAAAACAAATGTTTCTCAAAAACAGCTCAAGATCCTGAAAACAGACCAAATCCCACCTTCCCTTCCAATCGAACCAGAGAAAACTCTAATGACAGGATCCAATTACGAGATACAACAATTGAAATGAAGAGGGGAGGTGAAAACAAGAAAGAAGAACATCAAAACGCAGTGGAAAACTTTGGAAAGATTGGAGAAAACAAGAATAGGCTTCAAAATTGTAGGATTGTGAAGTGGTGATGAATGAAATATATCAAAGAGAAAGAATATACCTGGAATCAAAAGCGCACAGTTGAGAGATAGAGAGAGAGAAGAAGAAGAAGAAGAGGATGAGAGAGAGAGAGAGAGTTTCCATTAGAAGCCGAAGCTGGGTTTCTCAGAGTGGGAAGGGCGGTTTGGGAATTTATGGTGATTTGACGGAAATGCCCCTCGAAGTTAGGGAAAATGACTTGCGTTTGATAATGGTTTGTGTCGTCGGGGAATTGGGATGTCACGTGCCCACGATCTCTCCGAGTGTTTCTCTTCGTGACACGTGGAGGCTCTTCTGCCTGACACCTCACATCATTCTCCATTCACAGAGCCAACATACAAAATTACTTTATTCCAAAGATAGAAAAAATGGAAAAATTATCTTTTAATCCAAGTTTTGATGAATACATTGTCTGGTTCTTAAATATAAAAAATTTATCCTTTTAATCTTATTGTTTATAAGAATAAATTCATTTAGGCTTAAGTTTTTAAATTTTACCTTTTTAGTTCATAAATTTTTATAAATAAGTTTGAAAAGTCCTACAGTACTTTTTGTTTGATTTTTAAAATAATTATATTATATTTAAAATTTAAAAAATAGTTTTAAATAGGATGTGATTTTTACGGATGGTTTTCTAACTTAACATGTCAATTAATTATTTAAACTAAAAGTTTCAAAACTATATTTAAAAACTCATAGATTAAAAATGTTAATTTTGAAAACTTAGAGAATACACTTAAAGATTTAAAATGTAAATTTTTAAAATACATGAACCAAACCCATTTATTATTCCAAACTTGATAACTACAAAATTAATCTTTCCTAAACATAGGCATTTTTCTATGTTCATAAATAAGTTTGTCATTTTGTTACATATGAAAAAATTCCAACAATTTATCATTTTATAGCAAATTTGAGGTTTGTCCATATAAATTTTATAATTTGAATGTGAGTTAAATTATAATATATAAGTTTTACTACTTATTGTTTTCAAATTTGCATGAAATTAGGCGCAAGTGAATTTTAGTTTGAACATTCATGTTGGTATCTGCCACACACGTTCTAATGTCTAAGTTAATTAATAATTTTGTGTTAGTATAACAAGAATTAGACCTCACTCGAAGGTTTAAGCTACTAATATAGTGTTATCGCATCTATTGTTCTCATAATATAGTAGCGAACCTGGTGACTCATTGGACAACTAATGCGTGTGATTCTCATTGTTAGCCAGATAAATTTCTTTGTTTGATTGTGTCATTTGATTGGAACTGATATGACCTCATTTACTTTGTAAAAAAATGTGAGTAACTTGAAAATTTTTTATTGGTTTAAAATTTGTGTTCACATTTTTCTAACGATAATAATTTAAGATAATTATTTTAAATGATAAAATTTTTAAAAAAATATAACAAAATATTACTTTTTATCTTACCTAATATATTTATAAATAAATCGGTTCACTTTGTTATAAAACAAACAAAAAAAAAATTCCTTTTCATGAAAAATAATTGAAAAGTTTCAAATAAGAAAAACAATTATGGGCCTAGGAATCTGTTGGACAGTGTGAGTTGCAATTACATGTTTACCCTAATTTTAGAACGTAATTACCATTTTACCCATGGATATTTAATTTGAAGGGGCATCTGATTCTTGACTTTTCACATTCATATTATTATTTTTTTCCTTATTTCCATCTGCACATTGGACCAATAAGAAAAATGCGTGGATGCAAGTAATCCCCTTTTTTCTTTTCATTGTTTTATTTATTTATTTTTATTGCAACAATATAAAGATTAAGAGTATAATATTTTTAAATCGGTTAGTTATTAACTTTTTTACCACTAAGTCAACTCAGGATGATTGTTATGAGTCTAACTTTTAAAACTTATTTTGCTACATCTGCAAGAAGTCCTTTTAAAATTATAATATGATACAATATATTCACATCTTCAACGAATTTTTATAGTTTTTTTTCCCAAAAATCCATAGGACAATCGAACTATTGACTGCACAAGTGCTATAACAGTTGAGTTACGTTTATTTTGACAATAAATTTTCTAGTATTACCATAATACTATACTATTTTCTTTCACATTTCATATTATCCTTTTAAGTAATATTTTCATTTCGATGGATCTCACGTCGTTTTTAAAATAGAATGCTTATATTGCATTGTAATAATGAAAATAAATATAAGCATCCGACTCATACCTATATTTGTATTGTTTTTTCGTAAGAGAGCTCACATGAGAATTTTTAGTTTTGATCTCTTAGTCAAAAATACATATTTTAATCAATTAAATTAGGCGCAAGTTTATATCTCTAAATATTATTGAACTATGAGTTTAATTTATATATTAAAAAAATTGCCATCAATAAGTATAATTAGGTTAATAGATACCTAGCATTATCCTCAAATGTAGAGAGGAACTTTTTTCTTTATATATATAACTTTAGATATAATTTTCTAAAATACTAATAATAATAATAAGAGATTTAAAAAAAAATCCAATGATTGACCATTCAACCAATATGACTTTTCCAAGAGGAGGATAATTCATTTATAAAAAAAAATCAAAATAAAATTAAGCCCTTTTTTTAATAATAATTTTGATAAAGTCAAAAACATTTTAGGAAATTGATAAAGATAATAAAATTTATAAAATATTTATACTTTATTCACAAATTTGAGTTTAATAAATTTTTGTCTTTTATTTGTTTTTATGTGATGGGTAAATATTTTGTTTTTTATTATTTTAAATAAAAGTCTCTTTAAGATTTTATTATTAGAAAATTAAATTTTATTAAAAAATCATTAATTTATTTTCCACCAAAAAATAAGAAAGCAACTTGATTGGCAAAAATGTGGACCACCTTTTTGTTGATTGTGTAAGTTATGACATGAGATACATATAAATGTAATATAAGGTGAATATATAATATGTGTGTGTGTATTTAATTACATTAAATAATAATAATAATAATAATAATAATTAAGGATTAAAAATAATCAACTATTCGATCGGGTCAACATGGAAGTTGAAAAGGCAAAGTAAGAATGGAATAAAAGCCAAATGACAGGTACACTTCACATGCACATCACGTGTTCTTTTTTCCTCCATTACTCTATTGATTTAAATCTATTGTATTTTGGGTTATTTTTAAATTGACTAAAATAAACTACAATTAAAATATTTATAAAATATAGTAAAATATCATAGTCTATCTACAATGTATCGTGTTATATTACTATTTTTTGTCTATCATGTTTATCTTGGTCTACAATGTACCGTGTTTGAACAGTCACTATGGACATGAACAATATGCTTATAATAGTAGAAATCATGGTTATTTTTCATAATAGCTATAGTCTTTTAGTGATTATGGTTCAGGTTATATTAACGAGTGTAACATATCAGTTTACACAAGGAGACCACAACTTCCTTGTGAAAGTGAGAAAGACTCAAACTCAGAGCCTCTATGTTATCTACATTCCTCATAGCATCCTCATCTGGGTGGAATATGGTTTAATCCAATGTATCCTCCTATTGGTAGCATTGAGGTTGATGTTGAGACTCATGGATGACATGCTTCCAACTATGTTAGAAACTTTGAGTATACTATGACTTGGGAACAATATTGTCAGTTTCAAATATATTGTGCTAATGTTGGACTATTACCTTCTAGATTATCATTTTACTATTGAATCTTGTATTTAACCTTCATTTTGTATGACCTAAACTTTATTAATGAAACATTTAGGTCATAATCATTTGTTGGTCTTCACTATTATCTATAATTCAATTGTCGATCATATTTGGCTTCTAATTATTGATTTATATACTTAAAGTCATAGTTTGTTACTTAAATATACTAGTTCTAGATCTTCACTAAAATTGACAGTATTTTTATAAATTTTTCGTGATATACATGATTTTTTTCAAAAGATCCTTCGATATCTAAATATCCGTAAATTTGAGTTGCCAATATTTATGCTAATATCTATATTTCAATACTTGCTTATGACTACGTATCCTTAGCGTCTAGGTAATGTCACATTTTAGTTGCCAAATTGTCAATAAATAATGGTATTTTGTGAATTGTCACTATGTGAGACAATTCACAAAATTGTATTATTCGAAAAAAAAGGTACCGTGTAGATATATTAAAGGAGACATTTTCTACTTTTTATGTCTCAAGTATTCTCCTACAACAGAATATAAAAAGAAATGTTTATTCTGAACTCATTTCATGTCTTCTAGTGGTTGAACAAAATAATGAGGTATTGATAAAAAAGTCGTTAATCATGGCCAACTAGAGCAATATCATTCCTTGAGATGAATGCTGAATTTTAACAATAAAAAATGGTAAATCATAGTCAATGTAATAGATGATTATGTACACATTTGATTTTTTTCAATAATATAGAAATTTCACGTGAAACATAAAACTTGCTGTTGCATGTCTCTTCCTATTCACCATTTAATACTCGTTTGAGTTTTACGAAGCGTAACTATCATATCAACTATCCAACAGGATTAACCTATACATTTTTATGATTTGTGGTCAGATTCTTTTATTCCTACTTTTTATTAGGTATGAACGTTTTTGTGAAAAAGTTGGCTCAGGGTTTTGTTGGGATTTTTAACCAAATTAAAGTTTTAATATTAGAAGGGACCAACTCAAAGAATTGGCCTCACATGCCAAAGGTAAAATAGAAAATAACAATAATAAATAAATAAACTGATTTTTAAGTATAAAAAAATGGATCAAACTATTTATAAATTATAGCAACATTTTTTACCTTACAACTTCAAATAATAAAAATTGATACAAGTAATGATAGAAACCGATAGAAGTCCATCATTGATACTATCAATGATAAAAATTGATACAGATCTATCATTGATAAAGCTTGATAGACATCTATCACTGTCTATATTTATCAATAATCTTTTTGCTGCTTCTGCAAATAGTTTGATTGAAAATTTCTAATAAATAAATAAATAAATCAACGAGAGCGAAAATGTCAGCAAGAAGCAAGCTGAGCCACAAACTTGAAATTCCTAAACAGATAATTAGAGTATAAGACAAAACATAATTGGACTTTCTTTACACTTCCATAACCAATCTTACAAATGCAAAATTGTCATCAGCCAAACACCCTTGTAAAAGAATATGAACAATATAAAAAAATAATACTTAAAAAGAAAAAAAAAAAAAAAAAAAACCACTGGAGGACAGTACTGAAGAAAAAATAAGCTGAAGAAATAGAATTCATTCAAGAAACTAATTTCAATACCTCACTGAAAATACAAGCAACCAAGCCAACTGAGAGGTAAGTTTTAAGCTTAGGCAACAACTGGGGGTTCCTGCATGTTTCAAAACAAAAAGGTTAAGTTACAACAGAGTGTAGCCAATAGTGAACCTTCTGCAGTTTCAAGTTTCAACAAGAGAGAATTTCACAGAAAAAATTTATTAAATAGATTAGTTTTTTTGTGTCTCGTTTCATAACCATTTGTGTTCTTAAAATAAATTCCAAAAAGCCTAGGTTGGAATGAGACATGAACAAAGTAAGGACATGAACATAGTGAGGACATGAACAAAGTGAGGTTTTAGAGAGCTTTCTCTTCTTTTGGAAAAAAAATTCTTTCCTAAGCATGGTTTTGGATAATCCATAAAACAAAAAACTAGAAAAATATATTCAAGTAACTAATTTAAAAAAACTGTTGTTCCTACGCTTGTTCTAAGTTACTCACAGCAAAGCTATTTTCCAAAGAATCCCAACTTTTAAGTCGTCATAGAAAAGGGTTTCATTTCATAAACGCACCTTTGAAATTAAGTTTGACATAGCCAAATGGAACTTTTCTCTGGTTTTTGTACCTGCTGCTTGCCCTGCTTTAGCGACCTTGCCAAAAGCGCCATTTAGCCATGCAGCACTTGCTGTCACATACCTGTTCAAAGCCAAGATGGAGTGAAACAATTAACTCATATCAGACCGTTGTTATAACTGCTTAATTCAGAATAAATAGTAGAACCATTGTATTTTATTTGGATAAAGAAATATACGACTATATGTCGATGCAAAGTTCTCAAGAAGTTGAAACACTAGGGAGTTGTTTGAGAGCTGTTCTAGAAAACTAATTTTCTGCTTTCTTGCGAGGAGTGGAGAATATTCAAGATCTAAAATTTGAAGATAGCAGAAGAAAGAGAAGTAAAAAGTTCTTAAGGGATGAGCTAACAGAAAAGAGCAGTGCAAATGAAAATGCCAACGAATGTCTCCTCAAGAATGATGATTCATACTTGCTTGTTTTGACAGCAGAGCCTGTATCATTGAGTTTCCTCTCAGCTGCGAAGATTGCAGCCATTGTTTTATCTGAAACGTGAAGCTTTTGATCCACAGACTTGACTTTCTCGTTAACCACTGATATCCCAACTGTTAATTTCTCTGTGAGCCCAACCCTTCTGTCAAAGGATAATACTTTTGCAGATGCACTGGCTGTTAACCGATGTTTTTCGTCAAATGCTTTTGCCTTGTTCATGGCATCTTGTCCAATTGCGGAACCTTTAGCAAGCACAGTTGCGACTACTTCTTGTGCTCTATTAACATACATTTTTCCACTGCTAGGCTGGTTCGCAGAATCCTATAAATACAAAAAGATTTAAGGTGCGGAAGAAAAAAAAGAAAAGAAAAGGTGCCTCGCTATACACTTGTATAGTTAAATAAATCATGGAAATCAAGATCCACATGAAAACTAAAACTGTGAAACCGTTTCACCAGTTCTTCACTACTTTTAGTAAGTGTAGTGAGGTTCATGATGGCATGTATTAAATGAAGGTTTTACTTTTTATCCATCTACATCAATTTAAGAAAATCTAAACAGGTCTTAAACATTTCCATTTTATGAAACTCCCCAGCCTTGGTTTTTCTTTAATCGTACATCAATGTGAAAGAATATGCTACACAAATACTTGATATTGATAGAGTGGGGTCCACACATTTACCTCAATGCTAGGAGAATTATTTTCTGTAGGCGTGAGACATGCAGCATTGTCTACAACCCGTACTTCCTAAAAACATAGCAAATTTAAAATATTGAACATATAATAAACAGCTAGACGGGCATGGAAATATATTCAAACACAAGAATAATACCTGCATTTCTCTTCTTGGTACATGATTTTCAGCAGGAGTTATGCTCACGATCTTATCTACAATTGTTGCTCCCTAAATATAACAAACAAATAAATAATCAAAATTGTATATAGTAGCTTATGGCATCAACCAGATATGAAGAAGGAAAGGTATATTTCCCATATTGCGGGATGAAAATATCAAATAATTCCATTATTGTGTAAAGAAATGATAATGCAAAGAAAAGGTATTAGCTTCCTTCTTTTTCTATAAACATGTCCATTTAGTACTACTTCTCACTTATTGCTTTTATTCGTAACAAAAAGTAAGAGCAAGGCAGATGTTTATTCATAAAGTTCAGTTTAATAGATTCACTTTCAACCATTACTCTCGTTTCTTTTTTCATCCTTGCTTTCCTTGCGTTGTTTTCCACTCCAAAATCATGGACTTAAAACCAGTGCTAAATAACTTCTACATGGTTTAATATATTAGTATTATTTTATTAAAAGAGTAGAGTGTTGATCAGAAAGACAAAATGCAAAAGCAGAGTAGCTTCAACCAAAATATCGTATATTACAGCTCTAAAGAAAATTCTCCCTTTATGTTTGAGGTTACGTGTAAAAACTTCTTCTTCCGAAGAAAAAGCATTTCCATTAAAAATAAATAATAATATTAATAATATTAATAATAATAATAAAATAAACCGAGATTCTACTCATCCATCACTTTTCAATTCAATCAAAACTAATGGCAAGAAAATGAAGGAAATAAAAGTAAAGAGACTATAGAAGTAACCACACACTAACAATCAACATGGCTTAAAAAGAAGGTAAACACAGCTAAATGTTCAACCAAACTTCAACATAACGCTCTTTGACATTCATTGTAAAAACCACAAATTCAACAAACACATCACGATAACTGACTTCGTGGATATGAAAGAGAATCGAGATAGATAATGAAATACCGATAACAACAAGGCAATTTCAAGAGCTTTGGGATCTGTAAATGTAACAAACGCAGTCTTGGATTCCCCTTGTTCACTGCACCAAGAAGGAATAAATTAGAATAAACAATCTCAGGACGGGTCTGTGTCCTTAATTAATTACTTGTCAGCTATAACAATTACAACCCTCACACTTAAAAACAAGAATAAAAAAGAAAAATTAAGGAGAAAGCAACAAACCCCACATGTTTAAACAGTAGGAAACCTAAAACTAAGTCATCAAAATGAATGAATGAATGAAGCAAGCACATGTTGTGTTTCGTTTACCACTTTTTGCAATTATGTTGAGAGTAACACAGAGTTAATAATAACTTACCATTGAATCTCTATGTGCTCAATTTCTCCAGAGAAGGAGAAGAACTCGTGAATCTCCCTCTCAGTAGCTAGATCCGAAACGTGCTTGACTTGAACCGTCCGAGTCTGAGACTGAAGAGAAGAAATGAAGATGAAAAAAAAACGAAAATTTGAAGTTGATAACGGAAATCAGAGAGCAGCGATTGAAAGAAAGAAGTGGGAATTGAGGGATTTGTTACCTGCATAGCTCTAATGAAAATGATGGAAGAATTGGAAGAATTTCTTGTAGAGAGAGAGAGAGAGAGAGAGGAAGTTTGTACAGGTTGGAGCTTTGGAGGAAATTTGAAAGAAAGTATGAGCACCAGACAAAGCGTGGGAGAGATAAAAGTAGGACGATTAGTATGTCAGGAACTTCACTTTCCAATTTTGCCCTTTTCGATTTTTACTTTTTTTTATTATAAAAAAATGAACCAAAATTACTTACAAATATTTAAAATTTCACTTTTTTTTTATTGCAATAGTGAACTATTGTAGATAGATTGTAATATTTTGTTATATTTATTAATAAAAATTTGAAATAAATATAATTGATATTTCTTAGTTCGTGTTGTAAAAAATATTGTCAATATGAGCATACCAATAGATAAACACACATTAATTATCATCTTAGTGTTTACAAACACGAACTTTTATCTCTATTATTAGTTTAAGATTAGATTATGATACTATTGGATACTCTCAAACAATAATATTCATTTAAAATTTGTTGTGTTGTTCATGGATAAACAAACAAGGTTATTTCAATGATTGTTATACCAATAAAAAAATAAATAAATAACTTAAAGACATCGTCAATCTATAAGTCAAATGTTAGAATTCATATGAAAATATTTTTTTTTTAAAAAAAAGTCAAAATACCACACATTTTTTGTATGATAAAAAAAGACCATACATTTTGAGTCCATATGCATTACAATTAACAGTAACCATACATTAAAATACCCAATTTTAAGCAATATTATTTATGCAAATTTTATAATGTAAGACCATTTATGTTTTTAAAAAATTTAGAAGGATTAAATCATAATTTAATACAAAGTAAGTGGGTTATTATTAAAAAAGAAAAAAGAAAAGTCGGCAGAAAAAATAATGAAATGGTAGAATGGTAAATAGAGAAAAAAGGGAGGGACAGGACGGGGATAGGGAGAATTGGTTTGTTGGTCAACGAGATAAGTTTGACCGCCGAATATGACCTTGTTTGGACTGCGCTATTCCTTTACACCAAATAAAAAGTAGAGGCCTTGATTTGAATTTACCACTTCCCACTCTCTTCAAATAAATATAGTTAAATAATAATAAGAAATATTTTTTCAAACAAAACCCATACAAATTAATTAATTAATTAATTATTTCTTTTTCAATCTAATCATTAGTGGACTTGTACTTCTTTTTCAAAATAAAGTAAAACTTAGAATGATTAATTTTACCTTTTTCTTTTTTTTTAAAAAAAAAGCCAAAATAACTATTTAAAATATCAAATATTACAAGTTTAGTCACAAGTTTTTGGATAGTAATATATATATATATATATAGAACAATTGGACAAGTAGAGTGAGAGCATTATTATGACAATACGGACTTACGCTTCCCAACAAAGTAGTGTTGTTAAAATGGTGAATATAACCATTGTAGAAAAACGAAGTGTATGTTATATGAAGATCATCTTCCTAATACATTTTAAACATAAATCTTGAAGAGAAGTGGTAATAATTGAAATACTCCAAAAGTGATTAAATCACTCACATAGTTCATTTTAAGTGAAAATAGAAATTGAAATACTTCAAAAAAAAAAAAAAAAAAAGATTACAAGACATATTGACTCTTTGGCTACACGTACATGCAGTCCACTTGTTACTCAATTAAAATCTACCAAGTGGTAAAAGAAAATGATTTTTACCATCTGATTATTACTCATGTGAAAATTGATGATTAATTATATCCTAATTAGAATTAAGGGTAAAGATTATAATTTTCTGATATAGAAATTTTGAAAACTAATCGTTTTAACGTAGATGAAGA
Source organism: Cucumis cinereus (assembly GCA_037974625.1). Lineage (NCBI taxonomy): Eukaryota > Viridiplantae > Streptophyta > Magnoliopsida > Cucurbitales > Cucurbitaceae > Cucumis > Cucumis cinereus. The sequence continues at coordinate 4,260,855 of JBBPDJ010000003.1, forward strand.
TGCTTAAGAGAAATTAGAAGATGTAAAATTACCGCAATCCAAAATAAAGTAATTTAAAATTTAGAAACCTCTAAAGTCCACAAACCTGAAAAATGCAAGCCTCTGCCACGTCATAAGCTCTATGTGTTGGCGACCTCCCATTGGATTGTCGATGTCAATTGGAAACCATGATGAGGTATGTGGACATACTCGAACAATCTGATCCATTCATTACAAAAGGCGTAAACATCCACGGTCCCAGAACAGGCCATGTCATCATCCTCAATGCGGCGTCGTTTCTGATATTTCTTCGACGATTCTCCATCCATCGAGATCAAGAGAGAGAACGATCTCTGTTCTCTGTTTGTCCTCTGTTTTTCGATAACTATCTGCAATTTCGTTACTTCTTCTTCATTTCGAATTTCAAATTTAACGTTATCGAAATCTCTGTTGCTCCCTGTGATTCCAATGTCGGCTTTGGAAGGAGGAGGAGGAGGAGGAAGTACGCTTTCGGAGATATACCAGTGTGCGAGGAGGCTGCTGTTAAGGACTAGGGATGGGCTCGAGAAGCTGGAACGTCTTGAGTACACGGCAGCTAGTGGCTTTGATTCCCCCGATCTTTCCGTCTCGATCAAGAGGGATATTACACAGATTCAGTCTCTCTGTGTGGAAATGGATAGGCTCTGGCGGTCTGTTCCGGCGAAGTCTCAACGTGATTTGTGGAAAAGGTTCTTCTCCCATTCCCACATTTGCGTTTTCTTTTCTCATTGAATTTGTAATTGTACGGTTTTCATGTAGTCTCACGTTCGTCTTTTTTGGATCAAATTTTGAATAGATGGTTTTATTAGCTTTTCTTTTAGGGTTTTATTTGAAAATTCTTATTCTTTTTTAATTTCTTGTTTTGTTATTTTATTCAAATGTGGTGGATGTTATGTCCTCCTCTTCGTCTGTTGTGACTGTTTCTTTCCTTGGAGTTCAAATCATTGTTTTTTCTTCCATACAAGAGAAAAAAGAAAAATGAAATGGGGTGGTCTTTTAGAGCCTGGATCGAATATGGGGTTGGGAATTTATTGTAATTATGGATGGTCTTAAACTCTTACGACTTATGTCAAATTTGATAATGCTTAAGCTTTGATGTGATACAACTGGGAATTTTCCTGCAGAAAGGTGGAACAAGTTGCTGAGGAGGCTGATTCTATGAAAAAAAGTTTGGACAAGTATTTTCTTAGAAACCAGAAGCGGACAATGGAAGCGAAGGAGAGGGCTGAATTGCTTGGAAGAGCTGTATGTACTTATTTTTTTGCTACTTGTGGCTTCTGGTGGCTGAACATTTTTATGTGGTCTTTGGTTTTGCTTTTGTAGAGTGGTGAATCTGCTCACATTTTAAGAATTTTTGACGACGAGGCACAAGCTGTGAACTCGGTTCGAAATTCGTCACGGATGTTAGAGGAAGCTAGTGCAACCGGAGAAGCAATCCTTTTCAAATACTCTGAGCAGAGGGACCGCCTGAAGGTATGTTCATAATTGAGAGCATGTAGATATATATGTTTTTATTTGCTGAGGCTACCCTTAACTGTTAGGGGTTGTTTGTTAGACCGTAATGGAATTGGAATGTAATGTCATTCAAAATCTATCTTTGGATTGAGCTTTTTGGGCCTCAATTGAAATACTAAACTCATTCCGTTCTGGTAGTTGTCAATCCAACCGTCTTTTCCATCATTTTCATGCTTCATGATCCCGTGCGTTCTGTCCTTGATTCCATACACCTTTAACACCGCTTTGATTTTTAGTAATCCTAATTAGATTTCAGCTCTTCAGACAACCCTTTAAGCGATCTTTGAAGACTGGATTTGGATGCATTCCCTTTAAATGTGAATTTGGTAAATATTTTATTCAATATTCATCGTCTTTTGTTGATTTGGTGATAGCTGAAGGTATGGCGTTTTCGAGTTGTTTTGGAAGCATTGATTCAATTTTTGGAAGCTATACTCTACATTTGAATATTTACTAGACTGGTCTATTTTGGCAGTTATAAATTCTCCTGGAGTAAAAAGCACTTTGATTGGCTTGAGAACATGAGCATTATGCGAATTAAATACTCTAAAAGAATGTTCTACTCAAAGTTTTAGTGAGTTTTAGTTTAGTTGATAGTTGATGAAGTCCAACTTCATATGACCCATGATCAGATAGTGTGGAACATATGTAATTTTAGAAATTTAGGCGGGTTTGACTCCTGTTATTTTGTTTTAGTTTGTAATTAACATCTAGGATTGGATAAAAGAAGTTTTGTAATACAAATTTTATAATCTAAGATTATACAAATCTAAACTTTTGGTCAGTGGGTTTTTGACGGTGCCATGATTATCGTTGATTTCTGTACAAAAACACTTGATTATCTTACTAAACTAAACTACCTTCTCAGTATCATTTGATTACTTCTCATTAACCTTTCCCCCACCCCCTCATTCATCCATTTCTGTCTCTCATGTTCATTCATTTGTTTTTGTGGTTTAGAGAGCTCAAAGGAAGGCACTAGATGTCCTTAACACAGTGGGGCTCTCCAACTCTGTACTGAAACTCATTGAGAGACGACACCGAGTTGATAATTGGATTAAATATGCAGGCATGATTTTAACCATAGTAGTTGTGTTTGTTTTTGTTCTATGGGTACGATGATTCTCACGCAATGATTGTCTACAATTCAATCCATGGTGGCTCCTTCAAGGAATGTACAAATTGAGGCTGCTTTAGTTTGACCCCCCAGACTCCTCTGGAGGTCTCACCACCCAGAAGACAAAAAACTATGTTCTTAATAGACTACACAGAAAGCACAACTACTTTGATGATATCCTCCATGTCAAGCTTTGGTTTGCAAGTTCAACAACTCAGCAAGTTTTCAGGTAATCAATCTGCAGTCTCCGTTCTGAGTTGCTATCATTCAAGTTCTGATTTGAGATGCACGGATCTGTCAGAAGTAGCTTGCTGTTGATGGTGGTGGATCGGTGGTGATGCTAGGCTTTTGTTACACTTTTGAACTTTTTCTGGTGCCCTGGTTCACTTCTTTATGGTTTTTCTCTTTCAGGATTGTAATTGAAACAGGTGGAGATTTTGAACCTACGACTAGTTCAAGCAGTTTAACTGTGTTGAGGTTAGTGGGCCGTCTCTAGTGTTTTTCGAGGAAGGAATGGTAAATGTTAGATCCTTAGGCAAAACCTTAGTTGAATGAGTATGGTGAAATATGAAAGTTGTACTCTTGTGCCTATGCCATTTGCTCCCATCTTTTTTAATTTAGAAAGTCCTCATTTCGGTGAGAGCTGGTTTGAAGGCAATGAGAGAGTTTTTCATTATCAATTTTTATCATAGGATGATTGGTTTGGTTCTTCTCATGTGAAGGCCTCTTCATGGGGCCCTCTCTTCAAAAGCTTTATAGAATTCTATTCAAGATTTTTATCTTAATTGAAATGATTTAATGTTACCCTCTTAACTCACTTTTGTATGTTATTAGTTCTTTGTATCCCTTGTTTCACCTCCTAGAATTCTTGTACTTTTGAGCGACCTTTCATTTTATCAATTTTTGTTTGTTTGTTTCCTTTTCCAAAATAATAATAATAATAATAATAATAAATTCAGAGACTAAGATAGCCTAAATGCATAGATTAACAGTTTGGTTTTTATTTTGAAGGCAAGTTCAATGTGTGCAATGAAATATTTTGAGTTGAATAAATTACACATTAGCATATTCCAAAACTAGGTCTTAAATCGGGGACTAAAATAGCCTAAATGCATAGATTGCTTAATTTAATTGAACAAAAATATGTTCAGTTATTGTATGTTTAAGACCTTAGACCTACAAAAAATGATATGAAAGCATGATACTCACAAATCAAATATATCTCGTTGGTCACCTCAAACTCGCGTCACCTCAAAACAACCCAAATCACCTACGATATGATTCAACCATGTAATAAGACCATAAAATACTCAACGTTCATGAACATGAAGCACTCAACAAATCAACAATATTAACAATGTTTCGACAATCCAACAATATTGGATTGAGCTAGCTTGTGTTTACTTTGGGAGCAACACTCTCAAACCTATTCAAAATTAGGGCAACACTCTCGAAACCTATTCAAAATTAGCATGTGTGATTATTTATGATTCTTTACGATTATGATTTTAGGACTTAGAGATGTGCAATATATAAACTTTCTAACCTAGTGATGTTGTTTTGTACTTTTAAATATTCTTTCTAATAATATCATTCTCCTTCTTGTTCCATGGACGTAGCTAGCACATTATTAATAAAGTATATTTATCTGTTGATCTCTATTTAGATTTCTTTTGTTTCTTGTTGATTTCGTAACATTATTCTTTCTCCATATGGAACACTAACTTCAAAGGAACTCTTAAGTTATATTGATATATATCTAAAATTTTCTGCATCAAAATTTGGAAAACTGCAGAAATCTATTCGAAGATTCCTTCGTCTCTATGACTTGTTTTCTCATAAAATCTTTTCTCATCAGTAAATTAGTTCTCCATTGAACTCGATGCGAACTTTGACACTGCAGTTTGCAGTTTAAAACATGAACATTCATCAATGTCCTAGAGATTTCAAAAAATATGTGCAAGACATCAATGATACACTAGTAAGAAACAACTTTTGGGTGCCACCTTAGTCCACTGTCGAGGAGCACTAATTGCTACACTTGGTTCATATTTCTTTGCTATAGACCTTTCCAAAAATACAATCCCACGCTTATCAGTCCATAATCATTGATCTAAAAGGGTGCATGACCAAAACAAATACAAAAAACCGTTAGAAGATTAGGTTGGAGCAAAAAATAAAAATTGTGTATGAGATTACGTTTTTCAATTTTTTTGAAAAAAATCTTCATCATTCCTCAAAATGAGACCACCTACTAGTTAGATGGGACCAAAATTGAGTCATTTTTTTGTAGTAGATGGACTAAGTGCAAATATTACTCACTGATGAAATTCAGGCTACATAAAGTGAGTGAATGTTGTATAAAGTCGATCACAATAATATTTATGGAGATTCTAGTCAATAAATAAGAAAAGAAAAAGTAAACAAAACTGCTCCTCGCATTGTCCTCGTATAATTCCAACGATCTCTGTGAAGGAAAAGATACAGATCTACAAGCTACCAGCAAAAGATATCAAAGCTAAAAACTTATCATTTGGGGTCAATCTTCTTTACTCTGTGACAGTCTTGCGCGATGCCGAAGCTCAGCTCTTTTCCACCTGACTACTAGATAGCATAACGTAAAGAGCGTGTTTATCTGTCATACAGAAATGATGGTTCAGTTAAGTGTTCTTAACCTAGAAAACTACAGAACAGGTAAATGAAAGAGAAATAATTTATGGGGGGTCCATCGGGGACATGAGAAAACAAGTAATAGCGAACACTTGCCAGGATTATCATTGAAATTACAAGCAGTGGCCCAGACCAGAGTGCTGATAGGAAAACTCCATTTGGATCAAAATAGTTCTGGGTGGCAAACTTCTTCCAGTTTTTGCTCAAGATTCTATTGATTCTTTCAGCAAAATATACACCAGCCACTGCATGACAAATTCAAATATGAAAGTACTCCAAATATGGATTTCTTATCCCTAGAAATGAAGAACAGTTGAAGTCGAGAATGAACTTGCAAAATATGAATGTGAACCAGCATGAAAGGATTTTTGTGGAATGCAGAAAAGGGTGTCCTCTCCTTGCAATACATGAGAATTGTACACATCAACATGTAAAATGTAAAAATCTGAAATGTGTCCACAGTCATGCATACAAGCATGAAATAAATTTTGTGGTGATCAAGGGGATTCCTTTCTAGTAGAATTGACAAATATATGACATTGACAACATTGGATCATACATTGACAACATTTGATCATACACCTTACACTTTTAACAAGAAGTTGAAAGAGAGATAGATCTATTGAATTAAAATAGTCAGACAAAAAGGAGGCAAGTTAAACCAAACAGTTTCATGGTTGGAAAGTATACACATAAGGAACATTAGTCAATAACTTAAGCCAGCAAATGTAATCCTATGATTTTATTATTGCAACCTTGCACCAGTGACTCCAAAAATACATTCAAACCTCAGAGTTCATCTCTAAGCTCAAGAGGTAGTATATTTCCATACCCCACTAGAGCAAAAGTCACTACTTAGCCAGTACAGAGGATGCAATTTGTACATTATGCAAACATAACTACATAATTGCAACCTTGATGCAGTAAATAATTTCCAAAAAGATATTAAAACCTCAGAATTCATCTTAAGCTCAAGAGGTTTTACAGTTTTCATAACCTTGATTGCTAGATCAAATCTCACTACTTTGCCAGGATACAATACGAACAGCAATCAAAGAACTGAAAATAGGAAAACCTTGAACAATGTGATTAGATTTCAGCAAAAAGAGCAAATAGGAGAAAATATCATACGTGCAAGAAGGAACAAGAACATCTGGAAGTTGGTACGCTTCCTGGTAAAGATAGTTATTATCAGCAACAACACATGAAACCCCAATAACCCCATCAACCAAGGTTCCTGCAAAAAGTAAAAAAGAAATACATAAAACACAATACTCAAATTGAGCAGAGAAAAAGATGGAATTAGAGGCAAAAAGAAACCAAAAAGAAGAGAAAAGTTGTTTATTATGGAGTTCGAGTGAATTTTACCTTCCAGTCAATGGCGTGGAAGAAACCGATGAAATTATCAACGGCGGGACGGAGACCGGATCGGAGTTCGGAGGAAAGTTTCTGAATGAGATCCGACATTTGGTCCATATGTTCCTCCATTGCAGATCTCAACTCATCCATGAGTAGAAATGAAATTGAAGGATCCGAAAGACGCGTACGATTCGATAATAGATTTCGAATTCTAATCTTCGGTTCTTGTTGGACCCAAGACCTCGAGCTCGGATGCTATGAAACGACGACGTTTTCTCTCAAACCCCTCTGGAAAATTCCAGAAATTATTGGTGGCGCCATTTTCAGCCTAAATTTCATTTAAGCTTCGATTCAATCAATTTTCACCATTATTTTATTTTATTTTTAATCGAATGTTTCAAAAAATATCAATCTAAGTTCTGCTCACTAGATTTAGATATAATTATTTTTAGTCTAATTTTTTTCAAAAAATATTTCTATTAACTTTGCACTCGAATGTTTTAAAAATACTCTCAAATTTTAAAACATACGTTTTTCATCAGTTTTGGATCGACAACCATCAAAGTTATGTTTTAAATATACTCATGTACCATTGAAAAGTTTCAAACTACCTTGAACTTAAAAAAAATAATTAAAAAGCTACTCTCAATGTGTACGAACTAAAATTGTTAATATCTCATTACAAAAATAACTCTTAATTAAACGTTAGTACAATGATAACTTTATTTGAAGTTTTCTTGAGTTTGAAAAAATCAATTTAAAAACAAATTATATTGGTCTCATTTGGTAATGGTTTTTGAGTTTAGTATTCTTTTTATAAAAAAAAAGTTAAGCTGATACATATCATTTTCACCTCCAAATTTCTTCATTTGTTATCTACTTTTTTTTTTTAAACCAAAAGTAACTTTCAAATTCAACCTTTGTAGTTACAAAATATGCAAATCATGATAAGAAATAAGGAGAATAGTCTCATTTTATAGACTTAGCTTAAAAAACAAATCATGATAAACTTAATTTGGAGGTGAAAGTAGTATCTATAAGTTCAATTTTCAAAAACAATAACTCAAAAACCAAATCGTTACCAAACGAGACCTATATAATTTATTTTAAAATTAATTAGTTCTTTTCAAACTCAAGAAAACTTTTGAAAATGAAGGAGGTGTAGTCTACTCTATTATATAACTATGTCACATACGATATTGTAACATTCCACCCCACAAACACAAGATATAAGCACAATAGAAAACAAAAAACACGAGTTTGTTAATGCATTTTGGTGTAAATCACCTATATTTAGGAGGAGCTATGTCTAAGAAAGATAACTTCACTAATAATAATGAAATAAGCAATTATAATGTAGTACTTATCTGTAATGATTACACAAATACAATGACTCTCGAATTGTTTACGAATAGTTTAAACAGTAAATCAATAGTTTAAAAATAGTTTAAAGTCTCTCTAACTTTAAACAGATAAAAAACAATAGTTTAAAAATAGTTTGAAGTCTCCCTAACTTTAAAATTAAAAGAAATTAAAAGTACACTAGGTAATGAGAAGTGATATCAATGGAACTTAGTTTGGTACCTTATTACACTGTACAAGAGAGGTGTGTATACTTTGTTTTCAAAGCATAATATGTACCCAAAAAAATAACTGAGCTTTCTCCATATCTCCTAACTGGTCTTTTCCCTCTTCAAATGTTGTTATTGCTTGAGCTAATATTTCCAACCGCTGTTTCCCAATTGGCAGCCATTGAGAAAAAGCACTTGAGACTTGGTGGAAGTTGCTGTTGCAAGCAGCTTGAAATCTGGCTTTTTCTTGAAGCTGGAATTTGGCAGTCAGGATCCAAAAAGTAGCTCCTTAAGAGATGTGAGAGGTGAGTTGAGTCCATATACCACAGAGTCTCTCCAGAAGAAAAAGCCTACGAGAATTAGCCAACATTTGATATCTTCAGGTGTCATCTTACAACAATCGTGTTTCTCACATACTACTTCATGGTTTTCGTTTTTGTTTTTTTTGTTTTGTTTTTTTTTCTCTTTCCACTGCAGTATCGGATGTCTAGAGCTCATTTGATATGAGAATATTCTACGTTTTTCAAATTTTATGTTGTGAATTTAGGTCCGTTTGACAACCTTTTGGTTTTTGCTTTTGATTTTTCAAAATTATGCTTGCCTTTCTTACAACTTCTTTACCATAGTTTTCATCCTTCCTAACTACACACGAAATCTTAGTCAAATTCCAAAAGAAAATCACTTTTAAAAGCTACTTTTCTAAGCTTTTGAAAACTCCTAAAAGATAGATAACAAAACAAAGAAATAGGTGGTAGTGTTTAATTTTCAAAGAACCAAAAAACTAAAAGCCAAAAACCAAATAGTTATCAAATGGAGCCTTGGTTCTTTTTTCTACAAATGTGAAGGCCATTTGGCATCTATTTGGTTTATGGTATTTGGTTTAGAGTTTTTTAAAATTAAGCTAATAGACATTACTCTCATTACCTATAAGTTTTTTCGTTTTGTTATTCACTTCCCATTAATATTTTTAAACACTAAGCCAATTTTGAAAACTAAAAAAAAGGTTTTCAAAAGCTTATCTTTGTTTTTAGAATTTTATTAAGAATTCAAGTTCTTCAAAAAATGTATATAATTTAGGGTAAAACAAGTATAACAAAAAAAAAAAAAAAAAGTTATCAAACAGGACCATAGTAATTCTTCTCTATAATGGAAAACACAATCTTATATTTTACCTTTTCAACAAAAAAACATATATATATATATATATATATCCAAATAAAACTCACAATAAATATAGAAATTTTCCCATATAGAAAATATGCCAAACTATTTACAGAAATAGGAAAAAAAAAAAAAACAAGCACACACTCAGATAGACATTGATATACACTTCTATCAACTTCTATTAATGATATACCTGTATCAGTTTCTATCCCTGATAGTATCAATTATAGGCTTCTATCAGCCCCTATCAATGATAGACTTGTATCAGTTTCTATCACTAATAGATGTTGAAGGTCTATTTGTATCGTAAGGAATGTAGAAAATTTTGCTATAACTTATAAATAGTTTGACCCATTTTTCTATATTTAAAAAACCTCCTTATAAATACTAAAAAACAAGATAAAAAACAATGGGATAGTTCTGATTAATCTATTTATCTTTTTTTTACAAAAAATTTTCAAGTAAAACCTCTACTTAAATAAGTAACAACAGACAAGCTAACGATGCATTTCTTTAATTAGAAAGTTATTGTTTCTTTTGCAATGAATCAATATAAAGCGGAATTATATGGAAGGAAAAAATGAATTGAGAGGAGAGGAGAACCTATCCAGGAGAATAGACCAGCAGTTGCAGCAATGAAGAACTCCCTGCTCACCCCATTGCAACTGTGGGATCCATAAACACATTTGCTTAACTAATATTGAGGCAACATAAATGTTGATGTATCAAAATGATCGGTAGCTTACCAGTACAAGCATACAATGTTAGCATATCCATAAAACAAAATTGCCCAACCCGAACCCAAGAACCTGCAATTTCGGTTGTAACAAGTATTATCAATACAGTAATGAGGCAACTAACAAAGTTCAAGGACTAAATTGCATTGATCTGTATAAGAAATCATTTTTTAAAAAATGAAAAAAAGAAAGAAAAAAACCCATAGAAAATTAATGCAGTTTGGAAGCTTCTCAAGGGGGACTCCCTGTGCTTCTCAAAGCCATCCTGAATCCATCATAACTTTAATATTCTACCTATTGTGGCATTCAAGTTGAATGAAAACAAAATAATGATCTGGAAACAAACATGAAAGTTCTGATCCGGTGCGAATAACTTTACCACATGAAGTCTCGAATGAATAATGCACGTGGAAGCACAAGACCATTTCCAATCAGAGCAAGAAGCATTGTGAGAGCTGATAAGCCTTTAATGTTCTCAGGATTCAGATAATTAGTCCACTGAACAAAAAGAACGGTGGTTAGAGGTACAATAAAGATGCATGGTCTATAGTTTTATCATACTCAAAGTTTAAAGAGGACAAGTACCATTTGCGAAACTGGCATCCACATGAAAAGGAGGGTTGCTGTCCATCCCGATAATGCTCCAACAAATTTCACACCTTTCTCAGGAAGTTTTCCTGCTCGTGCCTGTAAATCTTACAAGGAGACTTCTAAGGGATGTTGAACTAGATCGACGCAATCACATTATTAGTAATCTTGGTTTCAGATATCAATTTCAGACTATTCCATTTAATAACCATATACATGTAAGAAAAGTTTTTGTCCAGAAGAATTTTGCAAAATAGGGGGTATGACCATCTCATTTGGTGCATATCTTTGCAACACCATTATTGACAGAGATGCTCAATTCTCAAAAACATGAGATTTCGATGCTGACATAGTTCATTAAACGGACTAGCAAATGCAAGAGAAAACCAAAGGCAAGAAAAGCTCTACCAAAGCAACTGCTAGCAGCGCTGCAACCAGAGCAGTTGCTCCAGGCAGGATACTATTCGGTATGAATGGAACAAAAGTAGACCACATAACCTGCGAGAAAAAAATTGGAAAACTAAAATTCCAACTCTTTGAGACAAATTTTACTATTAAATATTATCATCTCTTCAATGAAGCTGGGGCTGAAGAGAAATTACCTGGGGGAGGATAGAAAATCCACCAACAGTGATGAAGTCTTCCCAAAATTTCAAGATTTGTATAGGAAGAATATTAAAGTAATTCATAAAGTTTATAAGAAGACCAGATGCCACAACAGCTGACGTGGCTGCAAAGTAAGGCAGGGGCATGGCCCCTGCTATTGCAAGCTGGGCAAAAACTATATATGTTGTAACTGCGCCTAATGTTTGAATAACCATGGCCTCCTTCTCCCTCTTCTTTGCAAAGTATGATAGCAGTGCAAGGTTTCCAAGCAAGCCAGTTAACATTCCCTACATGTATAAATTAACTCTACGAGGTTCAATACCTTGGCACTTCGGGGAATAGAAATAAATGAAATTGGAAAGTGAAAGAGACAGGGGATACTTCTCTTTCACTTCCAGACTCCAGAGAACTTGAATTATCTAGAAAACACTAAATATTAATCCACGTGACACAACATTTTAGTGTTAATTTTCATCGCCATTCTCATTAAACAACTTAGTATATGTTTAGGAGTCAATTTGAAATGGTTGAAATTGAAACCATTTTTTTCATCTTTAAAATCACTTTAAAACGTCTTTAATCATTCAAGATTTATTTAATATTTGAGTTTAAACCCGATTTAAAATCGATGTTGAATCGTTTTGAATAGATTTTGAATACGACAAAGATGATTTTAAGTTTTAGCCATTTCGAAATTACTCTCAAACATACCATTAAACTTTGAATGGAAACACTTCTTACCAGCCATGGAACAGCCAAAAGTGCGGTTTTGTTTCCAGCAAAAAGATTTCGAGCATTAAGGATAATTTGAGGCAATTGCAACAACATAAAAGGAATATTTGCTGCTACAGAGAACTTTGCTGTTAATGAATTCCACTCCTCAAACCTTTTGCTGTCCCTTAAAGACTCAGATCCCTTTCACAGTTAGAAAAGAGAACGTCAGTACATACATACAATAACCAGGATCTGCTGGGTCATTCCAAAACTTTATAGTTTTAGTGTAAGATACACACTATTATAAAGAAGCATTGCACACCATTACACACCATTATTTAATATTGCTATTGAAATTCATGACCATGATAATAGATGAAGTTATCATTTAAAAATTGCAAACCAACCCAACAGTGAGAAGCATAACATCTTGTTCTTCCACTTATACAACGACACAACACATTTGACATCAGAAGAGAATGATAGCATTTCCATCCCAGCTTGGAAATTCGCTAGTCGCCTATTCTCTTCACAAATTGGAGATTTCTAAACTTGATCGATAATTCTAAAGAAATATTTTCAGAAATTGATATTTCTACTTCCAATTCATTCCTATGGCAATACCCGCCACAATCAAAAGCACATCCTAACATTCTAGCAAATATGATGGCAAGTTGAAAATTGAAATGCCCATTGTTCTAGTATTGATGAAGACTTTAAACAGGAAACAAATCCCAAATGAAGAGTGAAAACAAGGAAGAAGATACGACAGCAACCTGGTGATGTGAATGGGGAGCATCGGAGTCCAGGGCGGCGACCGGAGTGAAACGGCGGTGAGGCAAGTTCAATCGAGAACTGTGTGGCAGCACCTGCTTCAAACAAAAGCAATTGTGCGGATTTGTGTTATCCAAAGACAAAGAGAGGAAAATGGGTTTCAAAGGAATCGAAGCCGCGGAGTAAAACCCAAGTGGGTTTCGTCGTAAAGGAGCTGTTGTCCCATTTGAAGCCAATGGGGGCTTAACCGCCATTAACATCGCGCAAAACTCAGAATTCTGACAGACCCAAATGAAATTGAGTCGTTAGAAAGACAGAGAGAAGGCAGAAGGTGATGATTGGCAATGGAATCACAGTACAGAGAGTGGAAATGGATTGAAGTGTGAATTGGGGGAGGTTCAGATTTTTGAGAAATGGGAGATGACGCGTGGAAAGAATCTCGATTGGGGGGGTTGATAAGACAAAGATGAAGTTGTTTGGAGCGAACGTGAAATGGGTGAGAGAGATATTTAGGGACGATCAGCATTTCGTTTCACGTTCTTTCTCGAAAAGGAAGTATGGGAAAGGAAATGAGACGACAGAGAGAAACAGTCAGGTTGGGCACAAGATCCAATTTGATGAGTAAATTTTGGGAAGTACAAGCCTCACATGCCTTGGCCTTTGGACGTCTCATTCAAACTTTAATTTTTCTTTTAAAAAGATTTTCATTTTTAAGTAGTAAGGGTGTTTCTGCAATGACACTACAAGTTTTAGAAATTAAAATGGAAGTCAAGTTTTAGAAACAAATAGAAGAATACAAGATTTATGATGGAGGAAGATGTTCGTTTTGTTGAACGAGGAGAGTGGGTGTTAATAAGTAGAAACTATGGAGGGTGTGAATGAGTAGAGGAGGGAAAGGGGTAGTGCCATCCATGGTGGCAAGAAAAGTATATATAGTGATTAGTTAGGGCTTCTTAGTAGAGTTTTTGGGTGCAATCTGATGCCGATCACAACTTAAACAATATCCAAATACATCTGAGTATCTATGTAGTCAACCATACACCTTGTCAAATAACCCTATATATATATATATATATATATATATATATTAATACAGTTATTTTTCTTTGGTCTTATTGAAATTGATTCCTTATTATTTTGAATAAAATGTCTTTTTAGGACGATGATTATTTTGAAAACAAAGTATTTGTTTGTATTTTTTTATGTTGAACTTTTTTTTGTACTAAGTAGGTTGATCATAAAAAAGTAATTTAAAATTAAAAATTTGAAAATATTTAGCTCTGTTTGGTTCGTGATTCTTTTTAATATTTTTAAAAAAAATACGAAGAAAATAATAAAACATGTTTGGTATATTCTAAAAACAACATTCGTTCATTTTCAGAAATAATAAATTGTTGTTTTTTTGTTTTTAGAAATTGTGAACCTGAGATACAATATTGCATTTTTAAATTCACAACCAAAAACAAATTTAGAATTTTAATGGAACCAAATGTATTTTGAAATACACTAAAAAAATTAAATTATATATATATATATATATATATATATATTTTTGTAAAATTCTTTACTCTTTAAAATAATTTTTGAATTACCAACCAAATCAAATAAATTTTTAAAAGTTAATAAAATCTACTTTAAAATTTTAAAATTAATCATTTAAAAATATTAAATTTTTAAATAGTTAATAAAATATTAGTCTTACAATCTAAATTTAGATTTAGTACTTGCAAACTGATGGGTTTTTAGTTTCTATAAATATTTTTCTCTTTTGATCTATGGATCTATGTGCGATAGAAATATAAAAAATACTTTAATAGGTGCTTTCGGTGCAATAGAAATATGAAAAATACCTTAATGGGTGCTTTCGGTACGATAGAAATATGAAAAATACCTTAATGGGTGCTTTCGGTGTGATAGAAATATGAAAAATACCTTAATGGGTGCTTTTGGAACGCACGTAGCTTTGAAACATTTTTAGTGAATCTTTGAATTTTACTAATTTTCTTGTCTTCACAGTTTCCACCAAAAGAGCCCCCAAGGACGGCCCATCCCGGTTCATCCTTAGAGATTGTCCAGCGCCGACTCCACCAAAACCTGAGAAGTTCCACGACGACGAGCAAACTTCTGACCATAGAGAAACGCAAGAGCTTCGGCCTCCATAGCTCCAAGCCGGTTTGGAAGGCTTTCCGCCGCAGCCCCCACTAGTCGTCAATTCTCATGGCTAATCACAATCCCTACTGCCACAATCTTTGAATCCGTCCGGCACGCGGCATCAGTAGGTTTTCTTCTCTTTCAACCATAATCTGTTTCCTTGAGTGAAATTAGGAACTCTGGGTTTTCCCAAATTCCTTCTTGTTCCTGAAATTAGCGTTTAATTTTTGTGTATTTGAGAAGGGGGGGGAGACAGCGAGAGATGGATGATTATCAGGAAATGGAGAGGTTTGGTATGGAGAATGATTACGATGATGGCCAATGGATTGGTGGTGAGTTTTATTACCGTAAGCGCAAAGAGAAGAGGTCCCAAACGAAAGAAGATGTTGTTTATGGAGTGTTCGCAACTGGGTCGGATTCGGACTCTGATGGTGATGGATTTTCGTCTAGGAAGCGCCGCAAGGACCGCGACTTGTCTAGGAAACCTGACCTCACCAAGCCTGTCAATTTTGTATCCACCGGCACCGTCATGCCCAACCAGGAGATTGATAGGATTTCTAAGGATGGAGATACTGACAATGTGGACGATGACCGGTCTGGCCTTGGCTTGGGTTCTAGCACGTCTGGTTCTGGCCTGGGATTTAATTCGTCGAGTTCTGACAGAAATCCCAATGGGTTTAAGGAAAATGGTTCTAATGAAGATGGTGATGATTTCTTTTTGCCCACTGCGTTTGGGAAAATGATTAAGGAGGGAGCTGAAAGGAGGGAGAGGGAAAGAGTAAAATCACAGATAGAGAAGAAAAGTCGAATTGTATCCGGGAGCAGAAAAGATTCTGACCCTGGGAGTGTTGGAGGGTTTGAGAAGCATACTAAGGGCATTGGTCTGAAGCTACTTGAAAAAATGGGATACAAAGGAGGTGGGCTTGGAAAAAACGAACAGGGGATTGTAGCTCCCATTGAAGCTAAAATGAGGCCTAAGAATATGGGTATGGGTTTTAATGACTTCAAAGAGGCACCTAAGATACCTGCTTTGCAGGAAGTTGAGGAGAAAACATTGCCCCAACCAACGACCAAGACAAAGGAGAGGCTATGGTCGAAGCAAGTTAGGTCTAAAAAGAAGAAAGAAGCATATTTAACAGCTGAGGAATTACTGGCTAGCAAGCAGGACCAGGCACTGGAGGTTGTTCAGAAGGTGTTTGATATGCGTGGCCCTCAGGTGCGGGTGTTGACTAATTTAGAGAATCTGAATGCTGAAGAGAAAGCCAGAGAAAATGACATTCCTATGCCAGAGCTTCAGCATAATGTGAGGTTGATTGTAGATTTGGCTGAGTTGGATATTCAAAAAATTGATAGAGATTTGAGAAATGAGAAGGAAACTGCACTGAGCTTACAGGAAGAGAAGCAAAGGTTAGAGATTGAGCTGGCTCGTCAGAAGAAGCAGTTGAATAGTATGGAAGAAATTATGAGCACGATTGAACGAATAGGAGAAGATAATTCTGCTGGAACATTGACATTAGATGGACTTGCCAAGTGCTTCAGTGGCTTGCGGAGAAAATTTGGTGATGACTACAAGTTATGTAACTTGTCTTGCATTGCATGTTCATTTGCACTACCTTTATTTATTAGAGTATTTCAGGGCTGGGATCCTCTTCAAAATCCTTCTCATGGGTTAGAAGTGATATCGTTGTGGAAAACGCTGCTTCAAGATGAAGACTGTGTTGACATCTGGGACATGACATCGCCCTATACTCTCCTGGTTTCAGAAGTTGTGCTACCTGCAGTAAGAATTTCTGGCATAAATACTTGGCAGGCTAGGGACCCTGAACCGATGCTTCGGTTCTTAGAGTCTTGGGAAAAATTGCTGCCTCCTTCGGTGCTTCATACCGTATTGGACAATGTTGTCATGCCTAAACTGGCAAGTGCAGTAGATTTGTGGGAACCTCAGCGAGATCCTGTTCCTATCCATATGTGGGTACATCCATGGCTGCCCTTGTTAGGGCATAAGCTGGAGGGCATGTATCAGGTCATACGTACGAAGTTGAGTTTTGTTCTTGGTGCTTGGCACCCAAGTGATGCTTCTGCTTATACTATATTGTCGCCGTGGAAAGCTGTATTTGATTCTGCTAGTTGGGAGCAGCTTATGCGTCGCTTTATAGTACCTAAACTGCAACTTGTCTTGCAAGAATTCCAAGTAAATCCAGGAAATCAAAAACTTGATCAGTTTTACTGGGTTACTAGTTGGGCTTCCGCCCTACCGATCCACCTCATGGTTGATATGATGGAGAAATTCTTCTTCTCCAAGTGGCTACAGGTATTATACCACTGGTTATGTTCGAATCCAAATTTCGAGGAGGTTACAAAGTGGTACATGGGCTGGAAAGAACTTTTTCCAAAGGAGCTTCTGGCTAATGAAAGTATCCGGTACCAGCTTAGTTGTGGGCTGGATATGATGAATCAAGCCGTTGAAGGGATGGAGGTGGTTCAGCCAGGTTTGAAAGAAAATATTTCTTACCTTCGGGTTCTTGAGCAACGGCAATTTGAAGCTCAGCAGAAGGCTGCTGCGCAAGCTAAACAACAAGGCTCAGCTGGATTGGGTAGCGCTTCTAATTTGGATAGTATGGGTGGTACACTTGAGATGACTCTGAAAGAAGTACTTGAGGCCCATGCCCAACAGCATGGTTTGCTCTTTAAGCCTAAACCTGGAAGGATGCACAATGGGCACCAGATATATGGCTTTGGAAATATAAGCATAATAGTGGACGCTCTAAATCAAAAAGTGTATGCTCAGACTGAGGAATCGTGGTCCCTAGTATCCCTTGAACGATTGCTGGTCATGCACAGTAGTTCTACAACAAAGAGACGGTAGATGTAAGCTTGACATAACTTTCTGAAGAATTTTCCATGTTTTGAAGCCACTTGAAGCAGTGTTTAGATTATGTAGACTGCTTGTACCATAGGAGAAACTGTAAGGTTAGTATGTCTTTAATCTCTCAGCCACTAGTGATCAAGTCTCTTTCATCATTAGATAGGATCTGAAAATTCTTTTTTCATCAATATGTACTTATTTTCTTTCATGCGAATTACTACCTTATCATCAATTTTTCTTGTAAGCTTCTATATTGCATTTTTAATATGCATGGATAAATTACCAAAAGGCGATTCTTGATGATGATTTGTGTTCTAAATTTATTGATTTCTTAGTAGGTTTTGGTCCATGTCTTAATAACTATATTTGATAATTATTTGGTTTAGGTATGGAATTTGGATGTGACGTGTGAATAATGAACGGGTTTTCAATAGAAACATAGGTCTTGCGTGGCGGCTAAAGATTGATTAAATGGGCGGGGTCATAAACTGATAAAAAGGGAGTTCAATGAGACTTGAGGTTAAAAGTAGCTTTCTAAAAGTCTAGGGACTGAGACTAAGAAGAAGATTGGATGGAAGTAGATGGCCTAAGATTATCGTTTTGACAATTTTGGAACTAAAATGGCGATAGGGTATACTTATTAGTTATTATATAGGTCAATTTGGTAACTATTTAGTTTTTGGTTTTTGAAAATTATGCCTATAAGCGCTAGTTTCATCTATTGGTTTCTATATGTTGTTTATATTTTAGGAGTGTTTTCAAAATCAAAGCCAGAATTCGAAAACTAAAAAAAGGTAGTTTTTAGAATCTTGTTTTGTTTTTGAAAATTATTTAAGAATTCAAATGTATATAGGAGAGTGTGTAAACTTGAGTAAGAAATTGTGAGAAAACAACACAAATTTCAAAAGTAAAAAATTAAAAACAAAATGATTATCGAACGGGCATTAATTTATCAATTTCTTGAAAACTTTGAACAAAAAGTTTTCTATTATAAGTGTATGTGTAGAAAAATTATTGTTCATAATTTTTATTGAACAAAGAGCATAAGGTTTTGAGATTGTGGGATTTTTTTCCCCTTAAATAATTGTTTATATGATCATGGTGCCACACTTAATCAAACAAGGACACTTCTAATGAACTGGAAATAGGATTCCCTTTTCAGGGAGGCAAAGGCCAGCTATAAACAGGGCCTTCCAGTTAAGTAACAAAACCATTAAAAGATAATTACAAAAAAGCTTTGCCATCTAAAAAATGCCTTTTTCTGCACTCTTCTTCAAAGATAGCTACATACACTACACTTTCCTCTTGAAAAGATATCCAACTGTCGAAACTAAAAAAGAACTAAGAAAGGGTCACATTATATACAGCACTCTGAGATGAATATATGCCTCTCAAAAAGATTAGGGTTGAGAAAATGTATTTTAAATGTGTTTAAACTATTATAGCTATTGGGATTTATTTAGGTTTTGATTGAAGGTAATGAATGGGAAAGTTTCTTTGGAGACGGACTCCATTAGAAGTTGTTTCTTGTTAAAAGAAAAGAAAAGAAAAGAAAAAAAGAATGGATGAGTTTCTTTGGAGAAGGACTCAAACACATTTTGTTTAGCTTAATGAGCACTATAGAATGCTGATATCCAACATTACGTTGTTCCTAAAACTTACGAACCTAATGCTTTGTTCTTTGGTTGGAGAGGTATAGGAATGAAAGACTTTGTTTTCTGTAACTGACTAGGAATGCCAACAATTGTTCTAAGGTGAATATGATTCTGCAACTGGGGCAATTGCAGATGGCTAGAGAAAATTTATAGGGATGATGGAGCATTTTCGAAGAAGAGCGTTAATCTGAGTACTGAGAAGTAGAAAAACAAAACACTCAAAAAGCTTCAGTAAGACAAACCCAAATGTCGATGGTTATAAGGAGGTGCGAGGTCTGGTTCATGAAGGATGAGAGACTGATGAAATATAGTTTTGACTTGTGTTAATGATGGGTCTTGTTCCTTTTATGGTGTTACGATGTAGGAGAAAAAATATCTGAAAATTAGAGAGAAAAACAGGGAGTGCTTAAAATTCCTGGCGCAGTTGTCAATATGCTTTTAGATGCATGAGAAATATTATCTGGGAACTTGCAGAGTAAGAAAGGAGAAGAGAAGAAAAATTAAATAAATGCACTTTTTCCAATTTGTTATTGATTATTATGGGAAGATGTTGGATTTGATATTAACATGTTTTCTCACCATCCTTGTCTTAATTTCTTTTTTCGTTCAATCTTTCTTATATATTTGTTTGGAATCTATGCTTCTCTCTGTGTATAATCGTCCAATTTTTTTTAAATAAAATCAGATTACAAAAATTGTAAAAATCTATTTTTTGAAATGGAAGTTTCATATTGGATCAATTAGAAGAGAATACCTTTCATATTAGTGGATTAAAACTATAAAGTAAAAGACTAAAATATCTACCTGAAATCTGATTAAATATGAGATCAACTAGAAGAGAATAACTTTTATACTAATGAATTAAAACTAGAAGACTAAAATATCTACCTGAAAACTGATTAAATATTAGATCAACTAGAAGAGAATACCTTTTATATTAGTGAATTAAAACTAAAACACTAAAATTTCCTGTTGATCTAATATTTAATCACTTTTCAGGTGGATATTTTAGGCTTTTAACTTTAATTCACTAATATAAAGGGTGTTATCTTTTATTTGAAATGGAAGTTTCATAGCATAATTTTCTACTTGGGGGGGGGGGGGGGGGGGGGGGGCG
>JBBPDJ010000003.1:4281576-4293959 GCA_037974625.1 Cucumis cinereus
AAAAGAAAGGGAACAAACCTGAAGTGGCGAATGGATTTTGTCTTCTAAAATTGCACGGACGTTGACGTGGCTGTTGACGGAGACAAAGGCCGAGAGAGTGGGTGGACCTCCAACGGGACGCCGACGTGGGTGGACGTCGGTGGCTGCTGGGGACTGATGGGGCTGAAGACAGATGAGATTGGGAGGATGGGCAAACAAACAGACGGGGCTTCGGGTGAAACGTGAGAAAAGAAGGGGGGCCGTGCGTTTTTTTTAATCCTAGGACAGAAGCTAAAACTTTTAAGGAAAAAAGACGACGCGTTTTTCACGTCGTCTTTTTGTGACGCGAAAAACGCATCACGAATTTTCGTAAATCTGAAAAGTTCCGTCTTTTCCCACCAAAAACCCAGATTTTGAAAAAGATGATACAATTTTTCTTCCCCCCTCTCATGTGCATTGTTCATTAGTGTCATTGTATGTCAAATTTCTACTAGTGCCAATCGGTCTTGTCCTAAAAATGGTAGGCTTATTGAGTCGACAAACTGATCATTCTCACCCATAAAAATTAAAGGATAATTCCTCGTGAACAAGAGCTCATAATACACTCAGGATTAAGACTAAGTTTCCTCGGTCATCTTATTTGAAATAGAAACCTAGCTAGTTAACACAGTTACATCTAGTGGTTACTATTTCCTGGTTCAGTATTATGCAAACTCATTTCATAAGATAGACCCACACACGTGTAACCTACACAAGCACATTGGATCATTGTGTTTGTATCAAATTCAAAGTGGATTGTATCCATAGTATTACCAAGATAAGGTACCCAACATTATCCTTATACTATAGACCCTTTATGTTGTATCTCGAACATTGCTCCCTATATGTCTCCACATACTGTTCAAGACTCATAAAACAACTTAGGATGTTAGCTTATTGAATTTGGGTTAATTAAACAAAAATAATCAACAACTATTTATTGAAATTGAAATAATAACTCTTTATTAATAACGGTCAACAGATTACATTTAGGACATAAAATCCAACAGGAAGAACCATAAGATTTACACGAGGAAAGGAAATGCAAAGATTTGTTGTAATAGACTATCTTCCTTTTTTGACCTGTCGTATTGGAAAGAACTTCATGTTAGACATTGTTTAGATGTGATGCATATTGAAAAATATGTTTGCATGAATATCTTAGAAACACTACTTGATATTCCAGGAAAAAGTAAGGATGGATTAAATGCTAGACGTGATTTAGTTCTTCTAAAAATTTGACCAGAGCTTGTCCTTATTAATGGAGAAAAGAAAATATTCATTCCTCCTGCATGTTATACGCTTACAAAAGAAGAAAAACGATGTGTTTTGAAAACTTTGTCTGAAATAATGGTTCCTGAAGGTTACTCGTCCAATATCAGAAACCTTGTGTTGATGATAGATTTGAAACTCAATATTCTAAAATCGCATTATTGTCATGTGCTCATACAATAGTTGTTTTCCATCACAATAAGATTAGTGCTTCCAAAACATATCGGGTATGCCATAACTAGATTGTGCATATTTTTCAATTCTGTTTGTAACAATGTACTAGATGCGCAACAATTAGACAAGTCGGAGGAAGATATTGTGATAACACTGTGTTCATTTGAAAAGTATTTTTCTCCTTCATTCTTTACAATCATGATGCATCTCACAGTACACATAATGAGAAAAGTCAAACTTTGTGGCTTGTATATCTTCGATGGATGTATCCCTTTGAACAATTCATGAAGGTCATTAAAAACTCTGTGAGAAATAGATATCGTCCAGAAGGTTGTATTGTTAAAGGTTATATAATAGAAGAAGCTGTTGAATTTTGTTATGATTTCTTATTTAGAGTGGATTTTATTGGGCTTGGCACAAGGCAAAAGAGGATTTGAACAATTGAAATATTGGTAGACTATTGACCATGGAAGTCACCTATAAATCGACCCAAGAACTTTTACATCAAGCTCATCGATATGTCTTGAAAAATACAATTGATGTGCAACCATATACGAAGTACGTTTATATTTTTGCTTTTTTTTTTTATATATTATTTTATTATTTATTCAATTGTAAACGCTCATACTATGTAAATCTAACTACGTTATAATGTTTCAACGTCCACTATAAAGAAAACACATGAAGACATTGTAATTGCAATATCCAAGTAAGTCTAAAAATCAGAAATGACTACAAGAGGAACATAATCGGACCTTTACACATTGGCTACGAGAAGAGGTATAGTGTTCAACCTTGTACTTTATTTGTATATGCTAGTTGTTGAACTTGAAATGAGAATTCACATGGTAGGTAGAAACTAAGCTTGAAGTCAAAAATAGTAGAGTTTCAGATATGTTAAGGTGGATTGCGCAGGACCCTCATCCATTTATTATTACATATAGCGGGTATGCAATAAATGGATGTCGCTATCATGGCACGAGAGAGATTTTTGATTATTGGTTGAACCATAAGCAAGTTGTTCATTAGAGGAGCACTGGTGCAGAAGGTTTGCGAAAGGAATTCTTTCAGTCTATTAATTTTGTTACCAAATCCCAAAAGAGTCTCCCACAAGCCAAACCTCCATTACTCAGAGAATAGGAAAGGATCTAAGCGGTTGTGCCTTGCAAATTTGGTGTTTTGTAGATACAGAGACGACAACAAGAGTAAGCTTTCTTTCCCCGCAGTTTTATTAGAAAAGCTAGGGGTGTTAAAAAAAACCGGTAATCTGACCAACCCGGATTACCCAACCCAAACCGTAAGGATTGGGTTGGGTTGGGTTGCAAGAGTTTTTTAAAATTATATTTCGGGTTGGGTTGGGTTATGGATTTAGTAACCCAGTCAATTCGACTAGCCCGATTTTATTATATTATTATTATTATATAATGAATTTAAATGTTAACTTAAACTTTTTAATGTTTTTTTATTCCTATTTTGAATTAATTTAAATGTAAATTTGGATTTTACATGAACTTAGGTTTAATGTATTTGAAAGTAAACCACTTGACTTTACATAAAATGCTTATTGTTTGTTTAATTATAAATTTTTTAAATATTGACGTAACATATTTAAAGCATTTACGTAAATATTACATTTTGTTATTGCAAAAATTTAACTTTTAATGAAAAATGAAAGAATTAAAAACTAGTCAAAATTGTGAAAGAAAGAAAAACAACCCGGTAACCCAACCCAACCCAACTCAAAAATTAAGGGTTGGATTGGGTTGGGTTGACCCTTCCACATTGAACCGATAGAGTTCAATTTTTGCCAACTTGAGAACCTCGAGTTGGTCCATAATTTAGCTCCAACCCGACTCAATCTGACTTATGTACACCCCTAAGAAAAGCATGCTTAGCCTTTCATTTTTACAGTAGTTTATTTTCTGTTTTGCCAATGTATTGGTATTTTATTTTTCCAAATTAATTTGAGAATGGTCTTGTAAAAATCTTCCACTGCAAAGGGCTCTTTCCCTTTCACCAACTTCTTGGAATTTGTACATGTGTGGACAACCCAAGATTTGGAAGTGACTTAAACTAGGTTTACATCCTTTCCATAACTCGGAAGGTGTTTCAGAAACATATTTCGAGGAAACATTGTTCAAGATATGAACTGCAGTCTCTACTACATACGCCTAAAAATAGTTCTAATAGGGTTCTATTTCTCCTTTTTGATACACCATTTTGTTTCGGTGTACCAGGTGTTGAGAGTTGGAATTGGATTTCATGTTCTATCATATAGTCTTGGAATCTCAAATCCATGTATTCTCCACCTCTTTTAGATCAAAGTATTTTAATATTTTTACCTAATAGATTTTCAACTTCAACCTTATACTCCTTGAACTTTTCAAGAGTTTCAAACTTATCTTCAAATTAGGTATAAATAACCATACCTTGAATAATCATCTATAAAAGAGATAAAGTATTCAAAACCACCTCGAGCTTTTACATTTATCTAACCACAAAGGTCTGAGTGTACAAGTTCTAGGGATTCTTTGGCTCTATAATTGTTTTCAATAAAATGGCTTTTAATCATTTTTTCTTCAAGACAAGATTCACATGGAGGTAATGAATAATCTTCTAACTCATTTAGAAGTCCATTTTTTACCAATCTCAAGATCCTATTGAGATTAATGTGACCGAATCTTAAATGTCAAAGATAGGTATTATTATTTGGAGAAATTCTTTTCCTTTTATTTTGAGTATTAGTAGATTTAAACAATTCATAATTTAAAATTGTGTTCGTTTCATTTGGTCTTAATACATCAAGTTATTTTCTAACTTAGCACAACAAATATGTCCACCATGTTTCGAAATGAATGCTTCATTAATTGAAACAAAATTGAGTACATATATTCAAGAAGACAAGAAACATATATTAAGTTTCTTTATAATCTTAGGAACTATATACAAGTTTTTCAAAAAAAAGTATCTACTTTTAAAAAATAACTTGGCATCTCCCACTACACGAACTAAAATGACGTCTTTCGTTTCAACCTTGAGCATCATTTTATCCTCCTTGGACTGCTGGAAGGAACTAGTTTCCTGTAAAAAAGAACAAACATGATTAGTGGCTTCTGAATCTACTATCCAGGCATTTTGGTCGTTTTCCATTAAACAAGTTTCTAAAACAAGTAAATCATATTTACCTTCATTTTTCTTCTTCTTATGTTCCAATGTCCATCCATACTGCAGTGGAAGCATTTCTCTTTAGGAGCTACCATAGTCTTTCCCTTGCTTTTTTCAGCAACAGCAGAACCTTTCCCCTTCCCTCCTTTCTTTTTCTAGATTTTCATGGTCCTAGAAGTTGAAAGTGCGGACTTGGTCCCAGAGGATGAACTTTTCTGAAACTTCTTGGAATGGGCAACATTTGCCTCTCCTTCTTTCTGTCCCCTATTTTTCATAAGAAACTCATAAGAGACTGAAAGTCTGCAGTTTGTTAAAGAGGGTAGGCAAGTTATCTTGTTCATTACCGCATTATTGCGAATTGAAAAAAGCTCTTGGAAGAGATTCCATTATAAAGGACACTTGACTGTACTCGTCAATGATCGTCTCGTTTATTTATACCATGTTGAAGTGGACCATCATGTCGAGAACATGTTCCCTAACAGATTGACCCTCTGTCATATGGGCATTAAAAACATATTTAATGGGCTCGTGACGGATCTTAAAGAACGATTGTCCAAACATCTCGTAGAGTGAATCTATGATCTGGCGTGCAGTGACCATGGACTCATGTTTCTTGCTCAGTACATCAAACATACTTGTAAGGATATAGGCTCGGACCTTTTCATCAGCCTTTGTCCAGCAGTCATATGCATTTCTGACAGTCTAGGATGCATTTCGAGCAAATGAAAGAGATCATTCCTTCATTTAGACGAAGCATAGATCATCAACAACCAGAATTGTATTCAGGTTCGACTTCCACGTCGCATAGTTTTCATCGATTAATTTTTCGTTCTTAAGAAGTTGAATAATAGATGACGACATGCTGAAAAATAACAAACAATTAACCGTATTAGTTATCTTTGTCTTCACACATTACATAAAGTATCCAATCAATTCAACAAAAAACAAACAATCAAAGAACCCTAATCAAACAAATGATTTAGTTTTTGCAATGATGCTTTAGAAGTTTAGAGCAATTGTCACCGAAGGGTGATCAGCTACTCCTATCCTGAATTGAGACAATCTCAACTAATTATTAATACCAAAATAACTTGTATTCCTATAGTTCTTAACTACCATTGTTCGATCAAGGATTCATTAACTGACTTATTTCATCCTGTAAGTGTGATCCTACCATTTTCAGATCTTAGAGGTATGCTTCAACAGGTTACCATTAGGAAAGACAACTATTGAAGATTTGCCTATAAAATCCTATCCATTTATGGAGTTTGCGGTGTTCCAACTTCAATAATCAGGCCCTCCGAAGGGATGGTTGTTCTAGGACGACACGTAGGTGAATCATAGAAATCTCACGGTGCAACCTAACGGAGGAGACGGTAGGATACGTTGACACGCGTCCTTCTCCCACTTACTATGAACAATTTTTCTATTCACCTTGTTATTGATCCATACAAACACTTTTTTTAAGAGAGGCCAAGTCCAAGATGATACGAAGCCGAGCATGGATCTCACGTGTGAACTGTTAGGGACGTGAAAGCTAAAAATTGATGTATCATATATACTATTTTTCTTCCACAAAAGGTTTTAATAATTTAGGATTTTGTTGTACTTAGCTAAATTTCGGCTAAATGAATCTAATTAAGTCTACTCTTATTATAACTCTTATAATAAAACTTTACTCTAAAGTTTCTAAGTCTATTAAACATTTAATTGACCTAGTGGCAGCTTATACTAATAGGAATAAAGTTAATTCAACGTCAATTCCATGTTAGTTCCCACGTAGAAGTACCTCCAACCTTAGACAGAACTTCACTAGTGGAGTTCCCTTATAACCATAAATCTTATTTTTTCCTATTTAGTATCATTAAACTAATAAAAATTTAATTCTAATCTAATTAGAACTAATGTGATCTTAGGTCTATTTAATTTTAAATAATTGAAAATCAAATCAAATTATCCTAAGATCCTATATTTGTATGCAACTCTTTATTATAGATTGACAGTTTCTAATTATCAAATTTTATAATTTTTATAACATTA
This sequence comes from Cucumis cinereus, assembly GCA_037974625.1. Classification (NCBI taxonomy): domain Eukaryota; kingdom Viridiplantae; phylum Streptophyta; class Magnoliopsida; order Cucurbitales; family Cucurbitaceae; genus Cucumis; species Cucumis cinereus. Next base: position 4,288,246 of record JBBPDJ010000003.1, read on the forward strand.
GTTAATTAGCCTTATAATCATGCATACTATGGTTTAATTAATTAATAAATAATCAAATTATAATTAATTAAAGAATAAACCACATTCCTATAACTTTAATATAACAACTATATTAAAACTATGGATGTATTATGCTCAATACAAGTTGATTTTTATTTTAATTAATATAACATTTGTACAAAAAAAAATTGAATATCATACAAGCATATACACGACATTAATTAAATATAACAAATTACATTTATCTAAGTAATGTCATGCATCATACTTTCCAATTTTATATATTTAATTTATCAACGTACATTAAATTACTCATGAAATTAATTATCATGCATTAATACCATACATTATAACAATTATAATATGTAAAAATGCATGAACATGCTTTTTGAAGGGATGAGAGCTCTTGCACAGTGAAAGATTTAACATAACCATTACTCAATTTTAATTAAGAAATTAAAAATATCAAATACATTGGCATATATTGCAAAAATAATTTACTGTAAAATAATAAATGGCTAAGCATGTTTTAACATTAAAATAAATAAAATTACAGAGAAGAAACTAAAACTTACTTTCGTTGTCGACTCTGAATCTACAAATCAACAAATGTGAGACCACCACCACTTGGAACCTTTTTTATCCTCTGGGTAGATGAGATTTGGTTTGCGAGAACATTTTTGGTACTTGAAAACTTTTTGGAGAAAAAATTGTAGAGAGAAAAACAGAGGAACTCTTTTTTTTTTCTTTCACTTTTTTGTTGTGTGGTCATGTGTTTATTAAAACACCAACGAGAACTATTTATAACATTCTTTTCTTGTTCTACGAGAAAAAGAGGTTAGAGAGAACTGTTGGATTACGTAGGTGAATCTCACGTTTTCCACAGTCATTTAATTTCAATCAAATCAAAATTAAATTAATAATTAAATAAATCATATTTAATTAATATTCTATGAATCTTTCTCATATCCTTTAGTTTTAATTAATTACTAAATTAAATATCTTATATTTAATTTAATTTTGATTTGAATCATATTCAAATATAATATTCTCCCACAACGTTTAGTTTTAATTAAATCAAATTTAGTTAAACTAAATTATTAATTAATTTAATTATAATTTAAATCATATTTAAATATAATAATCTCTCATAACCTATAGATTGATGTGTATCATATACACATTAAATTTAATTTATAGTTTAAATGTGAATCTAATTCACATTAAATCAATATTTGAATTTATTCAAATATTTTATTCTCTCATTAATTAATTTTGAATCACATCCAAAATAAAATTTATATTACAAAGTTTAAGTAAAATACAAACTTTATATTATAATGTATCACCATACATTATATTAATTTTCTAAGTCAATTTGAACATTTCAAATTATATCCAAGATATATTGAGACTCATTACTCTTTACGTAACACCAGTTGGGTCAAATTATCATTTTACCGCTGGGTTACTTTTTAGTCCTTAAATACCAGTGCTTCTCTAATGAACAACCTATCTATGGTTCAACCAATAAACATAAATCCTTTTCATGCCATAGAGAAGGTAAGTCTCTTTGTTCAAGTTCTGGAGACACCATTTGAGGGAACATTCATCTACTTACCCTAAAGTTCGGAAGGAGTGAATTTCATCTTGTGTGATTATGTTTCCAACTCTCCACTCAGACTTGTCCCGAAAATGGTAGGCTTATTGAATTGACAATCTGGTCACTCTCACCTATACAAATAAAAGGACAATCCCTCTTGAACAGAAGTTCATAACATACTCAAAATTAAAAGTAAGTTGCCTAAGTCATCCTATTGAAATAGAAACCTAACTAATCAACGGAGTTATACCTAGCGGTTACTATATCGTGGTCCATTCTTATACAAACTCATTGTATAGGATACTCCCACTCGTGTGTCACCTACACGAACACGTTAGATCATTGTGTTTGTATCATAAATACAAAGTGAACTGTATCCATAGTGTTACCAAGATAAGGTACCCAGACTTAACCCTATACTATAGACCCTTTAAGTTGTATCTCGAACATTGATCCCCGTATGTCTCCATATATATTTCAAGACACATGAATAAGCTTAGGATGTTGGTTTATTAGATTTAGGTTAATAAGACAAAAATAATCAAATAATCAATAACTCTTTATTGAAATTAGAATAATAACTCTTTATTAATAACTGTCAACAAATTACATTTACTATCGACGAGTTTTAGGAAATAAAACCCAACATAACTATGGTGGGATTTAACTAAATGATGTTCATAAAGCATTTAAACAACAATTGAACCTGTAAAATTGGCTCCTAGGATAAAATAAAGCATAAAAATTACATTAATTTAGCTAAATATATTTTAAAACTACTTCTAAAGCTCCAATATCGTTCCAAAAATTTCAAAAAGCTTCAAACCAGGTCTAAAGACCATGAATCAAACCAAACAATGACTAAAACGACTTAAAATGGAAGAATCGACCTAAATATAGGTTGAACCGCCCCAAAATGATTACTAGAAAGATCTGTCCCAAACTGCATGCACGCCGCACAAACCATCGAGTGGCGCCAGTGAGCAGTCATTTGGAGACAAGTCGAAGACACTTCATCCGTGTGCGTCACTCATCGAGCAGTCGAGCTGCATCGCTCCTCTGATGGCCGACCCTTTGCTGACATCAGCTCTTCTCTTTAACCTTGCACTGCACAATTTTTTCTTTTCGAATTTTTTTCGTACAGTGTCGAATAAATGGTCGTAACTTGGTTTTTTATGGTCCAATTTGGGGAAATTTGGTACCATTTTTCTCATAAAAATACCACGAATCCAAATATGGATTAAAAATTACAAGATCTATGCCTAAAATGCAACGACCTTTACAATTGATCACATCAAAACCTGTAAATCTATGGACAAAAATACACTAAACATTCAATTGGAAAACCCACATTTATAATGCAATAATCCCACAAAAAAATCAATGCAAATTTTTAAAATTCCTAATTAAAATTTGTTGGTTTTATGTCCTAAAACTTATAGATAGTAAATGTAATTCGTTGATCATTATAAATAAAGATTTATTATTCCAATTTAAATAAAAAGTTATTGATGATTAGTTTTGTCTTATTAACCCAAATCCAATAAACTAACATCCTAAGTTGATTTATAAGTATTGAAATGTATATGGAGACTTACAAGGATCAAAATAGTATAAGGATAAGGTTGGGTGCCTTATCTTGGAAACATCATAGGTACGATTAACTTTGTATTTGATACAAACACAATAATCCAACATGTTCGTGTAGGTTACACACGAGTGGGGGTATCCTATGCAATGAGTTTGCATAAAATTGGACCACAAAATACTAACTATTTGATGTAACTGTTGGGTTTTCTGTCCTAAAACTTGTAGATAGTGAATGTAATTTGTTGATCGTCGACCGTTATTAACTCAAATTCAATAAACTAGCATCCTAAGTTGATTTATGAGTTTTGAACTGCATGTGGAGACATTCAAGGATTAATGTTCGAAATACAACTTAAAGGGTCTATAGTATAGGGATAAGGTTGGATACTTTATCTTGGTGATACTATAGATACGACCCACTTTGTATTTATGATATAAATACAATGATCCAACGTCTTCATGTAGGTGACACGCGAGTGGGAGTATCATATGCAATGAGGTTGCATAAGATTGGACAATAAAATAGTAACCACTAGATGTAACTTCGTTGACTAGTTAGATTTCTATTTCAATAGGATGATCTAGGTAACTTAGTCTTAATCCTGAGTGTATTATGAACTCCTATTCACGAAGGATTGTTCTTTGATTTGTATGGGTGAAGTGACCAGATTATCGACTCAATAAGCTTACCATTTTTTAGAGAGGACCGAGTGGAAAGCTGAAAAACAAAATCACATAAGACAGAATTCAATCGTTTCCGACTTAAGGGTAAGTAGATAAGCGTTTTCTTAAATAGTGTCTTTGGGACTTGAACAAAGGGTCCTACCCACTCTATGGCACGAGAGAGATTTTTATTTATTGGTTGGACCATAAACATGTTGTTCATTAGAGGAGCACTGGTATTTAAAAACTAAAAAGTGATCTAAGGGTAAAACGGTAATTTGACCTAGCTGGTGTTACGATCACTTGTGAAGGACTAACTTGTTGTTACTGGTCTATATTTTTGGACACATAAATATATCTACAGTGAGAACAGTTCAGCTGTCAGTCTTTACTGAAGTGTACACACAATTAACAAATATTGATTAATGTGGTTAATGAGTTTAGTCAATTAATCTCATATCGTTGTAGATTTTGATCTGTCGGTCCATTAGGTCCCCTTCCTAGCTCGTAAAGGGCACTGAAGTTAATATATCTTGGATATAATTTGAAATAATCAAATTGACTTAGGAAATTAATATAATGTATGGTGATACATTATAATATAAAGTTTATATCTTAATTAAACTTTATAATATAATTTTATTTTGGATGTGATTCAAAATTAGGTCATACGATATTAAAATATTTGAATAAGTTCAAATATTATTTTAATGTGAATTAGATTCATATTAAAACTATATATTAAATTTAATGCATATATGATACACATTAAACATTAGGTTATGAGAGAATGTTATATTGGAATTATGATTAAAATCAAAATTAAATTAAAAATATTTAATTTAGTAATTATAATTAATTAATAATTTAGGTTAACTAAATTTGATTTAATTAAATTAAAACTAAAGATTATGAGAGAATATTATATTTGAATATGATTCAAATTAGAATTAAATTAAATTTAAGTAAGTAATCAATTGCATAATTAATTAATAGTTTAGTTTAATTAAATTTGACTTAATTAAATTCAAACTAAAAGATATTAGAAAGACTCATGAAATATTAATTAAATATGATTTAATTAATTGTTGTCTTTATTTGATTTGATTTAAATTAAATAACTGTGGAAAACGTTGAGATTTAATTACATGATCCCACAATTCTCTCTAACCTCCTTTTTTTGTTCTACAAGAAAATAATGTTATAAATAGGTATTTTCGGTGTTTTAATAAACACAACAAGATAACACAACAACAAAAAGAAAAGAAGAGAAGAGTTCTTCGTTTCTTTTTCTCTACAATTTTCTCTCCAAAAGTTTTCAAGTCCCAAAAAAGTTCTCAGAAACTAAACATCATCTACTCAAAGGATAGAAAAGGTTCCAAGTGGTGGTAGCCTCACACATTTGTCAATATGTAGATTCAGAGTCGACAACGAAAGTAAGTTTCAATTTCTTATCTGAATTTTTTTTAATGTTAAAGCATTCTTAGCCATTTATTATTTTTCATAAATTGTTTCGTAATTTTGTCAACGTATTGGTATTTTTATTTTTTCAATTAAATTTGAGTAATGGTCCTGTTAAATCTTTTGATGCACAAGGGCTCTCATCCCTTCAATTGGTATCCGAGCCATCTCAATTCTTTTTTAATTGGAAAATTTAAAATTTTGCATTGATTTTTGGTGGGATTACACTTATTATTTATCTTGGTTTGCAATTGAATGTTTACCATAATTTTGGCCATAGATTTTGTAACGCCCCGGGATTTTAACCTTAACCCAAGGTAGTTACTCAAGTAAAAATCATTAAAACCATTTTAAAGACGAAGGCAAATCAAAATAAATACTTTAATTTAATCCAAAT
>JBBPDJ010000003.1:4294059-4314671 GCA_037974625.1 Cucumis cinereus
CAGCCGTACGACTTGAAAACTGACCTATCGTTTCCCACCAAGTACAAACTCATTAAGTGAGTTAACAGAAACCATATTCAAATAAATCCATACAAGCATCAAGATCATAAATAATCCCAACACGTCTCAATCAGCATATAACACAAGTAAAGAGTAAAACAATCATGCATAACCCAAACAGATTTATAAACCATATACCCCGAGGCCAAACTCTATAGCAGTCACTTAAATCATCTTAACACCTTATACACCAAAAGTGTACATTCGGTAGAAGTAATCCTTACCTCAAGTTTTAGAGTTTTCCTTACTCGAACTAGCCTCCAATCAACCCTAAACATACAAACATCAATTAATAAACCTTCTCCAAAAGAAATATTAAATCTAACCCTTCAGTAACAAAACTCAAACTCACCAACAAACCAACAACAAGCAATGGCAGCGGGAGACGAAAAACGGCAGAACACGGCTCGGCTTGGCTCGGCATGGCAACTCGACTCGACTCGAGAGAAGCAGCAGCGCACGTAGGTTATAGATTCGTTGCGTGCGGGTGACGATGATATGAGATCTGGCTGTCACGGATGGAGCGTCGCTCACAGTTAGAGGTCACGTCGGCTCGGCAGATGAAGAACGGGCACGGTGCAGCGAGCAGATCTGGAGCGTGGGTTTGGGGAGAGATGCAGCGGGCGGTGTGGCTTCGAGCGGAGGCGCGGACGCGCGACGCACGGGTGGAAGCAGTTGGAGATCTGGCGCGGCTCAAAACTGGGCAGTGCGTGGCTGTGCGTTCGAAGAATCTGTTCGGAGTTGCGTTTGGCGATGGGACTCCGCGTTCGTAGTGCAGCTGCGAGCAGGGGCTTCCTCGACGACAAATCTGGCGTGCGGCTGGCGAAAGATGGATGGCACGGCTTGCTGGGCGAAGCCGCTGCTTGGCGCGAAATGAAGCGGACGACCTGTGACGGCAGCAGTTGAGGAAGAAACGACTTGGCGGCGGCAGCGACAGCTAGGGTTTGTAATTAGGGTTTTTCTTTTGCAAGAGGAGGAATATTGGAGAAGATGGGTTGCCCTAATCTCAATGTGCATTAAATAAAAACACTAATAATAGTATAATTAATATTAGAATTAATTATACCATTTTAATTCTTTCCAAAAGTAAACCCAAAATAAACATCCCAAAAAAAAATTACAATTCTATCAACATTTAAAAACATAATTAATAATAAAAATTATAAATTACCTTAAAGAAAATTTTGGGATGTTACAGTTGGCATGTGAAATGCATATAGAAAGTCAAATCTCTGCTAGAAACTCATGATGCATGTTGGATGCCTAAAATTTTTAAATGATCTTGACCAAGATTTCAAAAACCTAGATAGAAAGTGATTGTATTCACAAAAATGATGTGAAATTTTTGTGTAACTGACCAAATGAAAGACTCCTTTTTCGCTTTGTGTTGGCCTGAAATAAAAGAACAATTTTCACTTGTATTTGCCCCAGTATTTTTGAATGTAAAATACCTATGTTTATGTTTTATAGAAATGAAATGATAATGCATGTGTATGTGAAGACTATGCTAGCATGTGAAATGCATGGAAAGTCAAAATTTATGTATAAGATACATGATGCATGTTGAATGCTAAGATTTTCAAATGATCTTGTTAGGTTTACGACTTCATCAAATTAAATATTTTGATGATAACAAACTCAAGTTGTGGTACTAATGATTTTTTTAGTGTTTCAAAGTATTTATTATGTAGAGTTCAAAAAGACGATTTCCATGCATCTTGAATCGTTTTAATCGAAGTCCAAACGACAAAGATATGAATAAAAGAAGATTGAAAACTAATTTTGATGGTCAATGACATGACAATGACGTGGCAAAGATGGATCAACCATGAGATGACAATGACGTGGAAGAGAGATGAAAAGAAAAGTTAGCCCCATTTAATCTCAACCATCCATTCTTTTAATATGATAGACAACCCTATTCACCCCCTCTAGTGTTGCCATTAGATCTCACAATTGGTATCAAAGCGGTTAGCTCGGATTTTTGTTTCAAAAAGTATTTTAAAATCATATTTTTCACTACTTTGATTTTTTTTATTTTATTAAATCTGAATTTTTGTGTTTCTTGAAAAAGAAAAAAAGTTTGAAAATCTATATTTTAAAATTCAATTTCACTATAAATCTAATTTCTTAGAAATTTGTTTTTGAAAACTAATTTTTCTTAAACTTCTAAATCTATATTGTTTAAAAAAGAAACTCTTGAAATATTTTTATAAATCAATTTTGAAAAGTGTTCTAATTTGAAAATCTTTTGAAAATTATTGTGTTTAATCTTCTTTTTTTTTTAAAAAAAGTAGTTTGAAAAATTAATTGTTCAAAATTTAATTGTTCGAGCTTATGGCAATCATTGGAATAAATGGGTTCATTGAGGGTCAATCTACCACTAGGCCACCTCTCTTTGACGGAAATAATTATGCTTGGTGGAAAACTAGGATCAGAATTTACTTGATTTCAATTGACTACAATTTGTGAAAAATTGTCTCTAAAGGTCCTTTAGTTCCAATTAAGTTAGTTGCAAATAAAGACGTGACTAAAGAAGTCGCTAAAGAGAAAAATGAGCTAAATGAAGAAGACAAAAAGAAATTATCAATAAATGCTATAGCCATGAATTGTTTGTTTTCTGCTTTAAGTTCTGATGAATTTAATCAAGTCTCTGCATGTAATTCTGCTAAAGAAATATGAGATTTACTTGAAGTAACTCATGAAGGAACTAATCAAGCTAAAAAGTAAAAAAATTAGCATGGTTGTTCACAGTTATGAATTATTTAAAATGGATGTTGATGAGTCTATCTCTGATATGTTTACAAGATTTACAAATATTGTGAATGCCTTGAAAGGATTAGGAAAAACATACTCTACATCAGAAAATGTGAGGAAGATCCTTAGGTCGTTGCCAAAAAGTTGGGAAGCCAAAGTGACAGCAATTCAAGAATTCAAAGATTTGTCAAAACTACCTTTGGAGGAGCTTGTTGGATCTCTCATGACACATGAAATCACCATGAAAGGAAATATGGAAGATGATGTTAAAAAGAAAAAGAGTTTGGCATTGGAGACTACTTTTAGTCAAGATGACTCTAAAAGTGAAGATGAATTCAATGATGAAGAAGTTGCCTATTTGACCAAGAAGTTCAAGAAGCACCTCAGGAAGAGAAATTTCTTCAAGAAAAATAATGGTCAAGATGCTAAAGGAGAAAAGAGTAATAGAGACTCAATCATTTGCTATGAATGCAAAAAACCTGGACATGTCAAGTATGATTATCCTCAACGAAAATCATGTTGAAAGAAGAACAAGAAAGCCATAAAAGCTACATGGGATGAAAGTGATGACAGTGACTGTGATATTGATGAAGAAGTAGCTAACAAAAAATGTTATATGGCTTTTGGAGATGAAGACGACAACAATGAGGCAAGTCTTGGAAATCTTACTTTTGATGAGCTTATAGATGCTTATAATGAGATTAAAGATGAATTTGAAAGTTTTGGTCGCAAATATATGTCTCTTAGAAAGAAGAATACTAGGTTACCTAATGAGAATAATGACATACTAATTACGCTAGATATCTTAACAGAAGAAAATGAGACATTAAAGAAAGATCTTGTTCTATCCAATTTAAATTTGAATGCTTTAAAAGAGGAGTATCAAATTTTAGTAAAAGAAAATAAAGATATATCATCCACTCTTTTAAAATACGAATGGACAAAAGAACTTAGATATCATGATGGGCAAGCAACAAGGCATCTTTGATAAAAGTGGTTTAGGTTATAAACCAAATAAAAAGCAAAGAAAATTTAAAAACTACTTTGTCAAAGAAAACAATATGTCTTCAATCATTTGTCATGCTTGAGAAAAATATGGTCATAAAGCTTATGCATGTAATATGAAGAAGTTTGACACTTTAAATAAGAATACAAAAAGATGGATTCCTAAATTTATGCTAACTAACCCCCAAGGACCTAACAAATTTGGGTACCTAAGGTTATATCTTGAGAACTATTTTTTTGTAGGTATGTTTGAGATCCACGAGAAATAAATGGTACTTGGACAGTGGATGCTCAAAACACATGACTGAAGACCACACAAAGTTTGCATAATTAAAAAAGAAAGATGAAGGATACGTTACCTTTGGTGATAACAAAAAAAGTAAAATTATTGGCAAAGGTAACATAGGTAATGGTTCTATTTTTTTTTTTATTGAAAATGTCTTACTTGTTGATGGTTTAAAGCATGATTTGTTAAGTATTAGTCAATTATGTGATAAAGGTTATAGAGTAATTTTTAATGATAAAAATTGTCAAATTGAAAATGCATGTGATGAAAAAATTTTGTTTATGGGAAATAGAGATAAAAATGTTTACACTATAGACTTAGTTAATTGTCACATGGTAGATAATAAATGTTTGTCTGTTTTGCATGATGACTCTTGGTTATGGCATAGAAGGCTAGGACATGCTAGCATGCATTTAATTTCAAATATTTCTAAGAAATCCCTTGTTAGAGGTCTTCCAAAACTAAACTTTGAAAAAGATAAAATTTGTGATGCTTGTCAAATGCGTAAACAAACTAAGTCATCTTTTAAACCAAAGAAAAAAATTTCTACTTCTAGGCCTATACAACCATTACACATGGATCTTTTTGGTCTGACTATAATTGCAAGTCTAAATGGAAAACAGTATGCTTTTGTCATAGTTGATGATTTTTTAAGGTTTACTTGGGTTTTATTTTTATCTCATAAGGATGAAGCTTTGATATCTTTCATTACTCTTTAAAAAAGAATTCAAAATGAAAAAGGTTTTATGATTTAAAAAATTAGAAGTGAACATGGAAAAGAATTTGATAACGTTTCTTTTGAAAAATTTTGTGATGAAAATAGTATTTCTCATAACTTTTCCTCTTTAAGAACACTCCAACAAAATGGTGTTGTAGAAAGGAAGAATCGATCTTTACAATAGTTAGCCACCTCCATGTTCAATGAATATAATTTACAAAAATATTTTTGGGCTGAAGCTGTTAATACTGCATTTTATGTGATGAATCGAGTTTTAATAAGACTCATATTGGATAAAACCCAGTATGAGCTTTTCAATAATAAAACTTCAAATATCAATTATTTCAATGTCTTTGGTTGCAAATGTTTCGTTTTGAAAGACAAAACAAAACTTGGATAGTTTGAATCCAAAACTGACATTGACATATTCTTAGGATATTCTACATGTAGTAAAGCATATAGAGTCTTTAATAAAAGAACTCTTGTAGTTGAAGAGTTAATGAATGTTGTTTTTGATGAAACATGTGTAACCTCAAGTAAAGTTTCAATTAGTGATGAATTAGAAAAGCCACTTGATGTCTTAAGCATTAAAGACAAAGACTCAAAAATAGTGGAGAAGAATACTAAAAAAGAGCCAGAGGAAACTCTTCCTCAAGATTGGAAATTCTCTACTCATCATCATCAGGAGCAAATAATAGGTGATGTATCACAAGGGGTAAGAACTCGCTCTTCTTTAAATGCATTAAATATTATTGCTTTTGTATCTAAAATTGAACCAAAATCTTTTAAAGATGCTGAATCAGATGAGTTTTGGTTAATTGCTATGCAAGATGAGTTAAATCAGTTTGAATGAAACAATGTATGAGAATTAGTCCCTCGTCCTAGTAATCATCCTGTTATAGGTACAAAATGGGTATTTAGAAATAAAATGGATGAGTTTGGTAATATTGTTAGAAATAAAGCTAGGTTAGTTGCACAGGGGTATAGTCAAGAAGAAAGAATAGATTATGAAGAAACTTTTGCTCCTGTAGCTAGACTTGAATCAATTAGAATGTTGCTTGCATTTGCATCTCATAAAAAAGTTACCTTATTCCAAATGGATGTAAAAAGTGCCTTTTTAAATGGTTTTATAATGGAGGAAGTTTATGTTGAACAACCTCTTGGTTTTGAAAGCTTTGGTAATCTGAATCATGTTTTTAAATTGAATAAAGCTCTTTATGGTCTTAAAAAGGCTCCTAGAGCTTGGTATGATCATTTAATTAAATTTTTGCTTGATAATGGTTTTAAAATGGGACACATTGACACTACACTCTTTATTCAAACCAAAGAAAATAATATCTTGTTAGTGCAAAATTATGTGGATGATATTATTTTTTGTGCTACTAATTCTTCTTTATGTGAAGAATTCTCTAAATGTATGCACAATGAGTTTGAAATGAGCATGATGGAAGAACTCAAGTTCTTTCTTGGGCTTCAAATCAAACAACTTGAAGATGGAATTTTCATTAATCAAGAAAAGTACACAAAGAATCTACTCAAGAGGTTCAAGTTCGACAATGCAAAAATTTCAAAGCCTCCAATTAGCACAACTACAAAACTGGATAAGGACGAGAAAGGTAAAAACGTAGATATTAAAGCCTATAGAGATAGATTGGATCCCTGCTTGACTTAACTGCAAGTAGACCTGATATTATGTTTAGTGTGTGCATTTGTGCTAGATTTCAAGTCTGTCCTAAAGAATCACACTTACATGATGTAAAAAGAATATTTAAATATTTTCATGGCACTACCAACTTAGGCTTGTGGTATCCTTAGAATGCATCTCTAGATTTGATTGCTTATTATGATGCTGATTTTGCTTGTAGTTTAACTGATAGAAAGCACTAGTGGAACTTGTCATTTTCTAGTAAGCTCATTAGTCTCATGGTATAGTAGAAAGCAAAATTATGTTGCTTTATCTACTACTAAGGCCGAATACATTGTTGTTGCAAGTTGTTGTTCCCAAGTTTTATAGATGAAACAAATATTACGAGATTTTGGTTTAAATTTTGAACAAGTGCCTATCTTTTGTGATAATACCAGTTCAATAAATTTAACCAAAAATCCTATTCAATACTCTAGGACAAAGCACATAGATATTAGACATCATTTTCTTAGAAAGCATGTACAAAATAGAAACATTGTGATTAATTATATTCCTACAGAAAATCAAGTAGTAGATATTCTCACCAAAGCATTAAATGAAGAAGCATTTTGTAAGAATAGACTTGCACTTGGGATCATTCGTATTTGATTGTTAATTGTGGTGGATATGGAGAATATTTTCTTAAAACGTATTGTTCAATTAAGGGAGAGCATTGAACTTTATTTGTTTAATTTTGGTGTGTTATGCATGAATTCAGAAATTAAGGGGGAGCTAAAACTTACTTATATTATTGTGTAATACCCGACTTTTGTATTTTAAGTTGTTTTTTGTAAAAATAATAATAAAATAATGCAAGGGTATTTTAGTAATTTTTGAAAAGAGCATTTTAGTAATTTTGTTAAAGAAATGGCAAAAAGGTAATTTGGAATTTTTTTAAAAAAGAAAAAACATAGAAAAAGAAAAAGAAAGGAATTTAAAAAGTATTATAATAATAATAATAATAATTATTATTATTATTAATATTAAAGTGGAGTGATATTTATCATGTAAAAAAATGGAAATTTTGAAAAGCTCATCGGAGAAGAGAAAAGGAAGTCGGTTTTTTTAAAAAAATTCTTCTCAATTTTCTCAATTGGATGAAATTAACGGTGGGAAATCATCATAAATTTTGTAATTTGGGTTGAACTGAAGAGAAGAAGAAGATGAGAAGAAAGAAATTTGAAGAAAGAAAAGAACGGAACCCGAGAGTAAGGCTAGAAAAAAAAACTGGGCAATTTTACATGAACATAGTGGAAAGAATAATGAAATTGAGCTCAATTCTTGACCAAATTGAGTTCAATTCTTGACCAAATTGAGTGAAACTTCTGTCTAAATTTTGTAGAAAAGAGAGAGGAAGCTGAAGGACAACTCAATTTGAAGAAGGTTGGCCAATAAGACCAAGAAAATCGAGAAAGAAACTCGTCGGCGCTGGAAATTTACAGTTTTGAGTAATTAAAGTTTTTGAAGAAATTGAAGAGGTTAGAGTTGAAATTGCAACTTTACATTTTGTGGTAAGCTCAATAAGAAGTCCCTCTTTGATTTCGTAACAATTAATTTGAATAATTTCAGCTGGAAGTGACGAATTTGAATTTTGAAATTTGTAGAAAAACTCGTCAGAAAACAGCGCAACAATATTTTCAGCTTGAGTTCCCGTGGACTGAGAGCAAATTAGATGACCAAATCTTGAGGTAATGTAGTTTAAGTTATGGATAATTGAATGGTAATAGTTAGAACGTCCAACTTTTGCTAAAAAAGAAAATTTTATCGCTGGAGTGTCACCAGAGTTGTGGCCGAAACACTGAGCAAAATTGGAGGAAAAATTGAAGGTTGAAGATGAAGTTTTAGTCTGTCAGTCATTAAAAGTTTGATATTAAAGCCTACTGTCATTATTTCTCCATCATTAAAGCCTAAAAACAAAATGCTTCATTTTTCTTAACCCGATTAGGATAATTATTGTTAAATGCCTATTTTACCCTTGATTAAGGAACAAATTAAGGGATATTTAGGAAATTTAACCTAAGAACGAATGTTAATTATCGGCTCCGTTTAATCTGTCGGTTTTGGACGATTTTCAAAGAATTAAACGATCAGAGAAATTTACGAACCGAGAACGCTCCATCAAGTTTTTGAGTGACTTACAATTTTTAAATATGATTTTAAAGCATGAATAGTATGAATTTCTTTAAAATGTTTTCGAGTTTACACGTTTTACGAGGTAAACTTCTTAAGAAAAATGTATTGAATGTTTATGATTTCTTCATGCCAAAATATAGATGATTTATGATTTTACGTATGCTAGTAAGCATGATTTGATGTGTTTAAAGATCGAAGATATTTTACGTTTTACAAGATTTTCGTAAAGTATGATTTAAGCATGCTTTAGTATTTCTAAATAAAATTCCAGTATGATTGAATGATCTAAGTTTCATGAATATTTCTTATTGAATACTAAAGTCCAAGGTATTTAAGAACTATTTAAGTGATTTACGAGAATTTCAGTACAAGCATGTGTATTCATGATTGAGCCTGAGGCTAGTATACTAAGTGTGCACACTAAATTTCGCTGCCTTGAGTGCTGGGTTTGCACCACTATGACAAAGACGTTGTAAGCGGTGGCTCCGCTACAACGTAGATAGCGCTGTCGTAAGTGTTGAGCTTGCTTCATTGCGACAAAGATGTTGCTGATGTTGGCTCCACTGCAACGTAGATTTCGCTGTCGTTAGTGCTAGATTCGCCCCACTACGACAAAGACGTTATAAATGCTCGCTCCACTATAACATAGTATCACTTTCGTGCGTGTTGAGTTAGCTCCACCACGACAAAGACGTTGTTGGTACTGATCCCACCATAACGTAGTTATCACTGTTGTTAGTGTTGAGATGACTCCATTATGACAAAGACGTTGGGAGTGCTGGATTTTCTCCACTACAATGTAGTTAAAGGATTACACATAGTTTGTTAAAGTTTTCAGTTACAGATTATTTGCAAAAGCTTTCAGTTATGCATTGCTTAATGAAAGATTTAGAAACAAATTGCTTTGCAAAGTTTATGACATGTTTCAGTAGTATGATATTTATTTATTTCTAAAGGATGTGATTTCTAAAGTATGTATTTAAAGTATTTTCAAGTTTATGAATGATTTCTAAAGTATGTTGTTTATAAATTGTCAGTCACTGGGCGTTAGCTCATTCTTTCAAATATTTTCTCACTTTTCAGGTAGATATCGTGATTCTCGAGCCTGACTTATAACTGCCTGTCTGCGGTCGAGTTTGAGTTTTATTTTAGGTCATAATCATGACTCTTCATATGCATGTTTTGGTCTGTAAAATATTATAACAAGTGTGTTGGGTGGTATGAGACACCTATGAGATCAGATATGTACGTAAATTTTTATTTATATGTTATCTGTTATTTTCGCTGCATGTTTTTCAAGTAAGATGAGTAAAGTCGTCAGTGAGTTCCGTTAAGTTAGGAACGTTACTTGCTGGCTTCACGCCATCTCTTAGGCTAAGAGTAAAGAGTCTGGGAGAGGGTGTGACATTACATTTTTTTGGTGATAACAAAAGGGGGAGAATAATTTTTTAGGTCGTAGAAGCTATTGGATAATTTGTCATCATAAAAAAGGGGGAGATTATTAGCTTTAGGGTTTCAATCAAACCAAATATTTTGATTATAACAAACTCAAGTTGTGGTACTAATGATTTTTTTAGTGTTTCAAAGTATTTATTTTGTAGAGTTTAAAAAGACGATTTCTGTGCATCTTGATTTGTTTTAATCAGAGTTCAAACGACAAAGATATGAGTAAAAAAAGATTGGAAATTAATTTTGATGGTCGATGACATGACAATGACGTGACAAAGATGGATCAACCACGAGATGACATGTGTCAAGTTGTTGAAGAGAGATGAAAAGAAAATTTATCCCCATTTAATCTCAACCATCCATTCTTTTAACCTAGATCCAATGGTTCAGGTTAAACCCTACTTTTTTATAATCAATCATTCCTTCATCTTACTAGCCACCCTTTTCTTTGAAAAAAAAATCCAGCAACCTCATAGAATTCAATCTATCATTCAAGTGCTAAAAAATGATCGATTCTTATCATTTTTCTCAATTTTTGTAAGTGTAATTGCTGAGAGAAAGTTGTTGGAGTGTTGTGAAGCAAAACTTGTGAATCTTACCTACTTAGAGGTGAAGTGTTTTTGTTTAGTTTTTTTTATTGGAATTTTGTACTAAGATGTGGGTGCACCTTGGGTTGTGTGAAAAAGAAATTGATTAGATCTTGAACTAGTGAAAAGGATCTGGGTTTCTCTTTAACCCAGGTAGAAAAAGAGGGCCGTGTAGGTTTTGTTCTTACGTGAAAAAGAACTTAATAAAGTGGCCAAGAAGCTTGGAGAGTGGACGTAGGCACGTTGCTGAACCATTATAAATTCGGTGTCATGTCTTCCCCAAACTTACTTTACTTTTGCATTGTTTATTTTTAAACTTTTTAGATTGCTTGTTAGATTTATCTTGTTTTTGCTTGCAAAATTAAAAATTGGTAGACAATCCTATTCACCTCCCCTCTAGTGTTGCCATTAGATCCTACAGATCTTGACCAAGATTCCTAACACCTAAGTGGAATTTAGTCCATGTTCACACAAATAAATGTAAGATTTTTGTATGACAACCAAATGCAAGAATCCTCTTACACCATAACTATATGTTGGCCTAAAATGAACAACCTTTGCATGAATATCAAGATATTTTCTTTCATTCTTAGAAGAGAATTGAGATTTTTTTTTTTTTTACAATATAACAATCATCTTGTTTATTTTCACCTTTCTTATTAATCAATATCTAATATAAAAGTCATGACTAATCAAATTTGTCTTTGTAATAAGAAGTGAGCACGTTTTCCTTTCTTTTCTTTTCTTTCTTTCTTTCTTTTTTTTTTTTTTTTTGAATGCCTTAGTGAAAATTTGTTTATGGTCCTGGATTATTCAATGATGATTTCAACTGAGAAAGGCTTGGTTGGGCTCATGTAAAAGGTGTATTAAGTCTATACACGAATTATATCATGTCAATAGTATCAAGTAGGTGAGCTCAATTGGAAGCATATTTTGGGATAGATATAAGGATAATTTAAACCATATTAAGCTTTGTTGGCTCATTCGAAAAGTGTTTTGAGATCTATATAATGATAATCCCAATTTTATCAACCAGGTGAGCACATTGAAAAAGGGCTATGAGATGAGTATATGTATAATCAAGTAGGGCTCGAGAGAAATTTATGCAAGGGAGTTCTCAATCAAATTTTAATTGGTGGGCTATTTTAGAGAGATCTTCTTGTATTACTTAAGATAGCCAAAAAGTAAATCAAATTATTGCTTTATTATGTTAAATCGTCTCATAAACTCAATCCTTGCAAAGAATGTAAAGTGAAGCAAAAGATATTTGACCTCAAGCTTATGTATGAGAATGAAGTTAAAAAATAAGAAAGCACAAAAGCTTTTATTTGATGAAGCTTAAGAATAAATCTCATGAACAATAAGAGGTTAATTTTTTTAATGGGTGAAAGATATTAAAGGAAAAAATTACTTTAATTTTCATTTGGATAATAATTCTAAGGGTAGATCGTTGTTTTTAAGATCTTATTTGTATATCTCGTCAACTTCTCTGAGTTGACTCAATACACTTTGGTGAAAATATTCCAATCTAGTCTTCGATAGCGCGACTCTATTTCAGCTTCTATTGTCTTGAATGTGAAAGGTTTTTTTCAACTTTTTTTTTTTTTGCTTTCAAGCCTTTTTTTTTGCTTTGCTAACAGAAAGATTGACTGCTAACTCTATTATTTGCCCTAGTTTGTGGGACCTTTGCACAATAATGCATATAACAACTTTACCCAATGAGCTTGATGAGTTTGACGATTTGATGGTTTTTTCAACTTGATGAATCTCTAGTTGATATCTTGCCCCAGTATGGCCATGCAAATGACAACTTTGACAATTTGATGGTTTTTTCAATTTGATAAATCTCTGGTTGATATCTTGCCCCTATTTATGGGATTCGTTTGTGCAACAATGCAGATGACAACTTTATCCAATGAGCTTGATGACTTTGATGATTTGATGGTTTTTCCAATTTGATGAATTTCTCGTTGCTACTTTGCCCAGTTTGTCGAATCTTTTGTGTGACCATGCAAATGACAAACTTGCCTGATGAGCTTGATGACTTTAACGATTTGATGAATCTCTGGTTGATATCTTGCCCCAGTTTGTGAAATCTTTTGTACGATCATGCACATGACAACTTTATCCAATGAGCTTGATGACTTTGACGATTTAATGGTTTTTTCAATTTGATGAATCTCTGGTTGATATCTTGCCCCTGTTTATGGGATCCTTTTGTGCAACAATGTAGATGACAACTTTATCCAATGAACTTGATGACTTTGACGATTTGATGGTTTTTCCGATTTGATGAATCTTTTATTGCTACTTTGCCCCAGTTTGTGGAATCATTTGTAAAACATTGAGTACTTTGCAGGCTTGTCTATGCCCCAATGTGATGAATCTTAGCTTGTATTTCAACCTTGCTCTACCTTGATGAATCTTGTGCAACTTTGATTTAAATTAAAATATGATCAATTTATTTACACTGATTGCTCCAGCTATAATATGAGTGTGGTCATGACCTACTCAGTTTGACCTTTTTTTTTTGTGTTTTTTCTCTTTTTTTTCTTTTTTCTTTTTCCCCTTTTTTCTTTTGAGTATTTCTTTTTTTGCCACTTTTTTTTTACAAACACAACCATGTAACAGAATAAATTAGGACGCAATCATATAAAAGTTGAACACATATATGTAACATCAAATAACTGTAAGATCCATTTTATGGCATATGCTAGAAGACATCTGTTTATGTCAGTGCTTCACTGAATGTTGATAAAGTTGTATCTTGAGCAACTCGTTGAAATAAACAATGATATAAGATTATTTCTCAAGTTACTACTTATCGAATCCTTAAAATCATTATCCAAAATTTATCGAAAAAAGGAAAGAGAAATGATGTATTAAGAAATGAAAAAAGGATTTGACGGAAAACATTTAGATGAGAATTCAGTGCATAAAGTTATGACACTAGAGTACAGTGTAACGAAATTGCAGATATTGAGCTATAGAGCGATCAAACTTATAAAGTTCAACTTTCATTACTTTCCAAACCTTCCTAGTAATACAAAAGGTGCGCAATTATAGGAATTTGGCTTTAAAGTTGCACATTAGGGATAAAAACATATATTTCATATAGTTTGTCCCAGTTTATAGACTTATCCATTGGCTAGTACTTTAATAACATGGCAAACATACTGTCTAAAGTAGCTTGAAATGTGGCATAACATGATATGTACGGAGATGTCTAAAAATGGTTGAGACCTTGCAAATTTAATCACTCTTTCCACATAAATGAAAGCATTCATAAGACTTTTTTTCCAACTTTTTCTTTCTTGTTTTTATCATTTTTCTTTCTTTTTTTTTTTTGGTGCTCACTCCTTACACAATGATTCATACTATTTGCTTATGACTTTGGTTAACATTTTAATTAACGAGAATGGTGAGAATAAACAAAAATATCTTTTATTGACAAAATTATGGAGATCGAAAAATTTTGTTCTCTTTTCCCAATTTTTGTATGTTATAAAATCCTTGTTCAAGATAAAAAGAAAACATGACCCTCTAAAGTCTTGGTGAACTAGGACCACAAGATGATTAAAAGAAATAGTATTTATCCCCAAATGAGAAATTATCTCAATGCATGTAAATGTAGTGCATGGAACTGACTTTATGGATCATATAATGCATGAAACCAATTATGAGTGAAATGGATGCACTAGAAAGTACCATAATATCCCTAGGCTAGTATGCTTTGAACTATGAACACTTTTCCATGACGCATCCAATAACTTGGCGAACTAGGATCACAAAATGATTGGAACAAATAAAATCCTAATAATTATCCCAAAGTGTAAAATTTTTTCAATGCATGTAAATGTGGAGCTGACTTTATGGAACATATGATGGATGAAACCGTTAATGAAGGTCGTAAATGCAACAAGCAAGAAATGTAAAATTTCAAGGCTAGTATTACTTTGAAAATAGAAATGTATGAACATTTTCCTTATGATGCATGCACTTTGATAAAAAAAATGTATATTAAGTCAAATGAGGGTGAGTGAAAGTAATTAAAATTCTTGCCAATTTATGAAAATAATGCATGATGCTAAAAAAACATGGTTATATCATAAACAATTATTTCCAACATGTTTGATGCATGACATAGATGCAACTATTGTCTTTTTCTTTTGGTATTTTCAAACTTAATCTACGTGAAGACCAAAAGAACAATTTTGGTTATATGCATGACATGATTGTAACTACTGTTTTCATTTTTCTGTAGTTTTGTAATCTATGTGAATGCATACACTAAAAATGATATGATGAAAAATTAAAACTTAGTGATGTACAAGACATTGACATTTGATGCGTGCATATGAATGCAACTAATTTTTATTTTATTTTTTAGAAGATTTTTTTTTAATACTAGGTATTTGTTTTTATTTTTTGAAAATCTGTTTTTTTTTTCTCCCAATCTAAATAATGCAAAAAAAATAAAAGAATAATGAAGAATCAAGTGTGATGTATGAAATGCAAAAATTAATGAACTTATGTGCAAAATGTTCAAATGCATAACATGGAAAGAAAGGAAGATGTGTTTTATTTTTGCAAGAAAGGTAAATAATTTGAAGATAACAAAATTGTGAGTAAGATGACACTATTCAATTATTGGTGAATAAACATCATAAAAATGAAAGGAAAAAAAATGTGATTTTGCATGAGGTATCAAATGAATTTTTTTTATATGTATAAACAAATGAAAATGTTACATGAGATTATGAGATGATATAACATATGAAATTAAAAATATTGGTCCAAAAGAACATATGAATGGTTAATGAACTTAAAGATTAAATGAAAAAAAAAACTAGAAAATCAAACAAGATATTTACAATGAGTTCAGAATGTGCACCTTGAACTTTGAATACATAAAGAAAATAAACATACGTGTAATATCAACAAAATTGGTAATGTTCAAACTTTGGATAATTATTGGCTAGCTCTAGGATGCATGATAGTGTAAAGTTGGGTTCTAACAATCCTAGAAAATGAAAAGACCCCCAAATTAACTTCAATGTCAAAAGAGTAACAAATGAGTCAACTTGAGCGAGATTTTTTCATGTGCCTGCACAAGTGACTGAGTCCATCGAAGGTCAACACTACTCTATGCTCAATTCTAATCCTATAGGATAGGAGCCCGGGTAGAGGACTTGTGAATATGTAGATGCATAGTACTATGCAAAATGAAATTGCAGAAAGAAAATAGTACAAAAATATCTACCATGAATCACATAAAAGAAAACAACCAAATGGACCAACAAATTATCATAGAATAATAATAGATAAAATGCAATGGCTTGACTCTCTTAAGATGGTCCCAGTGGAGTTGTCAAGTTGTCGCAACGTGATCGCGACAAGGAGCGACCAATGTTATCTTTTAAGAATCACTTAAAATAGATAATTTTGGAGTTGCCACCAACCATATTAAAGACGTGATTGGTCGCCTAAATAAAAAAAAATATTGGTCTAGTAAATTCAGTGATGAGTTCTGGAGTCCTTTGTGTATAGGGAAGGTGTTAGTACCTTACAACACCCGTGAAAACAGTTATAAAATTTAATCTATTATTATTCAGATTAGAAAATTATTAAGGTCCACAAAGTTTTATTTTGCTTTATTTTCAATTGTCTCCGGTTTATTAGTTCACATTTTAGAAATAAAACATTAACTAATAATTATGAGTGACATCAGAGTCATCAATAAAAATGAAAATTTATTTTGGATTTCTAAAATAATTTTCACACCTCAAGAATATTATAGCATCAACTTTGATATTTTAAATCTCCATCGTCGGTATTTGAATGAGAAATTTCATGTATTTAAGGAATTAATAAATTCCAAAAAAGAAAACTACTCAGTCTCATTTTAATTTAAAAAATATTGTCATTGATTGTTGAAATTCAAATTTTAATTTTATGTAGATGATTTCAAATTTAGAATTTTAAATTAGATATGTTTCATATATTTATGGATTTTTAATAATAAAACCCAAATACTACTTGTTTTTATGTATTTTTCTAAAAATAATTCATCAACTAGAGAATTTTCATGTATTTATGAATTAGAATAAATCACAAAAATGACACTATTAATTCTCAAATTTAATTTTGGCTAGACATTTCATGTATTTATGAAATTTTACCAAAAGCAAAACCATAAAGAGAACACTACTATATCCTGAAACCAATTATTAATTACTTCAATTTTCAACTTAAGAAATACTTTGTGAAACTTTTTTTTTATAATAATAATAACAACAATAATAATAGTAATATGGCAGTGCACTAAATTCATGCTCGAATGAAGAACACAAATCCAGCAAACCAATTATACCACAATAATTAATTTCACAATAATTAATTTAGAGGGTTACAAAGGAAGAAAACAAAATAAATATTGTTATTGAAACTTACTGTAAACATATGAGTGAAAAATAAAATATTAAAAAAATCACAATGATTGAATGGTAGATAATTTCAAAGAACCCAATTGCGGATAATTTGTAAATTGGAAAGATCTTAAATTTTCTCTATCCATTGAAATGAGATTTGATTTTCTTTAGCAGGAAAGGAAAAAGAGCTTTGTTTTTTTTTAAAGAAACAAATTTTAATAGAAGATTTTATCTTTTTTTTTCTTTAAAAATTAAAAGAGATTTGGGCATGAATAAAATAGAAGATTTTATCCCAATACAGTAAAAGAGAAAGAAAAAAATTAAAAAATTTCGCCCAATTTTTCTAATATGAAATTAAGGAGGTTCCTAAAGATGAAGAACAATAAAATTAGAGGGGAAAAAACGAAGAGCAGTAAAATAAGAGAAAAAAATGGAGATACCTTCCTTCTCCTGCTTTGAGTACCATCTCCGTGTTAAAAGAAAAATGATCCTTCCTCCCTTTATCTATGTGAAAACGAAAGGAAAAAAATTGTTTTTTTTAGGTTTGTTTTTTTTCACTACAAGAAATCCCACCTACAATGACAATTTTGAATAGTGAAAATGATAGGGGGGAAGATAAAAAGTGTCATCTTTTCCTAAAACCACGTTCTGACGGAAAACGACAGACATTTTTGGATTTCCAGTAATTCGTGACTCGTTTTTCGCATAACGAAAAGACGACGAGAAAAATACGTCATCTTTTTCCATTAATGTTTTTATCTTCTGCCCTAACATTAAAAAAAATGCACGTCCCATTCTTTTCTCATGTTCTGCCCGATGTCATTTCCTTCTTTCGCCCAACTGCCCAAGCTCCTCTGTCTTCAACGTTCGCCAGGTCCACCGTTGGAGGTCCACACACTCCAGCACGTTTCAACGTTTGGCGTCGCGTCTTTGTGTTCATCGTCCACCTTCGTCTCCGTCAACAGCCACGCCAAACCTATTTTGTCGTGCAATATACAAGCCAAAATTAATTCGCCCACTTCAAGTTTGTTTCCTTTATTTTCATTGCCCACACTCAATTCACCTTGGCAAACTAGGTAGGTAAATCTATTAAATGTTTGTGTCCAAAAAGCATGTCCAACACTTTCTCTCATTACATACGTTACACTGTGTTTGATGAAATGCCTCCATGAAATACTTTGTTGCTTTTTCTTTTATTTTTGTTTGTTCCAATAGAAAATCGAACCTTGAACCATTTTGTATAATTTTTTGTTCCTAAACCATGGATTTGAATTATATAATGTTTGTGGAAATGATGGCACACTGTAAAACGTTGACATTTTTGTTATAATCTGTGTCTTGTATAATACAAGTTTTTATTTTCCGAACTGTATTGAATTTTTAAAAATAGACAATCTATTTCTTGCCCAATTGCATTGAAGCATGAAGTGTGTCAAATTATGCCTTGTTTGATTTTATTTTACTAATGTTAATTGCGATAGACTCACTCTTTACTCGTTCAATGTATTTGTAGGAATGATTTTCAACCAAGTTGTAAGTTTGTTTAGGGCTATGTATTTGCTAAATTGTTACTTTTGTACTACAGTTTAGGCAATGTCAATCCTGTTATTAAACTAGTATACTTATGAATTAAGCAAAAAATCTCATCTCCATCTTAGTAACATTGAGCAAATTTGTTTGTCAATGCGTCACTATGTTTGGGTTGTCAATTTAGTTTCAGGGACTAGTTATTACTATGTTTGTTGTAAACAGGTGTGTGAAACAGCCACTAGGGAATATTTTTTACAATGGACAAATCATGGATGATGGAGAATATGATGTCTAGGGAGTATGAAGTAGAAGTTGAAACTTTTATTGAATTTGGTTTACGTAATGCCAAAGGTTTCAATTCAATTAGGGGTCCATGTTTGAAGTGTGGGAATCGTGTGTCCAATGAGGTTTCAATAGTTAGATATCATTTATATGCAAATGAGATTGACCAAAGTTATAAAGTGTGGTTCTGGCACGATGAAGATTTGATGGGGGAAAATCATAACATTCGATGTTAGAGTGGAAATGAAGAAAACATTGAGGACGATGATGATTTATTCAATGTACTGAATATTGTTCAAATTGTGCACGATCAATTTTCTGACGTGTCGAACATGTTTGACACTATGATGCTAAGAAGCCTTTATACCCTAGATGTAAAAAAATTCAATATTGTCAGCCTTAGTTAGATTATTAAACCTAAAGGTCAGGTTCAGATGGTGTAATTTGAGCTTTTCAGAATTATTGGTGATTATTAGCAAGTTATTGCCTGAAAAAAATGAAATTCCAGTATCCATGTATGAAGCAAAAAAAAAAAAAAAACACACATATTGCCTTAGGCTTGAGTTATCAAAAAATCGATGCATCTCCAAATGATTGTTGTCTCTATAAAAAAGAGTATGAAAACTTCAGTAAGTGTCCAAAATGTAGCTTGTCGAGATGAAAGAGAATTAAGAACACCACAGAAGTGATGAAGGGAGTTGCTGCTAAACAACTTTGGTATTTTCCAATTGTTCCAAGGTTTGTAAAGATATTCAAGAACTACGAACATGCCAAACATTTGTGCTGACATGCAACTGATAGGAAAGTATATGGTATTTTGAGACATCCAGCTGATACTCCATCTTGAAGGTTGATAGATCATTTATGGCCAAGTTTCGGGTATGAACCAAGAAATCTTATACTTGGTTTGTCCACATATGACATTAATTCCTATCGAGATTTATCCACCAAATATAGCTATTGGTCTATGATAACTACAATATACAACCTGTCACCGTGGCTATGTATGAGACGAAAGTATTTGATATTAACAATGTTGATACCAAGTCCAAAACAATCAGGATATGATATCAATGTCTATCTAACACCTTTTATAGATAACCTAAAGCTTATGTGGGATGAAGGTGTTGATGGGATAAAAATCCATCGCAGCGGAAGAAATAGATTAAATAGGCTAAGCATGCTTTTTAGATACAAAATTACAGAGAAAAAATCAACTTACTTTTGGTTGCAGCCTCATAATTTTACAAAACTCCAAATTGTAGCCATCACCAGTTGGAGAATTTTCTATCCTCAGAATAATTGAGGTTTGCCTTGTGGGAACCAATTTTGAAAAAAAATCTTTTGGGAATTTTGGAGGAATAGTAGAGAGATTTATTTTTCTTTTCTGCAGACTTTCTGCCAATCGTAGGTTTTCCAGAAAACACACACTTTCGCAGAACCGTTCTACTACTCCCTTCTTTAGAATGAAGATGTGGAGGTTAGAGAGATATTTGGGAAAACGTGGGATCATCCCACGTTTCAAAAAAAAAAAAAAAAACTCCCACAAGGGAGTTATTAAATTTTAATTAAATTAAAATTAAATTAAATTAATATTAATTAACAAATTAAACAATTAAAATTAATTAAATCATATTTAATTAATATTTCATTTAAATCATATTTAAATGAATATCTCTCATATAACCTA
>JBBPDJ010000003.1:4314771-4393605 GCA_037974625.1 Cucumis cinereus
CCCCCCCCCCCCCCCCCCCCCCTCCCCCCCCCCCCCCCCCCCCCCCCCCCTCCCCCCTCCCCCCTCTCTTCCTGAATTGGAATCTCTGGTTTCTTGTCATGTCATGTTATTTTCAGACAACCTATTTTGATTCATTTTGGTTAATTATCCATGCTTCCTTCCTATTAAACGAGTCTTTTTTTAGACGATCATGGTTTCAAATCTGATACATCTTATATATATTTTTTCTTTTTAGGTTTATCTTAAATACTCCTCCCCTCCTAGAAGTAATTGTTGTGTGATGTCTTCTTGTCTTCTTTTTTTGTTTTCTCAATTTCTCTATTCTCTTGAAGGTTAATGTATTTTTTTCTTTTAGCATTAGACTCCTTTCATTTTATCTAAGAAAAGTTAGGTTTCCTTAGAACTCTGTAAATGCATTGCAAGTATTTGTGCCAATTCGAAGAATAATACCAATTTGTCCCATTCTTCTAAGATAGAAATGCTCGAGTAGTAGCATTTTGAACTTTTACTACTTAGATTTTAAAAACATTGAAGAAAATTGACTCCTTTCCACGTGAGAACGTCAAGGAAATGATGAAAAGCAGTCAATTAAAATAAATATGAGAAAGGGATCAGTTCCAATAGATGACCTTAGTGGTATGCGGATATTGGAGATGAGAAATTTTCATCTTTATTGGCTAAACATATATCTCAAGCGATTCACTTCTGTACTGTTGTGAAACTGGGAAACAAAGTATTCCTTTATGGATTCATTATGCTGCATAGGAAATCTGATTAGTTGAATTCCCCGCCCCCAGGCTAGCTGTGTCTAGCTATTTTCTGCTTGACATTTTTCTAATAGTTGAGAGAATACTTTCTTACAAGAGATGATACAGCATTGTGCAGGATCATGACACCATTGAGACCACATGGCTCGAAATCAAATTTCACAAAAAAATGATTCACATTTAGTAGATGGCGACACAAATCAACAAGACTTCCTTTGGCAACGGATGCAAATCTCGTTCCAGAAGCTTTCCCTATTATCTGTTATCGCTATTTCTGATCAAAATCACAATGGCGAATAACACAGTATCGCTTTCTGTATATATACAGTAGACAATGGACAGTCTCTACAATTTATGACTTGTAAATATATGTTTTTAACAAATTAATGTTTAAGCAACATGGCTTCCATCTTCCTTGTCTTGGCTGCCTTCTTCAGTTTCTCCAATGCCACCAATCCAACTTGCCTTACTCTTTCTCTGGACAACCCTATGCTGAAAAACTCAGCAAAAAGTGCATTTTGTCAGCTAACTTAAAATGACATAAGCATTTTGCTGAGATAAGTTCCTTTGACTTACCGTTTGCTTATTTCCTCCCATGTAAGACATTCATTATCCAGACCATGGTAAAGGCGGATGATCTCTCTTTCTCGGTCCCCGAGTGTCATATTTATGAGTTTGTTAACCTCAGCCTGCCAATATTTTCGAGTGTATTTTAGTCAATTATTCATCTAGTTAAGCAAACTAACTGTCCAATCTTCATCTTATATCGATGAAAATGGTGTAGTTTTTCACTCTCTTAAGTCTATTTATTTTTTTGGTGGTCTATCTATCATCATTTTACCTTCAGAATCCATGTGTCTGTTCCATGCCATGGGTTGTTCTCAAGGCAGTTATCTGCAATATACTGTGAAAACAAAACGATAATGAAATATTCAAGGAGTGGCAAGAACCGGGAACAAAGTTTTAATCATGTTTGCAGAAACAGAGCTGGTATTCGAGGCTTACGCTGTGATGGGTTTCGCCAGGAAGACCATTTAATGAAGGGAATGCTTCTCTGTCAAGCGAAAACACCTTGCTGATTGCCTGAAAGAGATGAGTTGTTGGTTTGGTAAGGAAAATGAAAAACAGATACTCAATAGGAAGGAGCAAAGTCAATTGTTTATTGGAAATTTATAATACCTCTGTGGCATTCTTGACTTTCCTTTTGGACATGTTGAGGGATTCTGCAATCCTCTGAGATTAATAGACAGTGTTAGGAGCAATCCCAAAAAGTTCACAAAGTTTAGTTTAGTTTGCAATTTAATTTGCCTTTGAATGTCAACAATATTTCACTTACATCAAGTGACGGAGTGATTCCTTTCTCTTGCAGTCTAACTTTGGCGTTGCGAATCAATCCTAATCTTTCATGCAAATGAGTTGGCAATCTCAGCGTTCTTGAATTCTCAACTAATGCTCTTGAAACACCCTGTGTATGGATGAAGACATGAACTATCAATGCTTGCACTTGCACCAAGTTTAAGATGCTTACATTAATCGTTTAAGCTCAAAGATTCATTTTTCCTCTCAAAAGGCTCTTGTCCACTCCTTTCACCTCTCCTTTTATTCTAGGCAAATGAACATGTTTGATAAAGTTTCTTATTCCATTTTACCTCCACCAAATTCGTATTCATTTTCTTTTGTAGGAAAATATTTCTCTTTCAATTTTACGAAATAAGAAAACTGTTGCAAAACTATGAATGATATCCGATGTTTTGGTTTGTAATGAGGTATCCATTTTTTTTCCTAAGAATTTATAATCTCACCTGCCGTATCCACCAATAAACATAGGTTGAGATTTTAAACCCCTTTGAAGAATCAAACTTCTCAATCCCACGGAGAAGTCCAATCAAGCCGCCCTACATTTAAACACAAGCAAATTCTTCAATTGGAGGGAAGCTAATAATTGGGTGTAGAGTTAAGTTGTACGATGTTGTCACAAGCTTTTCACCTGAACTAAGTCAGCCATTTCAGCTCCCAAGTTATCATATCTTTGTGCAATAGACATTACCAAACGAACATTGCTCATCGCTAGCTTCTCTCTTGCCAAGGAACATTCTATCACTCTTGATCGTAATTCGGCACGGGAAATTTTAAGTGATATTGCTAGTTGGTCTTCAGAGGGCTCACATCCTAGTCTTTCTTTTAGTCTGAGAGCAAGTGTAAAGTTCATGATACCATTATTAGAGCTGTGTTTTATCAATGGAGTAATAGAACTACGTAAACACATTATATTTTTCTCTGTCACATCAGTTAAGCTAGGATAAAAACGATGACTGATCATGAACAGAAAACAAGCAAGCAGGAATAATACTATCTATTACTAAATTGTATAGGTACAGTAAACCATGAGAAACTGAACAAGAAGTGTCCTGACCTGGTTTTACGCTCCTCCAATGCGAGACCAACCTTAATTTTCTTCGAAAGACGAACAACCTCGGCCTGAGAAAGTAACTCTTCACTCAATAAACCTTTCACGTAGCCCTTTAATCGATTTTGGAGTAGCTCAGGACTAATGGTAGGTCTCAACTGTTTGCTGATTTTTGGTTGAGCCATAAAAACATGTTTACTCTGTATTTTCCTCTTAGAACTCATTCTCCTTTGCCGTGCAGACACACCAGAACAAGTGACAGGTACTTTCTTCAGCGTTTTTCCCCTAGGCGTATCGGTCGACACGGTTTGCTCAAAAGATAGATTCCATTGCTTCTCCAGCATGGACTTTTGCAGCAAAAGAAGAGCCTCCACAGTACATTTCAGATCAGTTTCTTCATCTTCCCAGATTGTGGTGTTATGAAGCCACGGCTCTGCAGCCGGAGAAGATGGAGTATCTACATGTTCCTTCACAGCTTTGATGCATTGCGAGTGCCGATTCGACGATGGATAGCTCGGAGAAAAGTTAGCCGAACTTTTCGCTATTACGACACTCTTTGTAGGGGAAACTTGAGTTTGTCCCAACCTATAGTCATTAGCATACAAAATCTTTTCTGTGAAGTCAGAATAATAGGATGAAGAATTCAACAGCCTCTTAGCCGCACCAAGCCCAATTATTGCAGCTGTTGCCATCATATGGCTTCTCTTCTTCTTGTTCACAAAACTCTTATCATCAAAATCAGTTTCACCAAATCAAACTTCAAACTCTATTTTCTTCACCAGCAACAATGGATCAATGACTTCAAATTGTTACCACAAACAGTCCTAAATTCATGAAACAGAGCAGAAAGGAGAATAAATTCCCACGTGAAATTGACAAACAATCAAAGAAAATAAACTCGAAAACAACGCAGAAGCATGAGAATAAATAGGAAACAGAACAAAATCAGTCTACGAGAACAAACTTCGGATTGAATTTTACCTGAATGGAACATGGAAACAGCAAAAATTGGAAAACCCAGAAAGAGAAATGGAGAAAACAAGTACCTGAAAAGGAGAAAAGGGAGGAAGACAATGGAGTCTTTGTAGAGAGAGAGAGAGAGAGGACGATGAATCCAAAGGAAGAAGAAGGCAGAATGGGTTATTGTTGTTGGATTGATAGAATGAATATCAAGGATATTTTTGAGAATTTGATGCAAAATTTCTGGTGGGGTTAAATTCAAAAATTCATGGAAAGAAATAGAGAGAAAAATGGGAATGCAAGAATGTTGGAAAGAAATGAAAGATAATGGGAAAAAAATTGAGAGGAAAATGTTTGAGAATTGGAGATATGGGAAGCTGAGATGCTATTGGTTGGAATAGATATTGGGTCCACCTTTGAGTGGTCTCAAAACCTTTTGGGTAAATTACACTTCCTTTTCTTCCTTATTTTAAATAAATATTTATTTAAGAACTATATATATTATATTATATTATATTATATTATATTAAGACAATAAAATTTGGTGAAGTTGGCTGAACCACACAAACTAACTAGACTATCAAACAGTTACACATGTACACATTTCCTGTTTTCTTTTCTTCTTTTTTTCCTCTTTCTTTTAATAAGTTAAACATCATGGAATGGAATAGTTCCCATAAGTAATTCTCTAACTTAGTTCCTAATATTTTATAAATCTCTATTTTACTATAATGTTTTGGAAATTCTCGATTAAATATCTTGAATCCCCGTGTTCCTGTGAATAATGAAATAACAAACTATGTATTATCAATTTATTATAGCTAGAAATTCAAATAATTCAAGTCTCTGTATCATAAAAACGTCTCATTTGATTTAAGATATAAAAGTTGAGTTAGTAGCAAAGACGACACAAACTTACTACTTTGATGAGTTGAATTAAAAAGAAGCAATATTAGAGTCAAACCAAAAATAAGGAAGGAGTTGAGGGAGGAAGATGTTTGTGAGAAATAGAGATGTTACAAAGTCATTTAATTTTAAAAATTAAAGTATATTATTTAATTTTGTAACAATGTTATGGCAGTTATGAGTTTCCATGCCTCAATCCCATAAATTACAAGCGGTTTTAAACCCTAATTCAATTGTTTTTTATTTAATTGAGAAATTTCTCTTCTAAAATATTTTCCAACTTTGTTTTGAGCATGAAGGTTTCTTTTTATTGATCTTTTTACTTATTTATTTTTGGAATATAACAGTTACGGGACGAGAGATCAAACTTTTCACTTTTAGGAATGAATCGTTAATCTTTTCATCAATTTATGCTTCAACAATAATATTCAAATTCATGGCGGAGATCTGCTATTTTTCTTTTTTTTTTTTTCTCTTTTTACTACTAGTGTCAGTGTGTAGAGATATTAGTTTAAATTATATATATATATTGTCAAAAAATTAAAATAGGGTAGCAAAGTTAGCTCAATAACAATCCTCAAGGTCAGAGTATCCCATAATTTTATCTTAATATTTTCACACATTTATTTATTGTCCGTTGATCTTTGTTTATTACCTTTTTTAAGGACAAAAACACCAATATGACCCTAACTTTATTATTATATACATATGTTGTTGAACTATGTTTTTTTTTTTTAATTAAAAGAACAATTTTAAAAATAACATGCAGTCATTAGGCCCAAAGAAGAAAGAAAAACATACAACTTAAAAATTTAGGTCATGTTTACCAAATCTTGTTACCGTTACCTCTATCTTTGAGAGTCAAACGGTATCAGTATTAGTTGTAACAGTAACCATAATAATGATAGTATTAACGACAATAGTAACGATATGCGCAATTTTAAGGCGTAATCTGATTGAACACCATCAACTCATCAATCAGATTGCAATATTTTACTATCAATTTGGATAAGGGCTCCATGTATTAGAGGAGCGATCATTGGTAGATCGGAGTTGGTTTTTTGATCAAACCGCCACCAAACTGACTATGGACGGTTTGGTAAATGTTCAAACCGACCTCGACCATTAACGAGTAAATATTGGTCGGTTTAACTTTTTGAAATGTTTTTTGAAATTTCGAGTTGGAACTTTTTCAAACCGACTTCGGTTTGGTTAGTCTGTTTGGTTTTTCAGTCTATCATACTTAATTGAACAACTAATCAAATGGCCACTAGTTTTTTTAATCCCCACGTGTCCACTAAGTAAACGTAACCTCAGGGAAAAAAGAAAAAAAATTTCAAAATGGTACGTTTTGATTACAAAAGAAATACAGATTTCCAGTGAATTTGAACTTCAAAATATGCATCTATTATTCTCTTCTTTTTGAATAACTTCAAAATTTTTTGCTAAAGCTAGGAAGGAAAAAAATTTCTAGTTCTAAATCAGCTAACAATTTTCAACTCCAAAGCCTTAGAACTAAACATGGCCAGGTGAAGCCATCAATTCCAATTCTGGGGATCTCCAAGTTTCTTAACAAGTGACTCCGCTATGAATTTGTAGGCTGCTTCAGTCGGATGAATGCTATCCCAAAACATAAATTTTGATGAATTTTCACACGTTGGGGTTGTTGGATTACACAAAGGCCCTGCTTCTGCCAATCCAGTTCCACAGCAACCTCTGTTTGTGTGCTCAAAACCTGTTTGATGACATGACCCAAAGAAAATTAGGTGAAAATTGTTTTCAGGACTTGATTTCTCTCTAATATTTACTGCATTATAGTCAATAAGTGGATGGGTTTTGTAACTTTTGAGTGGCAGGGCACTGACTTACCATATTTTTGAGGATTGTTTAGCATGTCGATGAGGGGGGTGTAAATGTCTGCATATAAAATTTTGCTTCCTGAGAGCTGTGGCTGTAAATTTGTCAGCAGCTTTGAAAGCTTCTGATTGTAGGCAATGGAATCTGAGTTTTGATCTTCTAAACAACTTCGCTTTAAGGGATTCTCAAATGCTATGGTCTCTTGAATGGGAAGACAACCAACAGGTGGCAGGCCAGCAACCACTATGTTTCGGCATCCAAGTTCGTAAATTTCCTGTTAAACAAAGTTAAAGTCTTTATTTTCAGTTGGTTCGAGTGTAAACTAATAGTTACAGGATTAGAATTTAGAGGCCTACTAGAATATTTTCAATGTAACTTTTTGAAGATAGGACTATAGTTTAAAGACTTAACTAAACTTTCTTAAGAATGTAGTGATAAACTGAATGGAAAGTTATAATTTAGCCTTTGGATTCTTATGATGTGCACATTGTATAATTTACCTTGATCAAACTTTGTAGCCTATTCTGAAGAAAATCTTGGTAGCCACTAATATTGTACTGCAACTGCCTAGTGGGAAGGTCATAAAAATTGATGTTCAAGTCATTGGTCCCTGCACTAATAACAACCAAAGCATTGCCAATAATCCTCTTACTTTCATCCACACCTACAATCCCTTGAAGCCTTTGAATGTAGTTCTTGAAATTATCAATTTGCTTCATCACAGGAATGACATTGGATATAGCAGCAGTTAGATCATCGAATCCCGTGCCGGCCGATGCAAAACTAACCCCTGTTTTGATGTCATCATTTGACAATTTTGGATCCTGAAATGGAGGAACAAGCTCTTTTATCCCTAGCCTAGAAGCTACCATGTCAGGAATGAGTTTTCCATCACTGAACCTTCCAGTGGCAAGATGACCAGGGAAATTTTTGCCATATGGGGAGTAATTGCCCTTGAAAATGGTGGGAATGAAGTTGTTATTTCCGGTATCCACTGTAGAATCGCCGAATATGAGAATGGCAGGAAAGGATGGAGAAGTTTTTGGCTGTAAAGAAGTGCATGGTTTGGTAAGAAATAGCAGCCAAATTATGTGGAGTGATAGAGCAGCAATGAGGCAATTAAGTCGTGCCATAGCTGGTGTTCTTCAAGTTCTTGCGTTTGTTGACATTTAACTTTGCTAATTGGTCAATGTACTTATAGAGATTGAAGGATATATGTAAAAGTAAGTTCGTTATGGTTCTTACATGGAGTTTTTTTAGTGAAGTTATATAGAGCAAACCGTTTATGAATTCATTGCCTTGAGAAAGGTTGGGAATTAAAGGCAATTGAAAGCAATTGAATGAAATAATTATGGTTGATTTGGTTTTATTTATTTCTGAAATTTCTCTTAACTTTTATATTTATGTTTGTGTTTGTATCTTTCTCAACGTTTAAGTTGGTCATTTCTTCTGTTGATCTTACAAAGTATCTAATTCCTTCTCAAACATTTAATTTTGTGTCCACTAAGTTTATAATTTTAATTTCATATCAAATATTTTTTTTAAGAAAAAAAATTTAAAAAATTTTAAGACTTTTTGTTTTATTGGTCACAAAATTGAAACTTTTAGGATTTTATAGGTCACATCTAATAGACAAGTTACCGTTCTAAGAATGTTGACTTAATTATTGGAATTTCTACTCGAAAATAGTTTTGGTCGTTTATGAAAAGTTAAAGCTAAGATTGCCAAGTATAGAAATACTTTTGTAACAAGAAGAAAGTTAGAATGTATATTTTTGTAAATTTAAATAACAAATTTAGTTTTATGAATTTTGAGGTTATATTTATTCAATCCCTTAACTTTTAAAAGCGTCTAATAAATTTCTGACCTTACAATTCTGTATTTCAATAAATTCTAAAGAAGTTCTAAATTTTATAAAAGCTTATTGATTTATTCGATAAAAATTTTATTTTATATCTATGGTACCATAAACATACACTTTCATTTTGTGTCTAGTAAACTTAAAAATTTTAAAACTCCAAAAGCATAGAGGAACAAAAGTTGTAATCACATACTATGGTAGCAACAACAATGTTTTGGTCTGCAGCTGACCATTTATTTTAAAAGAACAATGGGTTGAAAATGGAACCAAACTGAGAGTAAATTAGAAATAATTAAAGTGGTTTGGTTTTGAACTTAAATCGAAAAACACTTCTGCTTACTGAGGTTAATAAGTTTCATGAATTGAAAGCTTCGCTTACTCTTTGGTTCCATCTCAATCAGAACCAAGTCAAATCTTAGAACAATCTTAATGGATACTCTTCTATCAATGATATTAGATTCTATAATAATTTAAAAACACAACTATCAAAATATCATGCTAAAGTCATTTTCAACTTTGCTTCTTTTGTTTTAGTTTCTCCCATCATCATTATCATCATCCACTTGATCATGCAAAAAATGCTTTTTTAAGTTACAAGATGCAA
Organism: Cucumis cinereus; assembly: GCA_037974625.1. Classification (NCBI taxonomy): domain Eukaryota; kingdom Viridiplantae; phylum Streptophyta; class Magnoliopsida; order Cucurbitales; family Cucurbitaceae; genus Cucumis; species Cucumis cinereus. Next base: position 4,324,134 of record JBBPDJ010000003.1, read on the forward strand.
ATGTTACTAAGATAGTAATAAGAGTCTAACATCTATCACTGTCTATTACCGTCTATTATTGATCGACAGTGACATATATATTAATATTGTCTATCAGTGATAGACATCGATAAATATTGATAGAAGATGATCATAGAGGGGAGAAGCAAGTTGGTGGGGCTTTTTGGATTCTTTTGCATGACTAAAACAAATTTTTACTATTCTCGTTGTTTGTAAACTCATTTATTATGAATTATCTATTTAATAAAATAATGAGTTATTTTATTTCGTTGCATCAACTCAATCCAACAAAGTAGTATGAAACGTTTACAAATGTTTGCTTTAAGGTAGTTGAAGTCCCTTTCAAAGATACAAAAAAGGGTAGTTGAAGCCTAATTGACATTAACTTAGGGTTTTTATTTTGCAAATATTTTATAATAAATGTAAAAGAATGAATTTGGCACCACAAAGTCTTAATAATTAAAGAAATATAAATACTATTAGAGTGCAATATACCATATTTAGTAACGTCCGAGAGATCTATGATTCAAGTCTTTCCATCTCTTTTTATATTAAAAGAAAAAAAACTTACGATTTTGTGATTAAAATAAAATTTTGAAAAGAAATTATTTAATGAAAAACAAGGAGTACTTTCGTGTTTTTCAATTTTGTAGAATATGCAAAATTAGAAGCAAATTTAAAATTAAGAAAAATATAGCAAAATAAACCAAAATAATTATAAATATAGCAAAATTTTACTTTTTAGTGATAGACTATTATCTCAGTTGTGACTTGCGATAGATGTCCATTGCAGCCTAATGCTAATAGACTATGATATTTTTCTATATTTGTAAATATTTTCACTCATTTCAAACAATTTTCCTTTTCAAAATGTTCTTTTATAAAAGGCCCTGCCAAAACAAAATTCATTCCATTCGTTTGATTTTCTAAAAAAGTAAAACAATAAGTTAAACATAGAGAAGATACCAAACATATCCTTGGGTTTGGCTTTGGTGTAAAGTTTGTTTTTCCAAAAAAAAAAAAAAAAAAAAAAAAGGGTTTGTTGAGAGTTGATGCCTTTTCCATCATATATAAATCCAAACTAATTAAGGTAATAAGTTACAAATTAACCCAAAATTTCATAAATTACAAACCTTATAATACATATTACATGGCATACGTTACACTACCTTAGCTCATACCTCATTATTCTTTTTATTTGAATATGGCTATAATAATTAAAGAGTTCTTTTTTGAAGTTTTAATGGTTTAATTCACACAAGTTTTCCTAATTATAGAGCAGATCCAATAAACAATGGCTTCTGGTTTTCAACCCCATCAATGCTTTTTCCTGTCTTCAACAAACCATCTAGTTCTTTCTCAAATCTTTCCATAGCTGGAGCTGGCAAACATAGAGGCACCAAAATTCCTCTCTCTCCTTTCTTGTTCTTGAATGGTATGTAAAAGCTCGCCACTCCCGGGATTGCTCCTACGCCTCCTTTCGCCGGTCCTCCATACGCAGCCTTTCCCCACCCGAAGTCCACATCCCCAAACCCCGCTCTCGTCACGTCTGACACAAGGTACGACCTCACCACAGTGAAATGAGGCCGCCCTTTTATCACCATAAGATCTGCCATAGACTTCATGTACTCCTCCGTCACGTCGGCCTTAGCCTTTCGGACTAATTCCAAAGCATACCCTAATGGGTTTTGACAAAGCTTCCCTGCAGTTGTGAGTGCCACTGGAAAAGCAAACGCGTTACCGTAATATCCGGTTGGCAATGGAGGGTTGAACTTGGACCGAGAATTGACGATGCAGAGTACTCGCACTTCCTCTTCGGGGTCGGGCTGGAGAGAGATAGTGCGGAAGCGCCAGAGGCAAGCAGTGAGGACCTCAAAGGAAGAGCACTGGCGAAGGTGGCTAGGTAAGGCGCTACGAATAGCTGCGATCTCGGATGGGCCAAAGAAAAAGGATCGATGCGCCATGTCATCAAGCGGAATGATAGTGCCTTTAGTATCGGCAACTTCATCGTACTCGCGATGAAGACATGTAACTTTTGGTGGATCCCTTGCATTCAAGAGAGCCCTTTGCCAAACAGGAAGAACCGAGGGAGCAGTTGCGCCACGAGCCATCTCACCAACAGCCATCATGAATTGAACAAGACCAGAGGCGTCACTCATGGTATGATTCAAACGAAGAGCAAAGATAAAACCACCACACTTGAGTCTGGTAACCTGGATGAGCAATAAGGGAGAATCGAGAACACCAGCAGAGTTGGGAACATCAAAAAGAAGCTCTTCCAAACAAGGAAACGGAGGCTGAAGTGCATCGCCAAATTGTTCCAAACTAACATCCGCATCGGCTTCAATAAACAAAACACCTTCCCCCGTACATTCAACAAAAAGCTTCCGTCCGGGGCCTTCCCTAAGGCGACCGGCAAAGGGATAGTAAAACACCAAAGCCTTGGAAATGGCTTCCTTTATAAACGTAGCAGGGTCAGTTCGGAGCATTGTGGGATGGTGACGGTAGAATTGAATAACAGGGATCTGAAAGCGAAGGCCTTCTTGGTCATCAATGTCAGAGAGTTGCTTAAACTCATGGGGAGTAGGGAGGGATGGGGGAATTAGTTGAGGTTGGGATCTTTGAACTTGAAAGACAAGAGAAGAAGCCATATTATTTGGATGAGTGAGAGTAAAATGGAGAGGGGAGAATGGAATTTATAGAGAGAAAGGAATGGGAAAAGAAATTGAAAGTAGTTGGGGAAAATAATAGGAAATTGTGGGAGAAGAAGAAGGGATACCATACCAGAAGTTGCAGTGGCAGTTTCTTGTCAAATAATTCTAACAAACTTTGTCGTTTGATTGATTTGGTAGTGGATGTGGTGCATTTTCACACATAAAATATCTAACATCAATTTGTAATAATGTGTATCATATTATATTATTATTATTTTGAAGACTTTAAAATAAATGGGGGAAGAGTCACTATCAAAGTGAGAAAATATCATTTAATTTCATTAATACAGTCAACGTTTTGTATGTAAACACATCATTACAAATTTCATTGCTCTTTCTAATCTAATTCAACCAAATTTAATTTAAACCCTAAAATATGTTATGGACTTGAATTAGAATCTTCCTTGGCAATGGCTATCTCATTTCACAGCAATAATCTTGTTTTCCAAAAATTATACTTGTTTTCGTTTTTTTTTTTTTTTTGTTTTGTGTTTTTTTTTCTATTACTTTGCATCAATTTGCATATTTCTTAGTTACAACTTGATTTTCTTGGTCAAATTTAAGAGACAAAAGCCAAGTTTTTAAAATTTATTCTTTTTAGTTTTCAAAAATTGGGTTAGTTTTTAAAAACATTGACAAAAGATGGACAACAGAGCAAAAACTTTTAAAGGGATAAACAGTGTTTATAGACTTTTAAAAATAAAAAAAATAAAAAAATGGTTAGTAAACGAAAATCAAGTTTTATTTTTATTTTTGTTTCAATATTTGACTTTTTGTAAATTATATATAGAAAATAGGCAACATAGCATGAAAACCGTAAGTAGAATTGAAGTGAGAACTATAAGCTTATAAAATTAATTAATTTTCAAAATCAAATGGGTTTTAAAATTCTCAATTGTAATATAAAATGACTCGATCTAAGATTCTGTGTTGTAGCTTTGAAATAATGCCAATTAAAATTTTAGCGGTGAAATGAAGTCAAACAGTATTTGGAAAGATTTACTTTTTAAGCTCCAAGAAAGTAGCAATGATGTTTAGTATTAAACTAAGATATAATAATGTTTAGTACTAGATGATTGTGGTTTAGATATACCAAGGGCGGATTTCGTCACCCAAATCCATGTCAAAAATATATTACCGAATCACATACTAAACACTAATCTTAGTGGTAAGTTTGGATCGAACCTAGGGAGCATGTAAAGTTCTCTAATAAAATTCAATGACTAAAAGATCCTAGCTTGGGTCTAACAAAACTCCCTATTTCGATTTGTTCAACCATGACATTTTCATTACTAGATCTTAATGTTAAATCTCAACCAATTTAATTAGAAACGTTAAGCAAATTGTCCTAACCACAAATTAATGAAATTCAACAAGATGAAACACATACTTACCTGCAAGAATTGCAAAGATTGGTGATGAAACTTCGTCATTAACACAAAGAAAAATCTCATTCCAAATTCAATATGTTAAAAACTGTTTTTACAACCTAATGGTCAAGCTTAAATAACCTTCCAATAAAAATCCTAATGCAACACAATAAAAATAACAAAATTAGCTCTACTTAAATGCTATTAAAAACGATAAAATTGAAAAATGCTGAAATTACATCAAAATTATTAAATAAAATATAAATAATAATTTGATGTCTAGTCCTTGAGGCCACTCAATATAATTGTTTTAGCTGAGCACACTTTAACTTTAAAATTTTTATGATTGAGCCATCAGAATGAAATGTGCACACTTTGTTGAGTAGTAACTTTTAATTATTTTTTTAGCATTTATTAACCATACTTTCACGTACTCAGAATTTCTCTATTCAGATTTGATATAAACTCATTCAACTAAACTCTTCACGTCTTCTCTCTTTCCACTTCTTCACGTCTTCTCTCTTTCCATCTTTTTCTTCTTCACTTTGCCATTTTCATTCTTTTTCCTTAAATAAAATTTGCCTCTTCTACTTTTTTTTCCAAAATAAAACTTTGTCATTTTTTTCCTTAATAAAATTTTCAAAGTGTTTGACTTGCTCCTCCAATTTTCTTATTTTCTTCTCTTATTCAATTGTGCGTTTTTTCAATTATTTTCTACCTTAATATTATCAATTATACATATAAAGTCATATAATTATATATATATATATATTGTTTACAAATCTAAATTATTAACTACAATGTTTCTTGCAAAAAAAGAAAAAAAAAACTAAGAAAGTGTTGATGAGAACGTCGAAAAGTCCTTAAAAACACATAATTTGAAAAGAGAAAAAAAATAAAAAAATTAGTTTATTTAAAATAAAAAGGAGTAGAAATGGAAATGTTCTATTTTTAAAACAAATGAAGTAGAATTAACAAAAAAAATTATTTAAAAAAAAGGAGGAGAAACGACAAGACCAAAAAAGGGGGAGAGAAAATGTGAAGAGGTTAAAAAAAATCTTGAAAAAGAGAAAGTTTAACTATATGGGAAATTATAGAAAAATTTACAAAATATTTACATTTAATAGAAAAAGTGATTTTTTTTGGTGGTTTTTACAAAAATTTACAAATTTACAAAAATCAAGTCTTTAGTCCTTTTTTTCTATAAAGTGCGAATAGTTTGTTTTTTTTTTATATATTTGAGAAAATCTCTTTTTTCATTTCAATAAATAAATATAACTTAAAACCAATAGAATTATGACAGTCGGCTGAGTTGCAAAAGATGGAACAGTATAACAAGCACCTAAGTTTTGCTCTTGCCAAAATGCTCTTTGTTATAGGAATTGAAACACCTATATCATTTTTATTTACAATATCCAATTTTTTATATTTTAAGAAAAATTACACTCAAACTAAAATTAAAAATGTATAATTTTAGAAAATAAAACATCAATTCAAATTTCAATTTAAAAAAACACATTCTTTGTATAAATACATTTTAAGAAAAGTTTCAAACAACATCAATACAACTTACCCATACAGATACTCTTACGGATATGGATAAGATATGGATGGTTGTAAAATATAGAGGGTGTGGGTACGTCCCACGTTAGAATGTAATCAGATCGACGACCCTCTTCTCCACAATCAGATATTGCATTTGTTGATTGCAGAATCCGTTCTGAAGCCCACAACCCTAAACTTTTTTTTCCATTACAAACCAGATCGAAGGAACGATCGCTCTTTTTTTCCAACTTCATTCAATGGCTTTGTTTTGAACAAAGCATCAAGTTCTATCACAAATCTTTCCATGGCTTGAGCAGGCAGTGAGAAAGGCACCACTGTTCCTTGTTCCCCTTTTTTGTTTTTGGAACTTATATAAAAGCTTGTCAAACCAGGGATTGTTGCAACCCCTCCCATAGCAGGGCCTCCAAAAATTGGTTTTCCCCATCCAAAATCTATCTTCTCCAAATCCGTTTTTGTCACGTCCGACACGGCGTACGATCTCACTGCAGTTAAATTAGGTCGTCCATTGATTACCATAAGATCCGCCACAGACTTAATGTACTCCTCTGTCATCTTTGCCTTAGCCTTCCTAACCAATTCTACTGCATAGCTTAATGGGTTATGGCAAAGGTTGCCCGCAGTGGCGACTGCTGCTGGTAAAGCAAACGCATTTCCATAATATCCAGAGGGTAAATACTTTGATTTGGAGCGTAAGTTCACAACGCAAAGTAAGCGCATTTCGTCGTTTGGGTTTGGTTGAAGGGCTATGGTACGGGTGCGCCAAAGGCAAGCTGTGATGAGGTCGAAGGAAGAGCAATGACGAAGGTGGATAGGTAAGGTTTTGCGAAGGGTAGAGATGTCTGTAGTGCCAAAGAAAACGGAGCGATGGGCCATGTCGTTGAGAGGAATGACGGTTTGTTTTGTGTCAACAACTTGGTCGTATTCATGGTGGCGATAAGTGACTGTTGGAGGATCCCTTGCGTTTAAGAGAGCTCTTTGCCAAACTGGAAGAACAGATGGTGCCATATCACCACATGCCATTTCTCTTATTGCGATCATGAATTGTGTAAAACCAAAAGCATCGGTCATCGTGTGATTTACACGAATGGCAAAGATGAATCCACCACACCTGAGTCGTGTCACCTACATTACATTAATTTGAGGATCAGTAAAATTATCCATCGAACGTAAAGTTCTGTTTTTACTCTTCTAGTGTAAATGAATATGGACATACCTGAACGAGCAACAATGGAGAATTAATGATCCCATCGGAGTTTGGAACATTGTATAAAACATCATCCAAAAATGCAAAAGGAGGATGAATAGCATCACCAAATTGTTGTAAAGAAACATTTGCATCAGCTTCAATAAATAATATTCCTTCAGCTGTACATTCAACAAACAACTTTTTTCCAGGGCCTTCCCTTAACCTTCCTGCAAAAGGATAATAAAATACCAGTGTCTCTGAAATTGCCTTCTTTATCACTTTCACTGGATCACTTCCTTCCATTTTTGGATTATGAGCATACAAAAATAATAAGGGAATTTGAAATCTGAAACCTTCTTGGTCATCAATGTCTGAAAGTTGCTTAAATTCATAGGGTGTAGGTTTTGCTGGAGCAACTAATTCAGGTTCGCATCGACGTACTTCGAACACAAAATTATTATGGGATGATATTGCCATTTAGAAAAAAAGAAATGTGTGAAGATGAAGAAATGCTTGAGAGAATGGATGTGTGATTGTGATTTGGTTTTTTGAGTGTTGGAGGGAAGATGTGTGCAATAAAGCAGTATTTATAGGGAAAAAAATGGGTAGAGTAGTTGTGTGAATGAAAAAAGTTGGGGCAGAAAATGCCTTTTTTTTTTTTGATTTATTAAGTTTTGTTTTAGGTCGGAATGTAATATTTCACGTGCTCCAATAAGTTCAACAAAATAATCATGTATTTCAATCTTAAGAAAACGAGATGTTCCGTGATATTGAAAGACAGGTCTTAACTTAGATAAGTTAATAATTTGTGTATTTTAATTTATCTCTAAGTTTTGGTTAGTTACAATTTTACTATTGAGATTTATCGATTTATTTCATTTGACTCCTAGAGTTTTAAGATTTTTCGGTTTATTTTTTTTAACCAAAAACTTACTACGGGTTTTGTTGATTAATTTTAAAAGACTAAATTAGTAACGATTAAATTAGTTTTCATTAATTTTTTACTTGGCTATTTTAAAATATAGCAAAATATAAACCAAAATATTTACTAAAATGGCATCTATCAGTTATAGATCGTAATAGATTCAATAGTCTATTAGTGTCTGATAGTAGTTATTAAAATTCTATCGATAAAATTTTGCAATATTTGTAAATATTTTTAAGTAGTCTTGTTATTTAAAATAATTAACTTCTTTCTATTGCTATTAATACTATTAATTGATTTTTTTTGTACAATAATTTTTTAAATAAAATAACTACTTTCTATTACTATTAATACTATTAATTGATTTCTTTTGTACAATAATTTTTTAAATGAAATAACTAAAGTTTACATCCAAGACTAAAACTATAATTTAGTAAAATTTTGAGGGTAAAAGTGTATATAAATATTAAAAGTAAGATAAATGAAAAGTAAGCTCAAATAACTGTAAGGCAATTTTAGATTTTCCTCTTTTGCAATCAGTTTCGCTACAACGCTTATTGCTCTAGCTAATTGTCCCTCCTTTCCAAGTGTGATTTCTATGTTATGTATGGTCGTGCCTTAGATTCTTCTTTTTGATCAATCAAAACCCCTTCTCGAACGTCAAGTAGTTTTGTATGTAGCAGATCCAGAAATTTTGTTGACGGAGACTTTATAATTCAGTAAAAAAAATATAAAAAAAATGTAAATGGTGGAACCTTAAACCTGGATATAAAGTGGGTATTGGAATTATATTAGTTATATACAACATAAAGTTGAGATAGACCCGAGCCCTCTAGATCTATACTAAATCTATCACGAATAAGAGTCATTTTGAAAAGTATTTGTGGTCCACCAAATTAATGCACCTTTGAAAGTGATTTTGAAATATTTAAAAGCCGTATTGTTTAAAATAAGTAAATCAATAAAATAAATTTGGAAGGATTAGAAGCATTTTTAACTGATTTTAAAATGTTTAAAAAATAATTTCCATTTTCATTATTATTTGTTAAAATAATTCCGACCAAACACGTTAAATATAATAATTTGAGATCACAATTTTCACGTTTTGTTTTCTTGTACATTGCTTTTTAGACCGGACAGTGCCGTGGTTCACCACAACAAAACATCCAACAATGTGGGTTTCTAGCCACTACATTTTAGTGGTGGCAGCCAACTCAATTTCTAAGCCACACAAAAATATTTAAATATATATAAATAAAATAAACTAAAAATATGTCGGTCTTAATTTTCAATTTCTTTTCTCCAAAATTTCAAATTCTTAAAGGCAAAACTAAAATAAAAATAGTCACATAAGGACCACAACAAATGTAAGGAGAGGAAATTATGTTGGGGCTTTCAACATATATATTAAATTACATCTCTGATTTATATATTATGGTATATATTATTGTACAAATGTTTTGTTTGCTGAGACACGAGTATTAATCAACCGAAATATGTTTTGATCAACTTCATTAAAAATAGTATTCAAGGCCTTAGAGTTTCTCATGGAAGCTTTGTCTTCGGCAGCAGTTCGCTCAGCCTCAGGTTTTGGAAATACTTTTACATCCTCACTAGTGACATTTGGATGAGTCCATCCTATGATAATTGACTTCCAAAATTTTTTGTGAGAGGCTTCAAAAGGGTTGTCATATTAACCTTCCAATATGCATAGTTTGTTCCATCTATAAGAGGGAGACGAGTAGTAGACCCACCTTCTTTGAAACTATCCATGAACGAAGCACCCGAGATAAAGGTGACTAGCTCTGATACCAATTGAAATTTTAGAAAATGGTTAACGCTCTTTAACACAGATAGAGTTGTCACACAACATAACTTATCAAGTTTAGATCCAATAGTAAAAGTAACAGAGAGAGAAGCAATAGTAACACACAAAAATTAGTAACCTAGAACGATGATACAACACCTATGTCTAGGGGGCAGAGTGTCCAGGAAAAATAATCCACTAATATAATAGAGTCAAAGAATTACAACGTTGTACTTATCTGTATACTCTCAAGATATGGCAACCATAGAGCTGACTCAATGAACACCTAGACTCCCCTAGATACAAGACTTCCTCTCTTTAGGACATATGCTCCTTCTAAGTATGATACTTAGTGGTGAATGACTTAGGCTCCCCCTTTAGGACATATACTCCATCTCACTTGAAGTTATCTTTTCCCTTCACTTGTGTGATTAAGGCCCCCAAGTGAAAGAGAACTCTTTTCTCCATTGAGTCGGCTTTAAACTCTTCCTAAAGTAGTGCAGTAAAGGTTGAAATAAATGTAGTCCTCAACAAACTACTCACAAAAACAGTAGCCACATACACAAACACACGATTGTTTTCAATTCAATCTTCTCTTCAAAGAACAATGAATAGCAATTTGAACATACGTAACAACCCTAGCAACAAATGCAACTCAAGCTTAAATAGCATAGTGGAACAAGAAAGCAATCCACAAAATAAATCGGTACAGCTTAGAAAAAAAAAGAAAACATCCCAATAAAACAAATTCCCAAAATAATGTAAATACGGAAAGAAAATATTGTGTAGGATCCCAACTTCCATCAACTGCCGAGACAAGAATATTCTGAAACGTATTCTGGAGAAACCATGAAACAACTCGGCAACAAGCTAGGGAACTTAACTAAATATATTTAGCCAATCAAGCAAGGCACCAACACTTCTGATTTTTCCTTTAAAAAGTATACCCATGTTTTTCTAGAAAAATTATCAATAATGAGAAGAAAATATTTACATTTACCATCAGACTTCGATTTAATTACTCCACATACATCGACATTGTGAGTTCTAGAGACTTATTGGCTCTTGTCATAGACTCCTTAGGAAAACTACTCTGATGATGTTTTTTGAGTAGACACCCTTCACATACTTGATTCGACTTGTGAATGTGTGGTAAACCTCACACCATATTCTTATTCGATAATTCTTCTAGACTTCCAAAATGGAGAAGCCCAAATCGTAGATGCCATATCCAAGAGAGATCCTCATTGCATGTCTTTAAACATTTTGGAACATCGTTACAAATATTCAAAGAAAACATTCGGTTTTTTGTCATGAAGACTTTATGACATGTCTCTCATGATTATCTCTCAAATACAAAAGTATTGTTTTCCATTTAACTTCAGAACCTTTCTTTAACAATTGTCCTACCGTCAATATTTTATTTGTTATATCTGGAATGTAATAAACATTTGTAATGTATTGATTTTCTCCATTTTTTAACCGAATATGAATTTTACCTATTCCTTTGATGGGGTTAAGAAATTGTCTCCAAAGGCAATATTACCTTTTTCTATCTTGTTCAACTTTGTAAACATCATGCGGTTTCCACACATTTGATTTGAGGCTTTGGTGTCAAGACATACCATTTCCTATCTTTTTCTCCCTTTGAAACCATGAAAAATGTCTCGTTTTTTCCGCATAATTGGACTATTCTTGATGGGTTTTAGATGTGTCAGTGGTTGACCTGTCCTGTTGCTTCCGATCCATCGTCTTTGATTGAGACGAGTAACAATCTTTCGCATAATGTCCATATTTATTACAATTATAACATTTTACCTTACATTTATCTCTCCTGAAACTTCCACCACGTCTTCCACGATTTTGACCTCCTCTTCCTCTCGAGGATTCATTTAAATTTTAAGAAATGTCAGTGTTGGCTTCACCTCTTCCATCGTGGCCTCGACCACCGCAATGTCTTCCATGTCTTCCATCGTGGCCTCGACCACCGCAATGTCTTCCATGTCTACGACTATTCTCCTTATTGAGTTTAAGTTGGAGAAGTTGTTTAACAGTCTCCATTTGCTCCATTATTTTTTTCTTTTTCTCCTCATAAGCTTGTAATAAGCCTATAAACTGTTCAATCATCATGGTCTCAAGATCTTTTGTCTCCTCGATTGTCATAGCAATGATCTCAAACTTAGTATTTAGGCTTTGTAAAACCTTTTCCATGACACGAACATCCTTGATTTCTTCGTCGTTCTGTCTCATGAGTAGATTGGAGCTTGTCCCATGTTGCCTTTAACATCTCAACATCGTAGATGGTTTGGAATATGTCTTCGTCAACTGATTGGTACAAGATATAGAGGACCTTCTTGTCTTTCTTTCTTGTCTCTTTTATCTAGTCTCTCTTCGCTTGTTCGACTCTAGCTTCTGCCTCTTTGAAACCGTTCTACACTATCTCCCACATGTCTTGTGCCCCTAGTAACACATTTATTTTGATGCTCCAACTGTCATAGTTAAGTTTGGTAAGCATTAGTAATTGAAGCGAATTTATCCCACTGCTATCCATTTTTCTCTCAAATTTGTTGCATGGCTCTAATACAACTTTGTTGGAAAAGAAAATGGTGTGGATGACACAAGTGTGTAGAAAGTGATATATTAATTCATTCAACTAAACATACCTTTATATAGGCTTACAAAATGTAACAATAGAATTCAATAGTTTAGAAACCATAAATATTTCTTAATTTTCATAACTTCTAAAAACTTCCAAGGAACTCGATGGGCACAATTGGTTATAAAAACCAAAAGTTAATTACAAGTCAAATTTAATATTAAAACCTTCAAATTCTCAATAATAATATGAAGCGTCTTTCATATTCTCAACATGTGCTTCATCTGCTTTGGTCTTGGCCATTATAAGAGCTTGCTCTTGTATGCAGTTATGATGAACAATTACGAGATTCCAAGACTGCATCCAAACAAAGTGTGTTACATCGTCTCCATTATCGGTGGGAAGCCTTTTAAAATAGTTTCAAAACTAAATTCACGAGAGTTTATGATAAAAGTGTAGATAAAAATATCATATTATTATAAAGATATATGAAAGTTGTATTGTCGTTATCATGTTATCATGATCCAAGAAAAGATTATTAATTGTGTTATATAGTGTGGATTGACTATTGGCATTGACCTCCCCATGCATCGAATGGTTGTTTAAAGTGAGCCTGAATTAACTATCTTAGTACTTTAAAAATGTATTTCAAAAGTACCATAATGAAAACAAATCTTATTTCAATGGGAATTTTATACATAATTTACTCTAAATATAATTTTTAAAGCCATACATATGACTATAAACACACACGTGTGTGTGTGTATTTACATATAAGTTGTTATTTTTCTTATTTATTACAAAGCAGATAGAATGGTTTGCCTATGGCTATCAACTTCATCAACCACTTGTTTCACTTGGAATGAGGCATGAACATTTGCCCTAAATCTTTCCATGGCTGGAGGAGGCAAGCATAGAGGTACCACAATTCCCTTTTCTCCTTTTCTATTCATGAAAGGCATACAACATGTTATCGTACCTGGGATAAATCCGGACCCTCCTGTTATAGGTCCTCCAAAAATGGCCTTTCCCCATCCAAAGTCCACATTTTCAAACCCAATTCTCGTTAGGTCCGACATCACAAATGATCCAATTGCAGTGAAAGAGGGTCGTCCTTTAATCACCATAAGATCCACCATAGACTTTATGTACTCCTTCGTCGCCTTAGCCTTAGCCTTCCTAATCAATTCTACAGCATAACCAAGTGGGCTCCCACAAAGCTTCGCGACGGTGGTGATTGCTGCAGGAACAACCACCGCATTACCATAATACCCTAGTGGTATGTCGATCTTCGAGCGTAGATTCACGACGCAAAGAAACCGCACTTCCTCCTCTGGCTTAAATTGAAGTCGAAGGAGGAACAATCGTGAAGATGGGCAGGCAAAGTTTGACGAAGGGTGGAGATTTGAAGTTGGCTAAAGAAGAATAAGTGATCGATCATGTTATTGACTGGAATCAGGGTGCTCTTCGTGTCGACTACTTGGTCGTATTCATAATGACGACAAGTGATTCTGGGAGGGTCTCTTGCAGTTAAGAGAGCTCTTTGCCAGACTGGTAAAATAGATGGAGCAAAAGCTCCGCGAGCTATCTCTGCTATAGCCTTTATGAATTGGGTAATGCCAAAACCATCTGCCATAGTATGATTGAAATGAAGACCAAAAATGAAACCTCCACACTTGAGTCGTGTCACCTACATGACCAATAAAAATTAAGATTTTTAATTTCATACCTTGTTTCAATAACATAAACGACAAATATGCTATACCTGGATAAGCAATAATGGAGAATTATGGACTACCCCATCAGAATTTAGAGTGTTATGTATAATGTCCTCCCCACTTGAAAGTGAATAAGGAAGAGCATCTCTAAATTGTTCTAAGCTCACATGTGCATCGGCTTCAGTGAACAAGATTCCTTCACCTGTACATTCTACAAATAGCTTTCTACCTGGCCCTTCTCTCAATCTTCCTGCTAAAGGATAGTAAAACACCAATGCCTTTGCAATGGCTTCCTTTATTACCTGTTGTTTGAAAATCTCATGTTAGAAAAATATGATGCAGAGATCTCACAAACTTTGTACGATACATGAGTTACTTCTTTTTCTAGTTGTCATCTTGTGAGATAGAACCTCACATGTATATGAGTTACTCCCTTTTCTCATCGTCATCTTGTGAGATAGAACCTCTTAAAAGATTTAATCATATGACGCCAAAACATAGTGGACTCAAAAGAGTACACCGTCTTAAAAGATTTGTCGAATAAAAAGTTTTTAAGTTGACCAATTGATTGTGAGACATATTTGCATACGATATTAGAGCTCGAAATTCGAATGTTAAACAAGTAAAAAAAATCTAAGAATAGTCGATCAATTGGCTCTAAAGGGGTGTTAACTTAATTAAGACAATGTCTGTGTAAGCCGACTGATTCTTTTATTCATTATATTTTTGTTAAAAACAAAAAATTTTAAATAGTGAACACAAAGAGATACCATGTTGTTAAGAACCAATATTAGAAAGATAAGAGGACCTGACAATAGTACAAATACAATATGTGAAATATTTCATCGTAAAATATTGGTTGTCGTCTCACGTTTATGGAATATTACCTTCACTGGATCTCTTCCCTTCAAACTTGGATTATGGTGATAGATAGCTACAATTGGCAATTGAAATCTTAAGCTTTGTTGATCATCCACATCAGAAAGTCGTTTAAATTCATGGGGTGTAGGATTTGCTGGTGCAATCAATTCTGGTTGGCATTTTCGTACTTGAAAAGACAAGTCGATGGTTTGCATTATTTCCATTTGAAAAAAGGAGAGTTAGGAGAGGAGGATTGATATTGAAAGAGAATTGTATGTGAAGGTGTGGTATTTATAAAGAGATGAGTGAAGCTAAAAGGGGAAAGAAAGAAACCAAGAAGTAAGTAAAGTGCATGGTACATGAACCAATAAGTTGATCACGGAACTTTATGTAATTTCAGTTAAAACATCTCTATGGCTAATTAACTAGTCATTTATTACTACATGCAATGCCAATTTTAAATGTATAAACTTATGTTTTATATATGCGTGGTGGAGAGATTAGGAAGTACTTAGATGAGTGCATCTGAGATGCACCCAAGTTTTATCCTAAACCTATTTACAAAAGTTGATATCAGATTTTATTATATATTGATAATTATACCATTTGTTTAATGAATTAAATCTTATCTTTCATATTTCACTGTTTATATGCTTTTGAAAGGTTATTAAAATAACTTTTTTCGCTTAATCTAATTACATTTTGAAATTTTCAATTCACTTAAAAGCTATATGACAACACTTATATAAAAAGATAGGGCAAAAATTGGAGTCAATCAATTCACAAAAATGATTTGATATCCTCTTTCCTTTCTCTCACCCTCTTTAAAAAATGGCCAAAAGAAAAACGATTGTTTTCAAATATAAAAAAATGAACCAAAATATATAGAAATATAGTAAATATCAGTGATAGAGGTTGATAAACACGAAAAGAAGTATATCACTGATAGATGATAATAACACGAAAATAAGTATATCACTGATAGATACTGATAAACACTAATATAAGTATATCAGTGTCTATCAATATGTATCACTGATAGACTATAAAATTTTGTAAATATTTTAAACAATATTGTCATTTAAAAGAATTTCTCAAAGAAAAAAAATAATAAATACATTTAGGAAATTAGGATGGGTAGAAAAAAACATAATGGTACGTATCTACAAATATAGCAATGATTTTCTAAAATTGCAAATATGGCCAAAATTTAAACTTGATTCTTAGTTTTCTTATTATTATGATTTTACCCAATATTGATCAAGAAGAGAATCTAATGGACCTACAAATTAGAAGGTTCAATGATCCGAAATTAATTAATTATACTCTTTAATTACATTAATCAACTTTTGTTAAGTATTGATCATTCTACTAAAGAATTATAGTTGCACTCTTAGCACTGTAGAATATTTTTGTATCCATATAGATATAACAATTACAAGTTTTAAGTCGATCAATCAAAGTTGTTCATAATTACAGCGAGGTCAAATTATTGTTTTACCCTATAATTACCTTTTATGCTCCTTAGAACCAGTATGACCCATTGTTCAAGACTATAACTAGTATGACTTAAGAAAACAACTTCTCTACTTTACCCTAAAGTTGAGAAGAAGTGAATTTCATTTTATGTAGCTATGTTCTCAGCTCCCTTCTCGATCTTATCCCAAAAATGATAGGTTTATTGAGTCAGCAACACGGGTTGCTCTCACTCCTACAAATCAAAGGATAAACCTTTATAAGGAGGAGTTCATAACTCACTGAGGATTGAGATCAATTTAAATATTGTCATCCTATGAAATGTTAATCTCTTTAACTAGCAGTTTTACAAAAAGAGATTAACTATTTTTCGGTTTGGATCTTATATAAACTCTTTGTACTGGATATCTTTGCTTACAATATATCTCAACTACATGAGAACGATCTGGATCAAATATGTTGTAACAATTATAAAGTGGATAGCATTCATTATGTTACTAGGATAAGGTACTCAACTTTATCTCATATATTATAGACCATATTAAGATTATATCACTAGTAAGCGCTGGCATAACCTAAAGGAATATGACAAAGTTTTCCAGCAGTGGTAAGCGTTGCGGGAAAAGCAAATGCAATGCCATATTATCCAGATGGCAAAGAGTTAAACGCACTTCCTCGTTTGGACTCAGCTGTAGGGAAATGGTACGGAGGCGCCAAATGTAGGCTGAGAGAAGTTTGAAGGTCGAACAATGGCGAAGGTGGATAGGTAAGGTTTTTCGACTGGTAGATATTTCAGTTGGGCCAAAGAAGAAAGAGCGATGAGCCATATTAGTTAGGGAAATTTCGGTGGTGTTTGTGTCTACAACTTGGTCATATTCGTTGTGTTGGCAAGTGACTATTGAAGGGTCTCTTGCATTTAAGAGAGCTATTTGCCATACTGGAAGAAAAGGATGGAGCATGAGCCCCATGAGCCATTTCAGCTATGGCTGTTATGGCTGTCATGAATTGGACTATACCATAGCCTACGCTGATTGTATGATTGAAGCACATTCCCAAGATAAACCCACCACACTTGAGTCGAGTCACCTATAAATATAGGTTACCTATTGGAACAATCATATAGTGCATGTTTGAGAGTGATTTTCAAATTTTTAAAAATCACTTTTGTCATGTTCAAATGTAGTCTAATAGACGTATTTAATAACTTATAAAAAATAAACAAATTTTGGCCCTTGTCAAAAAGTCATGAAAATTGACATTTAATTAGTAAGTTGTCTCATTTGGAGGAATGTCGAAGTTTTTGCTGTAGACCTACTTAGATTGTTGATTCTTGGCATTAAGTGTAGGACGGTATCTTTGGCAAGGTCTATGACACTAGAGAAAGAACTACGAGTGGCGATTGCTGCTCCTTAGTGGTCGACTATGGAGACACCCAAAGTATTCGAAAAATGGTCAATCCAAAAGCCTACAAAAATGACAAAATTTTGGTTTGTGTCAAAAAGTTCTAAAAATTGACATTTAACTAGAAATTGTTGATGTTTTTTCCCAAAAATGTTGAACAGTGAAGCCTTAGACTCATATTTTATTTTGGTGTTTAAACTAGTCTTCCAACGGGGTTTTTTTTTCTATAGACCTCTTTATATCTGAGATTCTTGGTTGACAAGTGTGGAATGGTATCTACGGCAAAGTCTATGGCACAAGAGAATGAGCTACAGGTCGCGGTGGTCGACTAAAGAGGAACCCAAAATGTGTGAAAAATGGTCAATGCAATAGCTTACAAAAAATGATCAAATTTTGACAGGTGTAAAAAAGTTATGATAATTGACATCTAACTAGTAATTTGAGGACTTTTGAAGTTTTTTCACAAAAAGGTTGAACAGTGAAGCCCCAGACTCGGTTTTTATTTTGGTGTCAAACTAGTTTTTCAACGATTTATTTTTTTATGTTTTTGCTCTAAACCTCTTTAGATAAAAGATTCCTGGTTGATAAGTGTTGGACTATGGCATAGGAGAAAGAGGTACGTGTCATGATTGTTGATCCCTAGTGTTCAACTGAGAGCACACCCACAACGTTCGAAAAACGGTCAATGCAATAGCCTACAAAAAAATTACCAAATTTTGGCCCCTGTCAAAAAGTCTTAAAAATTGACATAAACCTAATAAATGGACTTATTTAGAGAAATGTTGTTTTTCCTCAAAAGACTTGAACAGTGAAACCTCAGACTAAGTTTTTATTTTTGTGTCCAAACAAGTCTTTCAACGGTTTCTTTTTTCTGTTTTTTCTCTAGTTTTCTGTTTCTTTTTTCTGTTTTTTCTCTAGTTTTCTGTTTTTTCTCTAGATTTCAATAGATTAGAGATTCTTCGCTGGTGAGTGTGGGATCGTATCTTTGACAAGGTCTATTCCTTTTAATTTGTCTTTGCATTTTAGGTTGCGGGTGGAGGTTGTGTTTATACTATGTTATGTTAGGATCCTTGAGCACCTAAGTTCGATCCATTCTTTTTTAGCATATTGTTTGAATGTATGTTTGCATTACGATCGTGTCAGATAGTACCCCATTTCACATCATTTTTTAGCAATCTCTAGAAAGCGTTAGACGTTTAGTTAGAATTTAGAACAAGCTTTCACACACAGATTAATGACCAAACTGGAACTTAATTTTAAAGGACTCTATAGCTATTATGGATATATAGAAAAACGAAATTCCTCAACAGCTATTATGGATGAACATACAAAATTATAAGAAATCATCATCTTGAAAGAAAGCTATATATCATTGCAGGAAATCATCATCTTGAAAAGACGCTATATATCATTGCAGGAAATATATCACATCTAAGCAACTTCCTGTCATCTTACATATCAGACACAGACCAAAGATATGCTTCCCTTTCTGTAGCTCGTTTCTCGTTCATCCTCTTGAACATTTGCTTCTCGAATCCTATGAGGAAAATCAATTAAACAATGTAAGACCTAAGAACACAGAGTCCACAACTGTTTTTGCTGTTTTTCAAGCACATAGAAGTTAAAAAGAATATACAAATGCCTGGCTGACTTCTTGACCCTGAACTCAAATTATTTTTAATGAAGTCCTCAAACATGTAAAAGTTCAAAATATACCACTTAACTTTTACATTATTTCAAAATCATCCGTACTGACTTCATTAAAGAAATATATATTGTTGAAGGACCTAATTGTAAATACATATATAGTTTGTCTGAACACAGGAATTTATGTATTACTTAGATGGAAAAATTGAAATCTAAACTACAGATGAAGGGACCAAATTGTTACATACGTGCAAATGCCACCTCATGATGCTGACTCAAAAATTGAAAACTGTCAATAAGTTTTTAAGTACTAATATAGTTCAAGATCAAAAACTATAACTCATAATATAGAAATGAACCAGAAATGAACTAACCGTTACTACGGTCAACCCCATCCCAATGTCTCCCAGGTCTTATACCATATCTATTAGGTGCAGCATCCAATCCTCTTTTTAGCCAGCTGTGAGGTGGAATGTCCTGAGGAATCATGAAACCTGATTCCTTCATCTTCTCATTGTCTCCTAAATCAGGAAGAGCCATCTCAGATTGCCTTTTCTGCAATGTGTGCAATGCAAAAGGTCAAACCAGCTATTAATTCTTCAACTTCCGCTCATTTTAGAATTTGAGTGAATTTACCTTCACCAAGTGTGCCATAGGATCACCCCATCTCAGTCTATCCCTCAGCATTGAGTCAAGTTCTGCATCATTCCTGAAAGCAATTTGGCAGACATTAAAGTAGTCCCATAAAGATACAGAAAAAATTGCACTTGGATTCCATTTTCAACAATCTAGGCATTAGGAAATCTCTGAAAGTAATGGATGGTAAAAATGGAAATAAAAGGAAAGAGGATAATGAAGATACTAAATAAAATTAGAGAGTATCCTTTCATAAACCATTCAACCTGTAGCTAATTTTTTGAAACAAGAAACATACTCTATTATTCATTATAAATGAAAATAAAGACAAGGCACTAAGTACAAGAGGGTTATACAAAGAGCAATTAACAAACCAGTAATGATGGATCAACAGGCGCACTCGGACATCTCAACTAGGTTGACACCCCCTTAGCGCCCTCATCATATCCGGAATAGGTAAATAAAGTAAAATTAAGGATAAAAGATAAGAGAAGAAGTAGTGATGAGGCTTTATAGCTTCAGCCTGTCCACTAATACAGCAAAAAAACTTTAAACTAAACCCTGTAGCTAATAGAGTGGCACACAGGTAATAGTAAAATAATCTCTGTATCCTTCCAATTTTATTTGATATTGCAGAAGTACAAACAAAATTAAAATCTAAGAGTGCTCAGTTTTACCTTGACCGTGCAAATGGTCTATCTTTCTCGAGTTCTAACTCCATAAGTTCAGCTTCAGCTTCTCGTTTTTGGGCTAAGCCCTTGCCCCATTCCAACTTTATCTCCTGTACAGCAGACCAGAATCACAAGCAGAGACAATGAGATTTGATAAAAGCAATGATAAGAACCATATCTCCTGAGAAGTAAGTAATCTAAAGCGGAATTTTGATTTAAATAATAACTCTTGGAAGTACCTTGGCCTTTTCTTCTTTTTTCCCGCGTGCTTTTAAGAATTCCTCTTTTGAAATGCGATCTCCTGTAATGTTTTGAAGTGTGAGGTATATTGTATAACATAATGCCAAATTTTCTAGAAGATAAAGAAAGGTGAGATGTTGATTGACTTACCTTTAATCTTATCACGATACACAGGCTCCGCATTACTACTTGCCAAAGGATTCATCTCTTTAAACCTAGAAAGAAAAAAAAAAGGGTTACTCCACCATTTGTAAATACATATAGAACTCAAGAACTATTTGAAAAGCATAACCACACAGCATAAAAATATTTCACCACCATACTTCTCTAAGAAAAATGAAATGGTATAAATGCATGATGTAGAGGTTTTTAATCAAATAGGTGTGAAAACAACCTTCCCCTTTGGATCTATTTAATGGAAGTTTAGGTTAGTTAGGTGTGGCAAAGCCCCTTCTCATTGGGCCTATTTAAACAGAGCTTTGTTTTCATTTTAGTCATTCATTGAATAAAGTTCATTCTTGGTCTACACCAGAAAAAGCATTCTCTTATAAAAAGGGGGATTAAAAGGACCTTATTGGTGATGTTTTGGAGTCTTCAAACTTACTCAAGCTGCCTATGTAAGTTTTTATAATCGGGGAATGATGTTTTTCCTGACTACCCTACTATATGACAACAGAAGTTTTCAGTGTTGAACCCGGAAACATAGAAGGGTTCGTTGATTCTACACAAAATAAACATAAAATAAATACTGGGAGGTCAATGGCTAAATGGCTTTAAAGAACATATTCCTCTGATCATTGCAACAGCCACTTAATGAGAGTTTGAAGCCATGGTCAAAAGCAAACCATAGTCTGTAGTCTCCATCATGAAGCACAAATAGATACGGCATTGACTTCTAAAACTTCATGAAGGGAAATACAGTAATATGGACAAACACCACAAAAAAAGTTACCTAAATTCCAAAACACTTCCATCCCTAAACAATTTTTATTTTTGGCCATTTTTGTATGGTGTGATTCATAGCTCATAGAGCATCCTATATCATTCACAACCAGCCAACCAATTATCTTATCAAAATGGCAGAAAAACAAGATAATTATGGAAGAAAATTTCTTGGACAGAAGTGATTATTTAACCCAAAACCTTCCAACGAAAAATGATGTAAAATTCTTGCCATCACAACATCCTTACCTCGTCCAGTCCTCTTTGTTAGTTTTAGACATTTCTTCCCCAAACTCTTGTTGAGTAAGCAAACCAGTCTTGCGTGTCTGTTTAAAGGAGACTGAAACAGGTAGTTCTTTTTGCTTTTTCCTATGTGGAGAAAGATCGGTTGGCGATTCTTGTAAAGCAGCAGTAACATGATTCTGTGAATGCTTATCTAAAAGTGATTGATCTCCTCTCACATCCTTCCTCTGTTTCCTTGGAGGTGAAAGATCAGATCCACGCGATATATGAGCATCACCTACATAGTCTGAAGCTCTGCGTCGAGGAGGAGAAAGGTCCACCTTGTGGTTGCCCCCTAAACTTGCTTTAGATGCCTTACTATCAGATCTACGAGGAGGTGACATATCAGATTGTGGAGAAAAAGATCTTGTATGAGCTACATCAGGTTCAGGTGAGGGAGTATGATAGCGCTTCCTTCGTTGTCGTGGAGGTGATAGATCAATATCTTCTTGTGCACAATCCATATGCCTCGAGTTAGCTCCTTGTAAGTGCGTGCCTCTATAAACTTTATCCTTTTGAGGTGGAGATGAACTTGGATAAGTAGAGTTTGTAGGCTTTTCTTCATGTCCAAGTGAGCTAGGAGGTATCCTCGGCCTTCTCCGTGGAGGTGAAAAATCTTCACCTTCTTCACCAGGTATTGGAGGTTTCAACTCATTAGATGGAGAGGGTGTATCATTCCGCACGCTTGTTCTACGAGGTGGAGACATATCAAAGTTCACCATGCTAGAATTTTCACGATTTGAAGAGAGTGAAACCCAACCACTTCCATCTTCACTTATGGAATTATATGGTCGCTTGGCTTTTAGTTCTTCAAGCCTCCTCATTCTCTTAACCTCAATGTCTTCATCAACTTGTGGCTCCTCATCTACATTATAGAAGAACAAGGATGTAAAAACAATAGCCAAAATTTCAATAGGACAAAATAAAAGCATTCATAAATCACACTGATACTTTACCCGTCGAGTTATCAGCATTATCCTCTTCAATAATTATTGGTTTCTGCCAAACAGGATCTTCATCCACGACTAGAACACCTAGAGCATTTGGTTTGCTTGTTGCTGCTGTTCTCTTCTTTTTCTTCTTCTTTTTCTTTTCCTCTTCAGTGTTACTTTCATAGCGCTTAAGATATTCCTGAAGGGACTTCGATTTTGCAGACGTCATTCAATCTCCAGAACCTGCACACTATGATTAATCAAGTCCAAGTACATGATACCAAAAATAGGAAAACATTCAGAAGACCATATAATTAGAAAAGAAATACAAAAAATTATCGCAAGGTAGATATGGCAAAGTGGGGCCTAAACTTAAAGGCCAGCCTTTCCTTCAAGGCAACTCTCCTTCTTAGTCTTATCTCCCTCCAGGCCAAATCATTTTAAACTTTTCATGAAAACATGGAGCCTTATGCTCCAGATTTGATTTGGAAATTCAAAATTATAACAGTACATTCGCTAATGACAATGTGGAAGAATCTTGTGCTCCAGACCTGATTAAGTTTGATTCTTTTGAAAACTTGAATCATCCCTGGAAAACAGTCTCTGATTAAGCAGATAGTGTCTCTCTTCCTCCACTACATCAGTGTAACTTCTCTACTATTATTACCATCAGTGGTGGTCAATTACATGAAATACCCTTTACCCCATCCTCAAAAGAGTTGATTTTTTTTTCTGTTGGTAGGTCTTCTGGTTCAATTAATGAAATTTTATCTTGGAATACCAGAGGTTTGGTGATCATTCTAAAAGACTTAGTTTGAAAAAGTTCTTGCAGCAACAAGGTCCGCTGTGGTTCTTATTCAAGAAACAAATATGGGATCTTTTACCAGGCATTTCACTAAATTACATGGAGATCAAATGAGATAAACTGGGTTCATGCTGGAAGGAGGAAGATCATCCTTTCCCAAATCCTCGTATGCTGAGTTGAATTCTTATCAATCAAAATTTGAATAGGCATTTAGCACTCTCAAGGTTAGCAATTCCCTTTCTCTAATGTAGCAACGACGCACAACACCTCCCCTTTGAAACCCCCTTGAATTGCATTCATGAACTCTTGAAACAAAAAGCCGATCAGCCAACGCTATCTTGTTAAGCCAAAGAAAGAGGAAATCAAATCAGAGCTACTACAACATTGAGTGTGATTCCCATCATCAACCTAACAAGAGATATTCAAGAACACAAACAACTCAAGAACAATTAAATATGGAAATTATATTGAAATTTACTATAATCTCATAAGAACAAGTAACATTGTAACCCCCTAGCCTTTCGAGAGGGCTAGACTCTCCCAAATTCCGTCACAAGGAAATCCGACTACAAAATTCTTCACCCCTTTCCCTCAACCCAAGCCCTCTATTTATAACTAAAAATCCTTAACCAACTTACTATTTCCTTACTGATATGCCCCTTCTATTAATCCTACTAATACTCTATTAATAATCTCATATATCTCTAACTAAGGGCCTTACACATCACTAATGTCATTATCATTACGAGGGTTCTGGCCCTTCCTTGTGTTCTCGTTTCTTCCATTTCAGAGACTCCTCTTTCCTCGAATCATTTTGCAATGCTTGTATGAATACTGCCATTCGTGCATGTGACCCATCTCCCACCACACACTGAATAACTCAGAGAAAGAGGGGAGATAAGCAGAAATCTCTTCCCACAAGTTCTGGCGAGTGCCTTTAATCCAACCTGAGATCCAACTAAAAGAATGAGAACCGTATACTTGCTTGTTATAATCTGAGACAACCAGTCCAAAAAGAAGAGGACTCAACAATAGCAACCTATTACGAGCCCTTAAGTTCCCCAGCCTCAACCTCCCTATGTTAATGGGTTTACAACTGGTTTCCCAATTCAAGAAGTCAGCTCTTTTGCCTTCGTCCACACCTTCCCACAGAAAATCCCTCATAAGCTTTTCCAGGCTCTTACACACCGAACACGTCTTGTAGATCTAAAAAGAGAGGAAACAGATAGAAATCCCACTCAAAAATTTTTGAAAAATAACTTTCTTCCAGAAAGCTAATCTCTTTCACTTTATCCTCCACAAACTCCAAAAAGACAAATGTCTTGGGGAAAAAAGAAGCCCAAGATACAAGGTTGGAAAGACCCCCACCTCACAATCCACTAGATTAGCCCACTCTCCCACCTTAATCAAATCATTATCCAAACTCAAGATCTAACAAAAGAATATACTATCATCTGCGAAATGGATATGAGGGAGAATCACCTTATTCTTACCCACTTCAAAGCCTTCAATGATCATCCCTTGAACACAAGTGGAAACCATTAGGCTTTAAACGTCCACCATGAGAAGGAATGATAAAGGAGATAAAGGTCTCCTTGCCTTCGGAGCAAAATTCTTATCCTTCGAATATCCACTTAAGAGAATGCAAAATTTTACCACCCTAATGCAACTTCAATCCATGATCTCCATCCAAAGCCCTTCTTCTCTAAAGTGTTAACCAAAGAAGTTCCAGTCTACGAAATCATGAGCTTTTTCAAAATTAATCTTAAAAATGTAATCTTCATCCCTCCTATGCTTGTAATCCTATGGCTTCATTGGCAATCCAAAATTTGCCTCATTTACAATAAAATCTCCTTGGGAATCCATAAAGATGAAGGGAAAAACTTTTCACAATCTATTGGCAAGTACTTTAGCAAGAATCTTGTAAACACGAGTAATAAAACTAATTTCACCTTTAGAGCTTTGTCTTTCTTAGGGGTACTAGAAACAAAGGTTTCTGTTAGGTATCATCTATTCCCTGCAGTCAGAAAATCCAAACAATACTCGCAAATAGGGGAAATATACTCCATGATGATATATTTCAATGAAAGAGTAACAACAATCAATCTCAATCTATAACAATAAAATGAAAGATAGGTCCCGGCGAATTTGAGAGTGTTGATTTCCTCTCCACTTCCTCGAGGCTTCAACTCGTGGATTTAAACTCATATTTAATGGGTAACCAAAAATAGTTCAATAACCCACGAGAAAACACAACTTACCAAAGGTCCTACCGAACAGATCACTCCAGCATACGACGACGGCGGAGAGCAGATGGTGGCCGACGCAGACTGCTATGCACGGCGGATGAGTCGCTCGGGGGACGGGCGTGCAGGACGGCGAGTTGGACGGCGGCGACTGGTTGCAAGAAGAAGAAGATTGGAGAACTTGTTACACGAAGGGGGAAGAAGGGAGTAATCGGAAATTTAGCGTAGTTTTAAAAAGAATTAAGTTAAAAATGGTAGTGTAAAAATTATTGTAGAATGCATAGACTCACTCATTTACCTCCAATTAAAATAGTAATGCTTTGATTTTTATTGATAAACTGTAATAATACATTGTATGTTAATTTGGCTAGTGGTGGACTCTCCAGTTTTTCATTCATTCCACCTTTTTTTCCCTTTTTCTTCTTCTTTTAAAATTTCCAATCTATCACTTTGCAATAAAATAATACTATAATTAGTAGACTTAGTTGTATAGATGACCCATTTATAAGGTCCAAAATGGTATATGACCTAATTTTTAAAAAAAAAAAGTGAAATCCTCCTTTGCTGATGTTATGTTTGGAGTTATGGTACTGTCCTTATATTTTTCTTCCTTCTCTCGCACGTCTTTCTCCCTCTGTTTTTTCTCCGACATGATGAGTTCATGCAAGCAACTCCAATGTAACCGAGAGAATGAGACAGTGAGAGTGAGAGAGAGTGAGAAAAAGTGAGAGAGAGCAAGAGAAAGTGAGTGAGTGACATCGGGTGAAATCCAAATTTTGTCGTGAATTCAAGTTAGAGCCTTGAACTTTTATCTTCGAGCAAAAATAAATTGCGAATAGAAATTTCACGTTATCTCAAATTTAAATTTGGACATATTCCAAATTTTATCTCACAGTCAAATTAAATTTGGATTATGCCTCAAACTAAACTTAAATTAAAATTTGGCCAAATCCGAAAATTTACTCTAATTTCGAGTCTTCCAAATTGAAGTTTATATATTCAAGTCAAGTCGGCTGCGGATTAAATCACAAGTTTACATCAAATTAAGATTTGGACATATTCCAAATTTTAAGTTTGGGTACAATCCAAATTTATTTTCAAATTCTATTTCAAATTCGAGTCAAGCTCATGTGCCAAGATTGATTTAATTGACACGTCAAATTGAATCAAATTCAAGAATATACAGCTTCCATTTTGATTCTAAACATATATTTTTTTAGAATCATTCACCTATATACATGCATAAATCTCGAAAATGGGGCATTACATCATGAGAAATTTTGACCAATCACAAACTGCTACGTTATTTACTAAACTAATGACAAGTTTGCAAATAATTAAATTTGGGACTAATTATAAGTTTGCATATGTCTTGAATTGAAATTGAAGACATAACTTGACAAATTTCGATGATGCCCTAGGTTTCCATTGAACCGTTGCATCAAATTAATTATTTTAGGTCTAATTAAATATGAATATTTGGGCTAAAGTTCAATTGAGCCCAAAAATAGGCTTAATTTATCTCAAATACCAAATAAGGCCCAACGTCATATGATTGAATCAAAGGAGCCAAATCCATGGACCAACCAAGTCCAAATTAAGTCCAAATTCATTAAGCTCACCTGAAAACCCTATAAATAGATGAGTTCTTTTCATTTGTGGGATTCATAAATTTTACACTTCATAAAGCTTAGAGAGAACTCCTCCAAAGATAACTCCCTAACTTATGAAGCTAAACTATATTAAGCATACAAATTTAAAACTTATACCAACTCAAGTTCAACTCCAGCATACACATTCAAAACTTATACCAACTAAAATTCAACTCCACGAAACACGTTTCTTTGAAAAGCTTGTGCGAACGGTTCTCTTTTTTTTTTTAACATTAAATTTTTTATATTGTTTATAAAATATATTTATTTATGTAATTGTGTTATTTAATAAAAATTAAGGAAAATTATTCTAAATTACAAAAAATTATTAAAATAATTATAAATATAGCAAAATATCACAATCTATTTATGATAGATCAAGATAGACTAAAATATGTGTCCATCACTATAGATACAAATTGTAGTCTTGAACCCTAATTGTCAAAGTCCTATTTGTTTTCTGCTTCCGTTGATCAACAACGACGAAGGCCGACCAATCGCCCATTAGGGGTTTTTGTATAGTTATTGTCCAACCGCGCCTCTCACATCACACTTTGCACATCTCCTCCCTATTGCTCCGTGTCACCAGCTTCGTTTTTTTGCTTTACGGGGCACAACTCGTCAACTATAGATATGTTGCTCTGTGCAAATATGGCGTCGAATAGACGCGACGAAGCTCAATTGTCTTCGTCCAACTCCTCCACATCTCGTTCATCTATTCGTCCCATATTCGTCGAGATCCTCGTAGTCGATTGTGCCGTGCAGCCAGTTGCTGCTCATTTCGCTGCTCCAACCTACCAGATCCACCTCGTGTTCTGTCGCTTGTATCTACAAATCCGCTCATGTGTTTTAAGTTTTGTGTTTTAAGTAAACCGATTTGACCTGTGCCTTTTAGACCGATTCAGTTCAGTCTAGTTGATTTATTGTGGTTTGGTTCTGTTCGGATCAGATTCAGTCAAACCGCTTTTGTCAGATTGGTTCACTCAACTATGGTTTGGTTCAGTGTTTTCTTAGCCCAATTTGGTCCATTTTTAAATTTGTTCAGTTTAATTAGTTTGGTTTGGTTGGTTCGGTCAATCCAGCTCAATTAAGTTTAATCAGTTTGGTTTGTACGATTAGTTGGTTAAGTTGTTTTCCATCATGAGCTTCAACCTTGGTTTGCATGGGTGTTTCTTTGTCCAATTTTCAAACCAGTCGTTTGTGGGTTTTGTTTAGAAGTTTTTGTTTCGTTCTTCGTAGATTTTTGTTATAAATCTCTATATGAGGATGTATATTTCTAACCCAGAAGTTTTTTGTTTGGATTTGTCTTTAGCCTAGAAGTTTTTTGTGTGTTTGGTTCTTCGTTTCAGATTCTATTCCAGATTTAGTGATTTGATTTAGATGTTTTCTTAGTACCTTGAGTTTGAGGGAGGGTATTAAAGAAAAATTAGGGTTTATGGATTATTACTACCTTTTATTATTATTTTTCTTTTTGGATTTTTCATTTATGAATTTTGGTTTGGTTTCTTCTATCGAGAATCTATGTAAAAGATCATATACATCACGAATTATTATAATTTATTCCATTTATAAAGTATTTTTGAATATAGCCCCTGTGATTGGATCAGTTGATTAAATGTCTATCAGATGATTTTGGGTTTGTAGTGTGTATTTGTGATTACGTTGTGCTGCTAATTTTTTTCTAAAGTATCATGGTTATTAGATTTAGTAGGACGTTAATCTGGGTAATGTTCCCTCCCAGTTTAGTGTTGAAATTTGGAGTCGGTATAGATTGTATTCCTGAGATTCAATGAATTCATCGAGTTGCCCCTTCTGCGACCAAGTTGTGCCATCAGAAGAACTTCAGCGGTACCATTCTTGCTGCTTCACTTGCAATTCCAATCACTTCCTTTATTCTTTGATTATGTACCAAATATTTAGATCCCCATATTAAAATTTCTCACCTTTTGACTGCAAAACTTTCGTAGATAGGGTTTACTGAACGATTGAGGAAGGTCTCTTATGTTATTGCCGTTGCAGGCATGCCAATGGTCACTTTGAGGATGAAGACAATGACAATAAACAACGCCAACTTGCGATGGACTTTGAGCTGGTCCAAAAAATGGCTTTTTCCTCTGCTTCTTATGACAATGTAAGTAACTTGTTCCATCTTTTCAATCCCAAGGCCTTGATTCTCGTTCGATTCTTCTTTCTACAATCCATACGGGCTTCAATACAGTAATTTGGTTCTTTTTTGACTTTTGTTTGTAGGACAATACAAATGGGGACATGCCACATGAGATTAAGTTTGAGGGATCTTTGAGTAGCAACAAGTTAAGTTGTGAGAGCGGGACTTTGGTGATGGGGGAGTTGAATGTTAATGAAAAGATATCTTGCTTGATTGGTTCACAGAATAGGGGTGCCTTTTGTAAGGTGGAAGGTGGTCTGATGTCTTTATTAAGAAGCTGCTTAGAATTAGAATCTCATGACTCGACTAGTATTTTGTCAGGGTATGTTGATCATTATCAGAGTATTGAGTTTGAGGATTCTGGGTGGGGCTGTGGATGGCGGAACATTCAAATGCTCTGCTCTCATTTGCTAATGCAAAGACCAGAAACAAGAAACATTTTATTTGGTGGGTCAGGAGTTGTTCCAGATATTCCCTCACTTCAGAGATGGCTTGAGATTGCTTGGGAAAGAGGATTTGATGTACATGGGGCAGAACAATTTAATTACAAAATTTATGGCAAAAAAAATTGGATTGGAACCACTGAATGTGCTGCTCTTTTGCGTTCCTTTGGGCTTCAGGCAAGGATAATTGATTTTGGTCCTAAAGAGTGTGAGGAACTTTATCTATCAGTCCCGGGTTCAAGTAGTGGGGCACAAATGGCAAACCTAATTGATGCAAATAAGAGAATGACACTTAAGGTTTATGGGCCCATGGATAGGTATCTTGTCCGTATAAATGATACTGTTCCACAAACTGGTTCTAGTGGGCATGAAAATTCCGAATATTTTAGAATCTCTCAAAATGTTGCAAAAAATAAGTCCCCTAAAAAAGCGAAGGGTCATCAAGTTCTGGTTGATTGGGTTTGGAATTACTTCTCTGATGGAAGGATATGCACGTATGGTCACCAACACGTTAATATTAGTGAAAAAACGTACGCCTTTAATTGACATTTAATGTATCTTTTTTCTCTGGTTATTCTAACATCCATTTGAAGATGTATTATGTATTTGGCATCAGAATAATTATACATTGTTTTACTTGAGAGATATCTTGGGCGGACTCTTAGGACATCATCATCTCACTGCTTTTGGTTGGGGTCGTCTTTCTAAGTAATTTTGTAATTATTCTGTTTTAACCCATTGGAGAGTTTTTTTTTTTTTTTTCTAGTCTTCTTTGATTTCTTTTGGTGGATTCATCTGTACCCTCCCTTGTATTCTTTGGATATTAATGAAATATGGCACTTTGTATGTCTTTTCCTGTAAAAAAAGTTACATTATGGATGTGTTGATTATCATGATAATGTGGAAGGTATCACGACCTGTTTCAATTTTCAAATGGTTCCGTTGCTTTTATTGACAAAGATTTTAATCTTTAATACAAGAAAGAATGTGCCATCATTATCATTAACTTCATAAGATCTTTTCAACCAGGCCATTGTTCTTTCAGCATGATGGACATTCTAGGACTATTGTGGGGATTCAAGTTAAACAGCAGCGTAATGGAATGCACAATTACAATCTCCTGATTTTGGACCCAGCTCATGTAGTTTTCTTCCCCTGCAGTTTTAGTTGTCAGCCTTAACTGTGCAGCTGTTATGTTTTTCTGTTGCCCAATTTCGAACTGAAGAAAAAGAAGAATATTTTTTTGTTGCTTCAACATTATCAACTCGTTATTCATCATAAAGTTACGTTCTCTTAATTGTTATCTTATGCGTAATATGCAGAGTACTAGAGGCCTTGAAAGGGCCCTTAGAGAGAATATTGGATGGCAGCAACTAATAAAAAGAGGAATTCATACGCTAAATAAGCCGCAATACCAGGTTTCTCTTTACTCTAAACTTCGATATTAAAATTTCTGGTTATTGAATAGAGACTGTTTACTTAATATATCTTTTTCCAGTTGTGTTATATTGATTCTGGAATTGCTGCTGGGGTTGAGATGGAATTGCTCAAGACAATCGACAGCATCTTTCTGGAGCTTTAAGTAAACATATTGTAGCTTGTTTGTTCTCTAAGGCACAAGTCATTGAGGTGTATTTAAACTACAAAACATTTCATTTGTAAGAATACATAATCAAATCATTCACCTGATAATAGAAATCAAG
The DNA here is from genome assembly GCA_037974625.1 of Cucumis cinereus. Lineage (NCBI taxonomy): Eukaryota > Viridiplantae > Streptophyta > Magnoliopsida > Cucurbitales > Cucurbitaceae > Cucumis > Cucumis cinereus. The sequence goes on from JBBPDJ010000003.1 coordinate 4,356,120, forward strand.
TTCTTCAACATATTAGTTACTATAGTTGTCTTCTATTCTATATAAGCATATTGGACTTATATATTCTACCTGTAATGATTTAACATATTAAACATCAGCAAGACTCTGTATCCTGAAGAGTTTTGAGTACACTCCATCTGGAGTTGTCAATAGGGTGCTATGTGAACCTATCTCCACAATCTCACCTCTATCCATGACTACAATAACATCTGAATTTGTCACTGTAGAGAGCCGATGGGCAACTGTAATCTGGGTAGTTCTGAAGCCATTGTTCCCATTTATTGACTCTAAAGCACTAACTAAAGTTCTTTCAGATTCAACATCTAATGCACTCGTTGGTTCATCTAGAAGCAAAATTGTTGGCTTCTTCAGAAGAGTTCTAGCAATGGCTATTCTTTGCTTTTGTCCTCCAGACAGTTGGCAACCTTTTTCTCCAACAAGTGTATCATATCCATCAGGCAAATTACTGACAAATTCATGTACTTTAGCTTCTCTTGACACCTTTAAAAGTTCAGTTTCAGAGACTTGCTCAATCCCATAGCAAATATTATATCTGATCGAGGAGCTAAACAGAACGGGCTCTTGTTGCACAAACCCTATATGTGTCCTCAGTATTCTCAGATTGTATTCTTTTATATTCTTCCCATCAATAAGGATATTACCTTCTTCAGGATCATAGAATCTGAGTAGAAGTGCCAAAACGGAGGACTTGCCTGCTCCACTTGGTCCAATAAGAGCCACCCTTGATCCTGCTTTGATTTCTAAGCTAAAGTTGGTAAGAACAATGACTTCTGGCCTTGTTGGATAGTTAAATTTTACCCTTTGAAACTCAATTCTTCCTTCAATTTTTTCTATTTTTGGACCTTTGGGTATTTCTGGCTCAATAAGAGTTTTCCGGTCAAGTGTGCGGTATACTGGAGTTAGTGCGCTAATGGCTGAGATGACAGTTGGAATTAATGTCCACAGTTCAGTGATTGAGGGTACTGTGAGGGAGAAAATCTGGTATGCTCTTATGCCATCTTCGAAGGATGCTTGTCTTTTGTGAACCAAAATTGTTGTGTACCACAAAGCAATTGCATGAGCAATGTTCCATAAGCAAAGTGCGATGCCATTTATGATTCCATACTTGATACTTTCTCTTTTGCTTTTTCTCTTTGGTTCTTCTAATGATATTCTTGCTCTCTTCATTATTTCTTCTTCTTGGCAAAAAGATGCAATAGTTCTTATGTTGGTTGCTGATTCGGAGACTAGTGAAACTAGTTCGTGATGAGCAACAGCAGAATCTCTTGAAAATCCTTTTGCAGACTTGGCTTGTATTAGGCCACCAATAAAGTGGAAAGGCATAACAGCCCAAGCAACGAGAGACATTCTCCAATTCACAATTAAGCTGACGGTGGTGGCAATTAGAATGGAGGAGATGCACTGTACAATGACAGACATTCTATCTGCTACTATGGTTTTTATCATGGAGGTGGTGTTCATTATTTGTGATGTAAGTGAACCAACATTGTTTTCAGATCTGTCAAACCATGCTACTTCATTGCGTAGTACAACTGAAATAATCCATCAGAAGAATCGAATGTCTAGTTAACGTTAGAAGCTACTTTTGGCTCCATAGCATGCTCTTAAAAATTTTATATAAACAAAGAAAAGTGTTCTTAGATTATACCTGAATAGAGAGCTTCTCTGAGGTTTTTCATTGATTTTTCTCCCACTATTCCGAAGAAATAATGTTGTATGGTGTGCGTGAAAAATGATAGTAATCCCACCATAGAGAAGATGAGGGAGTATAATCCAACTTTGTGCTTTGTATTTGTGTGATAGTAGGCTACCCCTATTGTTATGATAAAAAATCCAAAGATGGGTTTTGAGATGCCAGACACAGCTGCTGCAAACGATCCAAAAATAGTCTTCATTATCTCTATATTACTCAAGCCAAACCAAATTCTGAAGAATATTTCTTTTGATCCCTCTTCCTCTTCTGCTCTCAAAGAATCTATTTTAGAACTTTTGGGCTCAAGTTTCTCGTCCTTATCAAGGTCGCAAGATGAAGCTTGTTGATGGGCACTTCCTTGTTCTGACAATGAGTTTGAATTGCTGTCCATCAACAAACAATTCATACCAGTTAGTCATGTTTTCTTTTGAAGAAAATGCAGTTTATTTAGTATGAAGAACAAACCTTGAATCTTGAATTGGTCTGATATTATGCATGCTGAATAAGTTGCCATAGAATATACTTGTTTCTAGCAAGCTTTGGTGTGTTCCTGTTTCTAAAACTCTTCCATTTTCTGTGATGGCAATCACATCTGCACCAATAATAGTTGAGATTCTGTGGGCAATCATGATGACTGTCCTCCCAACTATAGCCTTTTCAAGAGCATCTTGAACAAGCCTCTCCGATTCTGAATCTAAAGCACTTGTGGCTTCATCCAGTAAGAGAATTCGTGGATTCTTGAGAATGGCTCTTGCTATTGCTATTCTTTGCTTTTGACCTCCCGACAATTGAGTTCCCCCTTGTCCAACCTGAAATTTTCACCCCCATACTTATTATTTTTTTAAATTAGATATCACTAACATGTTGATAGTGATTTTGTTTTGTTTTGTTTCTTGTGCAAACTTTTGATAAATACGTTTCAGTCTTTTATGGTCGAATCCTTGGTCACATTGAATTATTAAAATCAGGTGAAATTTTGAATTCTGGCAGGAAATGGCATTGACATGTAAGGAAAATTGTTTGGCTCTCCTAGCTTTACCTCTGTTAAGTACTGGTTTGGAAGGTTAGATATAAAAGAGTGTGCATTTGCCATTACTGCTGCATGTTCTATTTGTTGATCATTTGCATCTCGTTTTCCCATTTTGATATTATCCATGATGGTTCCAGCAAAGAGTGCAGGTTCTTGGGAAACTATTCCAATGTTTTCCCTGAGGAATTTCAGATTCAGATCTTTGATGTTCTGATGATCTATGAAAATATCTCCTGAAGAAAAATCGTTTTAAGATTGACATGACAATGAAAAATACGAGAGAAAGAGAGAGAGAGAGAGAGAGTGAAAAGGCAAAGGGCTGATGGTGGCATACCCTGAAGAGGGTCATAGAATCTAGTAACGAGGGAGATGACTGTACTCTTTCCACACCCGCTGCTACCAACTAAGGCAATAGTCTGCCCTGCGGGAATGGACAAAGTGAAGTCTTGAAGGATGAGTTTATGAGGACGAGACGGGTAAGCAAAGTGGACTTTTTGAATGTTAATGTGGCCTTCAATATCCTCCAACGTCTTCTCTTTTGAACCATCGATTGCTGAGGGCTTCCTTTGAATCACTTGGAAAACTTCCTTCCCTGCAGCCTTTGCCTGATTGAATATTTGCATGTCTGGTGCAGCGTAAGTCAGTGAGCTGCAACTCACCAAAAAAGGAGAGATTTCTCATTTTAAAGTTCGTAGAACTCAAGGACCAATTGTACAACCGATATAATAGATCAAGTTCAAGTATACTTACATTGCTCCAAAGAGAATGCTCATAACAGCAGCTATGATGTCCCCTCCACTGGCTCTTCCTGCAGTTACAACAACGGCTCCAATCCATACAATGAGACTCCAACAACAGAAAGTCACGGTTTGAAACATTCCTATCCCCACTCCCTTTACCAATGCTTCTTGCTTGCTCATCACAATCATTTTCTCGCATTGTTCTGCAAATGCCTTAATGCTGCTTCTCTCTCCCACAAATGCATACACTGCTCTGATTTGAGATATTGACTGTCCCATACATATTAGTTAACATTTTTGTTCTATACAAATCAAATGGTAACTTAGTTTACAAACAGGTTCTCTGGATTGACTACGATAAGTTTTGGCTGTGCCTACATAGTTTCTGAACTATGGTATGGCTTTATATTTTGAATTTGAAGTTGTGATTGTTTATGGTTTTTCATTACTAATAATATCACGTATGGAAGTTGATTTATTGCCTGAAAAGAAGGGCTTATTGCATTTACATGGTTTATTATTTTTATTCCACCATACCGTATATTATATCGCAAATCAATTAGTGTTTGTACCAATGACATTTGGAACAATGAGTGAAATTGTTAAGTTGAGATTTGTGTAGTTTGAAGATTTGTTTATTTGTAACAATCATATTGTGAGAAGTAAACAACACATGAAATTGATACTTTTTAGTTATAGGACTCACAAGCTATTTGGGACAAATAATTAGAGTTCACAACTCTACTCGTCTACCTTTGACTCGTTGAGACAAAATACCCCTTTTAAATTTTAAGAACTAAATAGAACCATCGAAATTTTTTCTATTTTCCATATATACTAATTGAGTGGGGATGTTTACCTGCTGGATCAAGGAAGTAGCTTCAGATTGGTAACCAATTTTGATAGAGGAAATGAGAGTCATCCTCTTAGTATAAGCAGCCCCAATTGCCATAACCAATGGACCTACCAAGAGAGTGAGCAATGACACTTCCCAACAGCTTATGATAGCAATCACAACTCCACTAGTGAAAGTCGCCACACTTGCTAAAAAATGTCCCAACTACATCCATGCAATATTAGAGAAGATATTAAAGAAAAGAGTCAATTTCTTTTTTATTTTGTGATTCTCTAATATCGTATTAATCGTTATTGAATCCAAAAATTTAAGTAGATGGATTGTGATAATTGGCTTTACCTTCTCTCCAATGGCATCTTGTATAATGGTTATGTGGGCACTGATTCCAGTGATTATTTTGGCAGTGGTGAGATCTGTGTCAAAAGCACCAATTTCTTGACTAAGCACTGAGTGCAAGAATGCAAGTCTTAGACGAGCTGCCTGTCTCTCACTTGTATACATCCAACACCCAATTTCTATTTTTTTAAAAAAAAAAATTAAAAAAAAGAAAAAGAAAATATAAGCATATATACTATATAATTTCACATGTGAAATAATATTTAGTATTCAAAAGCTTGAGGAAGTAGGGAGATTTTACCAAGTATTCCTGCTGGGAAAGTGGCTATGGCCATGTACCATACAAATGGAATCACCTGCCAGAATATTTAAAACTAAATAAATCCTTGCTTAGCACTCACAATTAGAAGTAGAACTGACCAAGATTGAGTTTTTCTTCTGGTACAAATCAAGAGAAGGCTGCGTTTTGATTCATCAAGTACTCAAAAAAGATTTTGAAGTATCATTTGAACATATAAAGTTCTGTTCAATTAACATAAATTGGAGCTCAAAAATAAAACTTTTAATAGATATAATTTTTAAAAGACGAAAGTGTTTGGACAAGATTTTTCTTATGATACAAAAAAAGGTTTATGGAGAAGAGTTAGAAAGATAAAAGAAAGAAGAGTGGAGAAAAATTATATTTGTCATCAACATTTCTCTCTAAAACAATGATATGCATTCACCGGAGAATTAAGTTTGGGTTACTTGCGCGGAATGCGAACAACTGCATTGAGTAACAATTTTAGAGAATAATAATTAAGTGTACAACAACATTTATAAAAAATTGTAAATGGTTCTTAAATCTAAACTTGTCATATCTAGTACTTTTTTGGATTTAACTATTTTTGAATGGTTTAGATCTAATTGTTATATTTTCAATTTTCTTAGTTTTTTTTTAGAAAAATACCTTTTTCGTCACTATTAAAATAATAAAAATATTTTTCTGTTATCTTAACAAAAGGAAAAACTAACCGAGCCTATTTCTTAAAACTTAGGGACCAAAAAAGTTATTTTAAAAATATAAGGACTAAATGTATTTATTGTTTAAAAGATAGGGACCATTTTTTCTTTCCAGAGATCGAGTTTGAAAAAAAGATTTTTTTTTTCACAACATTCCTTTCAATATGGATAACATTGTTTTAGGTGAAGTCTATACAAGATATTGATTAACACGTAGTTGATTTGAATAAAACAACCACAAAATTATGTTTTCAACTTTTTTAAGTTCAAAAACATGTCTTAGTTGAGATTTTAATCAAAAGTTTATGTCTTATACCGGTTGAACTTTACTCATTAGGTTAGTTAGACTATACTCGTGTGGACTTTTATCATGGTATATTTATATATTTTTTTTTTATATTTGTCCATTGTTCTGCATTATGTTATATATACTAATATTTGATTCTTATATTTAAAACTATCAGACAATAAAAGAAAACTAATGGACTCCTATAATCAGTTGTAAAATCTATCAGTAATAGATTTCAATGGGTTATTTTGGACATTTCGAATATTATTTTGCATTATGTTATATCTACTAATACTTTGAACCTAATAATTCTTTTATTTACAACTGTTCAGAAAAGGAAAAGAAAAAAGACCTTTTGTATTTTAAAATTTTGGGTATGGTTACTATTAATTATTGGTCCATAGGTATAAAAAATATTACTAGTTTTCTTAATGGTCCTTTGTGCCATTTGATAGATGGAAGTTGGTCCCTATGTCAAAGTGAAGTTTTGCTTATATTTGTACTTAAAGCATTTCATGAAGAAACCCAATTCACTCATCCATTCAAGACAACTTCATAGCAAATAACAAAGTCATCATTTCAACCAACAAATTTTGGTTAAAATTAGCACACTATATGTTATAGAAAAACAATATCATTAATTAAAAATAATAGAAAAAGTAGCAACAAATACAATTAATAAATATACCTCATAGAGTGCATCAACCATTGCATCAATATCATCAATATTATTTCCAAATGCATCAAGTGCTTTGCCAAGCAAAAAGTACCCAACTGGCTGAGCCATGCCATGAATAACAGAACCAAAAGTCCCTAAACCCATTAAAACCCAATCCAAAGCATCAGCATAAACAAGAAGCTTGTGAAATGGCAAAGGGCCATCAATGGAGGAGGAGCCATGATCTTCTTGGCTTTTCTCTACATGAATCATCTTTTTTAATTTGCATGCAAACCCAAAGTCTAACATTATATTTATATATATAACAGATCCATAATAGCTGAAGTGAATCAAAAGAATCTTCCTAGGATATGCTGTTTCCTAATGAAATATTAAATTATAGTATGAGTGGAATGTACTCAGTTTAAGTGGCCTTTCTTCTTGATTTTATCTACATGTTGTTTTGTGATTATATAAGGTGCTTAGTTTTAAATGTGGAAAATAGTGGATGAATGTAATCCCGAAGGGTTTAGCCCCTAAAATATACTACTTTTGGTCTATGTACTTTTCAAGTTAAATTTGTGTAGTTTTAATAAATCTTAGCCTTTTTATTATTGGTTTGTGTTGGTGCAAGTACTGAACGCCTAGTAAGATGCGTTAGCAGAGGTTGAATGCTTGGAAGTGGACGCCTAATAGTAGGTCTTCTAGAGTAGGATGCCTGGTGGTAAGTCGTTTGAAGTAGGACGCTTGGACGCCTAAGGTATGTGACCAATAAATTTATAAAATAGAAACTTGTGTGGGAAGGCTGAGTCGCAAATTATGCTCTCCTCAAGACGTTTTGCGATCTTGTTTGGAATGCAAAAAGGTCTCGTAATTGTCACACCATCTCCAGGATAAAACAACCAACTCGATCGAAGTTGCACTGGAACCGATCAAAATACCAACAAAAAAAATAACATTATATATTATTAAGCTCACCTCACCTCGCCACGACCTATCCGACCAAACGACAGTGCACGTGTATGGAGATATCAACCAATCTTCATTTGTCTATCTTCTCACTCCCTCTAAAACATTGGTACTCCTTGGAGTCCAAATCGACAACTCAAGTTAAGGGTATATAAGGAGTCTTCAATTTACTAATCTTAGCAATGTAGGAATCTTATATGAGAATAAAATAATAGTATTCATATTTTTCTTTTCCAAATAAATTTTTCATCAACGGTTTGGACTTAATTTTTATGATATTAGTAAAATAATTATAATGAAGAATAGATACAATTAAAATCTTTTTCAAAATTCATAGAAGATTAATCCAAATTTATACATAAGAGATTATTGAGGAGAATTTTTTATTGCCTGTTTTTGTTTTTCTATATAAATGACTAATTTATGCGCTTCAATCTTTGAAATACAACTCTTTGTAGAGGTGTAAATTTTTTGCCAACAAAATGACATTTTTGGATGCGAAGTCGTTGAATCGATGCATCATTCATGTATGGATACGATCCACCTATATAAAAGGCAAGTCGTTGAGTTTAAGAATCCATTGGATACCCTTCAATTTTTTGGGACACGATTGTTCAAGTTTAGATGTCCATTGCGAGAGATGTTAGGACACTAGAGGTGCAATTGCACCAACAAGACACGACTAATATTTTTGTAGATGACAATACACATCGAATGAGTACATTTATTTATGTATAAAAAGTGTCTTTTCGAGTTAAAGGTGAGAAAATGTTTGGACAGAGGTGGGTTATTCAAAATTTTCACTTTAAAAAGTATATGGGTATTAATGGTAGAGCGAGTCAAGAACATGATATTTTAAAGAAACCTTGAAAATTCCACTGCTGAAGCTTTGAATGGATATTAATGGTAGAGCGAGTCAAGAACATGGGTACTCATAACTTGAAGACAACAGATTTAAATAATGGACATAAAAGGACCAATAACCTATTTTTCTTTTTATCTTTTGTGTTTGGTTTTTGAGCACTTTGTCTTTGTTAGCTGTATTTTGCTGTGTATATCAGATTAATTAAATTATGAGTACTGTATGAGAGCTTGTGGTGTGTACATTTATTAAAACAAAAACAGATTGATCATTTGAGAAGATTTGTATTATATTTTTGGTTAATTGAAAACATATTTGGTTTCAAAGTATCATCAAAACAATATTTGATCTATGAATTTTAATGTGTAACGTTTATTTTTTGGATTCAATAATATGTGGGACATTCATTCCTCCGACCTACTTGGTTGAAAATACATTTTTTTTTATTTAATCTCTGTTTATAAATTCATTAATTGAAAAAATTAATCCCACGTGATGATTATATGCAACTTGTTCTTAATTTGGAGTGAGTTATGAACTCCGGTGAGGGCTCGTTCTTTGATTTACATGGGAAAGATCACACAATTTTGCTAAGCATGTAAATCTTTTTATTCTTATATTACACAACAAACTACATTGTTACAATTGATTTAATCAAAACACAATAAATCCTATATACCAATTACTCCTAAACATTCCAATCTTGCAAATCACATATACCATAAAGTTTTAGACACTACTTTCGAAACCTTCATTTTGGTTCATTTACTCTTAGTTTTAGTTCTATTATCCATTATATACTTGCTTTTTATACAAAGATATTACTTCTACATCCTAATTTTAATGATTAAAGATATTAATCATCAACAAGACTCTGTATCCTAAAGAGTTTTGAGTACACTCCATCAGGAGTTGTCGATAAAGTGGCATGTGAACCAATCTCCACAATCTCACCTCTATCCATAACTACAATAACATCTGAGTTTGTCACAGTAGAGAGCCTATGAGCAACTGTAATCTGAGTAGTTCTAAAACCATCGTTCCCATTTATTGATTCCAAAGCACTAACCAAAATTCTTTCAGATTCAACATCTAATGCACTAGTTGGTTCATCTAGTAGCAAAATTGTTGGCTTCTTCAAAAGTGTTCTAGCAATGGCTATTCTTTGCTTTTGCCCTCCGGATAGTTGACAACCTTTTTCTCCAACAATTGTATCGTATCCATCAGGCAAAGTACTTACAAATTCATGTATGTTAGCTTCTTTTGACACCTTCAAAACTTCAGTTTCAGACACTTGATCACTCCCATAGCAAATATTATATCTGATAGATGAGCTAAAAAGAACCGGCTCTTGTTGGACTAATCCTATTTGTCTCCTCAATGTTCTTAGATTGTATTCTTTTATATCTTTCCCATCAATAAGGATATTACCTTTTTCAGTGTCATAGAATCTTAGCAAAAGTGCCAAAACTGAGGATTTTCCTGCCCCACTTGGTCCAATGAGTGCAACATTTGATCCTGCTTTGATCTGTAAGCTGAAGTTTTTAAGAACAATGACTTCTGGCCTTGAAGGATATTTGAAGTTTACACTTTGAAAATCAACTCTCCCTTCGATTTTGTCTGTTGTTTCACCTTTTGGTATTTCGGGTTCAATTAGTGTTCTTCTATCAAGTGTGTGGAATGCTGGAGTTAATATGTCGATGGCTTTGATGACGATCGGAATTAATGTCCACAATTCAGTGATTGAGGGTACTGTGAGGGAGAAAATTTGGTATGATCTTATACCATCTTCAAAAGATGCTTGTCTCTTGTTAACCAAAATTGTTGTGTACCACAAAGCAATGGCATTTGAAATGTTCCATAAGCAAAGCGAGACGCCGTAAATGATTCCGTACTTGATACTTTCTCTCTTACCTTTTCTCATTGGTTCTTCTAGTGACATTCTTGCTCTTTTCATTATTTGTTCTTCATGACAGAAAGAAGCAATAGTTTGTATGTTGGTTGCTGATTCTGAGGCTAATGAAACTAGTTCATGATGAACATCAGCAGAATCTCTTGAAAATCCTTTGGCATACTTGGCTTGTATTAGGCCACCAATGAAATGGAAAGGCATGACAGCCCAAGCAACTAGAGCCATTCTCCAGTTGATGATAAAACTCACTGTTGTGGCAATGAGAATGGAGGAGATGCATTGTACAATGACAGACATTCGATCGGCTATTACGGTTTTTATGACGGAAGTGGTGTTCATTATCTTTGATGTAAGTAAACCAACATTGTTTTCAGGTTTGTCAAACCAAGCTACTTCGTTGCGGAGTACAACTGAAATAGTTCATCATATTAGTTTAGGCCCGCGTTTGATAATCATTTTGGTATGTTTGATACTTATTTGATTTTTGAAAATTATACTTGTTTGTTTACAACTTTTTTACCATGGAGTTCAATTTCATATTTTCTAATTGAACAATTGAATTTTTAGTCAAATTCCAAAACGAAAACAAGTTTTTAAATTTTTTTTTTAGTTTTCAATTTTTGGGCTTTTTTTTCTTTTGAACCACTCCTAAAGAGTAGATCCAAAACAAAGAAACTATTAGGTAGAACCATAGAAGTAGTGTTTATAAGGAAGGCCTTGGTTTTAATTTTTTTTTTTTTTTTTTTTAAAACTAAGCCTGTAAACATCACTTCCATTTGTTGATTTCAAGGTTTTGTTCTCTACATTTTAGGAGTGTTTTCAAAATCCAAACCAAAATTGAAACAAAAAAAAATAGTTTTAAAAATCTTTCTTCCGCTTTTAGAACTTCACCAAGAACTCATAAATACAAAATATGAAAACAACGATTAAGAAATTGTGTGAAACAAACACAATTTTCAAAAAACAAACAATTGCTAAATAGAGCCTTAGTTAATGTTAGATGCTATTGACGACTTTATAATATCATCTTAAACTTTCTATATAAACCAAAGAGAAGTGTTGTTAAGTAGTACCTGAATATAGAGCTTCTCTGAGGTTTCTCATTGCTTTCTCTCCCACTACTCCAAAGAAATAGTGTTGCAATGTGTGAGTAAAAAGTGATAATAATCCCAATAGAGAAAAGATGAGGGAGTATAATCCAACTTTTTGCTTAGCATTTTTTTGATAGTAGGCTACTCCAATTGTTATGATAAAGAATCCAAAGATAGGCTTTGAAATGCCAGACAAAGCTGCAGCTAAAGATCCAAAACTAGTCTTCATAATCTCTATTTTACTCAACCCAAACCAGATTCTAAAGAATATTTCTTTTGATTTTACTTTCTCTTCCTCTTGGCTCAGTGAATCTATTTTCGAATTCTCGACCTCAGGTTTTTCGTCTTGATCAAGATCACTAGATTGAGCTTCTTGATGGGTAATTCCTGGTTCTGACAAAGAATTTGAATTGCTGGTCCATTTATAAACAAATGATATCAGTTTGTTATATTTTTTAAAGTAAAATTTGCTTTTATTTAGTATGAAGAACAAACCTTGAGTCTTGAAGTGGTTTGATATTATGGAGGTTGAATAAGTTGCTATAGAATGTGCTTGTTTCTAGCAAGCTTTGGTGTGTTCCTGTCTTTGAAACTCTTCCATCTTCTATGATAGCAATCATATCAGCACCAACAATGGTTGATATTCTGTGGGCAATCAAAATGGTTGTCCTTCCAATTATAGCCTTTTCAAGGGCATCTTGAACCAATCTCTCAGCCTCTGAATCTAATGCACTTGTGGCCTCATCTAGTAAGAGAATTCTTGGATTCTTGAGAATTGCTCTTGCTATAGCTATTCTTTGCTTTTGACCTCCTGACAGTTGAGTTCCCCCTTGTCCAACCTGAAAATTTTGCCCATATACAAATTATTCATTTTATTGAACTAGATGTTAGAACAATCATGCATATTTTAAATGCATGGACCTGTTAACTCCTTGTTTAGCCAAAGACTTCCTATCTAAAATGGTATCAGAAACCATAAAATCCAAAAGATCGGTCCAATAAAAAAATTGTAATCCGATCAACAATGATGAACCCAAAAGAGGCACCACCTTGACGGAGCATGCTGAGAGTCCCACATTGGAAGAATCAAGGGGTCTCACACTTGTTATAAGATAGGTGGAGTACTCCCCCTTCACCAACTGATTTTGAGATGGAACCCTATACTAGCAAACACCCACAAAAAGTGATATCGTTTTCTCCAAACTAATGGTAGAATCTTCGATCATCTTGAATTATTAAGATGAGGTGCAACTTAATATTTTGGCAGGAAAAATAGCGTATTGATATGTAAGGAAAAATGTTTTGCCTCTCATAGTTTTACCTCCGTAAAGTACTGGTCTGGAAGGTCAGATATGAAAGAGTGTGCATTGGCCATAAATGCTGCATTTTCTATCTGTTTATCATCTGCATCAATTTTTCCCATTCTGATATTATCCTTAATTGTTCCAGCAAAAAGTGCAGGTTCTTGGGAAACTATTCCAATGTTATTCCTGAGGAATTTCAGATTCAGATCCTTGATGTTCTGATGATCTATGAAAATATCGCCTGAAGAAAAATGTTCTTAAGATTGACATGAAAATTGAATTGAGAGTGAAGAGGCCAAAAAGGGGGTGATGGAGGCATACCTTGAAGAGGGTCATAGAATCTAGTGATAAGGGAGATGACTGTACTCTTTCCGCACCCGCTGCTACCGACTAAGGCAACGGTTTGGCCTGCTGGAATGGACAAAGAGAAGTCTTGAAAGACGAGTTTCTGAGGACGAGATGGATAAGAAAAGTGGACTTCTCTTATGCCAATGTGTCCTTCAATATGGTTTAATATAGTACTCTTCTTCTCTTCTAAACTGTCAACTGTAGTTGGGATCCTTTGAATAACTTGAAAAACTTCCTTCCCTGCAGCCTTTGCTTGGTTGAATACTTGCATATCTGGTGCAGCATAAGTCAATGTGCTGCAATCCACCAAAAAGAAGTGGTTTTTCATTTGATGTGTGATTCTTCAATGTCATCTTTGATTATATAAAGTTTTGGTTAGTTGATACTCAAGCCTTTTAGAACTCTTTGATAATCATTTAAGTTATGTTCGGTAAAGATTTTGTTTTTAGTTTTCTATTTTTGAAATTTATATTTGCTTTCTCCTAAAATATGAACTATGGTTCTAACATTTTTTGAAAAAAAAAAACCAATTCTTAATCAAATTCTAAAACAAAAGAAAGTTTTTAAAGATTACTTTTTTTCTTTACTTTTCAAAACTTGGTTTGATTTTGTAAACACTAGTGGAAAATGAATAACAAAATAAAGAAATTTATAAGTGAAAATAGTGTTTATAAGCTTAATTTTCCCAAACCAAATGGTTATCAAATGATACCTTAGTTTTGGGTTTTTGGTTTTGAAAATTAGCTACCAACTCCACCTATTTGTTTCTTTATTTTGATATTTTTCAAAATCCAAGCCAAAATTTGGAACTAAAAGTAATTTTAAAAAATTTATCGTTGTTTTTTAAATTTGACTAAGAATCCAAATACTACTCACAAAAACAAGAAAACCATGTATCGATATGGTTAGAAAACACGCATAATTTTCAAAAAACTAAAAAAAAAAAAAATGGTTATCAAATAGTCCTCCAGCGTTGAATACTTACATTGTTCCAAAGAGAACACTCACAACAGCAGCTATGATGTCCCCTCCACTGGCCCTTCCTGTAGTTACAACAACGGCTCCAATCCATACAATGAGACTCCAACAACAAAAGGTTGCAGTTTGAAACATTCCTATGCCCACTCCGTTCACAAGTGCCTCTTGTTTGCACATCACAGCCTGTTTCTCACATTGCTCTTCAAATGCCTTCATGCTGCCTCTCTCTCCCACAAATGCATACACTGTTCTTATTTGAGATATTGACTGCTCTATACATGTCAGTTAACATGATCAATCTATATGTTAAAAACAAATTAAATTTTCTTACAGGCAATCTCTTTGGTTTGTTTTCCATAAGTTCTGGTTGTTTCTACGTATAGTTACGGAATGAAATTTTTTTAAAATTCAAGAACGAAATAGACACAAACAGCAATAATGTCTTTTTTTTTTTTCATATTTGTTTGACATTTTTACCTGTTCAACCAATGATGTAGCTTGAGATTGGCAATCCATTTTGAGGGAGGAAATGACAGTCATCCTCTTATTATAAGTGGCTCCAATTGCTAGAACCAATGGTGCAACCAACAAAGTGAGCAATGACACTTCCCAACAGCTTACAACGGCAACCACAACTCCGCAAATAAAAGTCGTCACACTCGATATAAAATGTCCCAACTACACCCAAACAATCATAAAAGATCATAAAAAGTCATCACTAGATCTAAGTTTATGCTGATAGGTTACAATAATTATCGAGAATCAAACTTAAATTTTTGTTTCACTCTAATATCATGCTAATTAGTTACACTAAATCTAAAAGTTTATGTTTGTGAGTTACGATTAATTTAATCATTTATTCATGCTTTCCGACGCTAGAGAGTAAGCAAACCCGTTACCTTTTCTCCAATGGCATCTTGTATAATACTCATGTGGCCACTAATTCCAGTGATTATTTTGGCAGTAGTAAGATCGGTGTCAAAAGCACCAATTTCTTGACACAAGACTGATTGTAGAAATGCAAGTCTTAAGCGAGCTGATTGTCTCTCACTCGTATACATCCAACACCCAATTTCTAAATAGAGAAAAATGTAAGGATATATATGTGAAGTAATTTATTGAAATGTTAAAAGGAAGATGGGGATTTTACCAAGTATTCCTGCTGGCAAAGTGGCGATGGACATGTACCATACAAATGGAACCACCTGCCCAAAACAAAATAATCCTCACTTAGAGAATGAGTGATGATTGGTTCATCAACATCAATTTTGGGCTCAAACTGACACACTCAACGACATGTGTGTTGGTTTAAATGGCCGGGTCGGTCGAGGGGTTTGGAAGTTATATATACGAAATCAATCGACTAAGTTGATATGTTATGAAATTGTTAAAAGTAAGACTCAAACTCTTCCCACATACACAAATAGCACAATTTTTTTGACAATTGTTGCTGGTCTCGGTGCATCTTAGCCAAAATCGATATTAAGACCAAAGAAAAACTTTAACTTCTTTTACATAACACATCCAAGTCTATCCATGATTTATAATTTGAACTTTCTTGGTGAAATTCTAGCCAAGATGAAGAAAATCAATCAACTAAGCTAAATGCTAACACTACTTTTCATCAACACATGGAAAACGACTCTCAAACACAAACTTATAGATAAAAGATATTTGAGGTAAATGTATGAACACAATTTTCTTAATAATATTACTTTTAAAATATATCAACTTTTTCAAAACTTATTTTCAAAATATGTAGTTTTAATCGGACTGTAGAGACAAAAGTTATCTCTTAAAAAGAGGATTTCATTAAATGGGTGTGCCAAGAATTTAGACAGAATCCTAAGGGTATGCTTGGAATACAGTACTTAGTTTAAAAAATAAGTCAAGTCCGGAAATAGTTTTTTAAGTGCATTTATTAATTGGTTTTTACAGAAAAAAAAAAGTTTAATGTCCACAACCGTCACCAAAACGTTTTTTTTTTTTTTTCTCAAAGTCAATCCAAATGGATCCTAATTAAGAAGAATAGATATGAAATTGTGGCGGTTTTGATAAATAATAATAGGAAAACAAAAAGTAAAAACCTGATAGAGGGCATGAACCATAGCATCAAGGTCATTAATATTATTCCCAAATGCATTGAGTGCTTTGCCAAGCAAAAGATACCCAATTGGCTGAGCCATCCCATGAAGAAGTGAACCAAAAGTCCCTAAACCCATTAAAACCCAATCCAAAGAATCACCATAGCTAAGAAGCTTGTGAAATGGCAAAGCACCATCATCATCATCACTGCTTGACCCAGTTTCTTCTTGCTTTTTCTCTTCATAACTCATATCTTCATTAATTTGTAAATTAAATTCAAGTGCCTAGTACTGTTCCCCATCTCCTCCCTACTCTAATTTACATATATATATATATATATATATATACAACTCCATAAGTGAATCACAATAATTCTTCATAATAAAATATAAAATTAAGAAGTGAAAAGTGTGAAGTGGCCGTTCTTGTTGATTTTTTCTGAATGTTGTTTTGTGATGATGGACATATATATGTATTATAATTAGGTGTTTGTAGTTTTTTTTTTTTATAGAAAAAAATAGATTAATTGAATTAATCAAATGGGTTAAATTATAGAGGGAGTCAAGAATATGGGTACTGAATATATTTATTAAAATAAAACAAAAAACAAAAAACAAACAAAAGATTTTCATTAACCAACAGCACTAAGTACACAAAACTGAGTCAAGAGCATGGGTATTGAGAAGTTGAAGACAAGTGAGAAATAAGTTAAATAATTGATGATATAAGCAATTTTTTTTTTTTTTGTCTTTTGTGTTTTGTTCTTTAGCACTGCCTTTTGTCTATGTATTTTTCCTGTTTCTCCCTCATTAATTTAATTCTAATAATTAGTACAAGGAGACAGATTGTGGTGTAGAATTTTCAAAAAAAAAAAAAAAAAACTTAATTTCATAGATATTTGAGAATAATTTTGTTAGGATCTATGTAAAATTTGACATTTTTATGACTTTATAGTTCATAAACTAAATTCTGCTACCTAATCATCAAAACAAATTACCAAATATTTATAGCATCTATCAATTTAGAATGTGTGATTTAGTTTAAATATATACCCCATTCATATAACCTTATGTTACATTGATTTTCAACTTAAATTATTGGAATCGGTTTGATAACCATTTTGAATTAAAATTTGAATTTTAAAACCCATTTAACAAAAAATAAAAAATTCATTTTCAAAATGGTTAAAATAATACTAAAAAGATAAACTAAATTAAAATTTAAACTATTTAAAATTTAAATTTTATTATGTACAACTATGGGTGATCTAATATTATTAGGAAAGATAATAATTGCGTTATTTTGATATATTAAAAATAATAAAGGTGCAAGACATATTTAACCTATTATGAAATTTTAACTTAAACGACATAATTTGTATAATTTTAATTAATTAAAAGAATACAGAAGCATACATAATTAAATTGACCGTACGTTTGGCCTATCTTGAAAACTTGAGTAATTGATAGCTCTTAAAATAAGTAAGATATTGATTGCCAATGATCTGAAACAATAACGACAAGGTTTGAAGATTATGACCTAATTTCAAGACCTTAATCGAAGCCAAAACGATAGTCAGAAGGATGTTTCTACCCAAAACTCGCACATCAAACGAATCTCATCTCCCTCACTCTTATTACTAACCATTGGAAAGGTTGAGATGGTGATTTGAGTGCGTGTGGGACAAATGTAAATATAAAAAGAAGGATAAAACATTTCTGATGTAAATATAAAAAGGAGGATAACATTAGCCAACGGTGATAACAAGACCTAATGTATTTTCATGCTAGACACTTCTCAGACCTCCCAATCCTCACACCCTCTCCTCACAAAATCGTTCTGCATTACCACTTGCATAACTGCTTTATATGTGTCAAACCAAACATAGCTCAACTGACACACAAGCGTATTAATAACCAGTAATAGCATAAATTTTGCAAAACCAGATGATTGGCCATTAAAAATAGTAAAATACCATAAAGAAAACTCATCATGAAAATGTTTCCAAGCCATCATACTTTTCTAAATTTCTACTTCAAGGCGCAATTGCCACAGCAGCCATTGACAGGAAAATCTAAATAAGTAAAGAGCATCCCTGTTATCAAGAGCAATGATGAGGTTACTCAATCTTCTGCGAGAAGACCTACATAAAAATGGCATTCTTTATAAAAGCAAGTAGCAGTTGATCCACACGTTAAGAAAAAACCCTTTCTTTCATACACTTTTTAGAGCAAGAAACCACAAGTTCACAATATGAACACAATGCAGCACCAGGCTGTCAACATGTCTACCAATATAAATATCGACATAAGTTGGTCCATATCTGGGAAACACTTAAGTTTCAGAGATTATCATGACAAATGAAATGTGCACCACATACCAACGATCTATAAAACGAGTCAGTTTTAAATGTTGATTCAATCAGTGGCAACTGGCTGCTAATATCATCATAGTATCAAGAAGTTTAATGGGAACCAGAATCAGCTTACACCAGAGGTGGATACTGCTTGGCTTGTTGGCGAACCCTCTTCTTGTACTCAACGGCATCCTGCACAAGGATAAATTCTTCCATTTAACAATAGAAAATGAGAGAAGTCAGGTAGCTATCCGATTCCATCACATTCACAAAACTCTGGGCTATTACACTCTTCGATGCCTTACAGCTCAAAGGCATGGTCATACAACCTATAGAACACATCTTGTTCAAGTATACACCTCAGTGCCTCAACAGAATTAAAGGCTACCAACCAGTCTAGCAGTCAGAAATCTCTTCAAATAGAGTATGGTTCAAGTAATCCCTCCAAATCAAGTGGTTATAGGTAAGAACCAGTATTATACACCCTTTCCTAGGGACATGACACTGAAACTCACATGACTCATGAGGGCATATGAAAGTTGGAAACTGGAAAGCCATCCATCCAGACCCCTTCTGTTTTTCCATTTTGAAAAGCAACTATTCTCAAAATTTCTCTTACAAGGATCACAGGCAAGTCTAGAAATGCATATTGTATGCGTCGTTTGTATCTAATCTAGAGACAATTAATACAAAGATACATAAAATATTCCCCCTTGAAAAGAATTTGCACAAAGTTCAAAATCACAGGACCATGTAGAGATAAGGTCATCATGAAAAAGTAATTTTAGAAATAAACAAAAAGAAAAAATTATGTGTAATAGTAAACAGCAATGGCTGTAATACTCATGGAGAAGCATCAATTATAGTGGAACAGAAATAAGAATGATGACTAAGGCCCCTTTTGGTAACCATTTCAATTTATTGTTTTTGTTTTTTAAATTCAGTTTTTAAATTATTGTTTATTAAAAAACAAAACCATATATGTTTAATAACTAATTTTGTTTTCTGTTTTTTAAAAACAAAATGTATTAATTTGAAAGTTTCTTGAACATGCTACATGCATGGATTTCGGATTCTCATCCTTCACACAACAAAATTGATAACCAAATGTCGCCATTACCACTCCCAAGTTCTTTGAGATCACTAGTTTTACATCTGCGAGCATTGACATGTCACTAAAGAATACACTTAGCCTACCCTCATGGCCAAGGATTGAGCTTTCCACTGCCCTATATAAAATAAAAATATGACATACCTGGATGAAGAGATGATAGCCCTCTGTCTGAGCAGGATCAGCAGGGTTTGGTTGATCCAGCAAATCCTGGATTCCAACAAGAATTTGTTTAACTGTTATGGCTGGTCTCCACCCCTACATGTGAACGAAGGAAATTCAAGGATAGGTCAGGTGATGTTTCAATGAACATACAGACATAAGTTTTCATTTACTACTCACACTATCTTCATTCAGAATCGATAGACAGACTGTTCCTGATGGGTACACGTTAGGATGGAAGAAGCCCTGAGGAAATCTACACTTTGGTGGCTTACTTGGGTAGTCTTCACTGAAATTGAGAGTAAGGGGGAAGAAACCACCCTCCCAGTCTGTCTGTAGAAAATTAATGGCTTTGTCAACTTTCAATGCTATAAAAAAAATTCACAGCACTACCTAAGTTGGAGAACAATGTACACAGATCAATAGACATCACAGAAGGAAGGAATATGGGCGGGAACATTTTAAAGAACAGCACAAAGTTTAAGAAAAGTAGAAGTGTAGTCATGTGTAAGTCATCATGACCTGGATTTCGATTTTTGAAGAGGCAAACCTAATAATAAATAATAATAATATCAATGTTAAAAAAGAAACAAAAACAAATCAATTATTTATTCAATACCATTTAACCGGATGTTATGATTTTCATTTGGCATTTCTAATATCAATTGGGACAGTCTTCTATCAGTTAAATGAGATATTTTCTATGAAAAATCTAGAAGGATTAAGGGATTGACTTCTAATCACCCTTTTGCCTTTTGCTCTCTCTAATGATATTCCTTCACCACTAACAAACAATAAGAAGGCTACAAAAGGTCAAAAACCAATTTTAACTAGATGGAAATCAACGAAGTAGGCCAGGAGTAGAGATTAATAACAAATGTGAAATGACTTTCCTACTAAAGTATTATGCATGAATATGCTGAAAATACACTGAGAGTCCGAGACTAACTGATGCTCGAGTGAAATGTTGTTTCACCGTATAAACAGAAACGTTGAGTTTCAAGCAAAGTTCACGTACATAGGTCTGGTAAAGTATACAGAAAACGGGAAAGTAAATTCAAGTAGAAATCAGGTTGGGAAGGATCCATTCACATAGACAATAGATGTGATTTCAACAAAGCCATTCACATACTTGATACTAGAACCCAACAAGTATTAATAATTAAACCTTCAAAGTGAAGCTATCAATGAACATCCCCAATTACTGTTGAAAAGCAAGCTACAGCCTAAAATTGTGCTTGAAACAACGCACATGTAGGCCTATTTCAGCTGACAAAGGATATAATGCATACCCCCTTTCCCCTCGTCGTAGTGGAATTTGGAATTTATGACTTTCCATTTTCTGATGGATTATATCACCAAAATAACTTTTCAGCCTAGATAATTACTCAAGATTTCACTTATTCCATTTTTTTAATATTAACATGGTACAGTAGCAAAAGGATTGTTATATTATATATTGAAGAACCTGGAATATGGGGAAAGGATTTTCAGTTTTGTTATCATAAGAATCAGCGTGAAGGTGTCAACTGGACACTGGTCACCATACACTACTTAAAAAAAAAAAAGTTTTGATATAATACCCAGTTTACTTTAAACCTTTCTTCAATTCCCGTATTCAACAAGCTTCATTTGGTGATCAGAAATTTCAAGTAGTTGGCCCAAAGGAACTTAGAGCCCTGCAATCAAGATAGTTTGTCATGGACAAGGAGGTCGTCTTTTAGCCATAATACCAGTTGATTGCACGGATAAGAGCTTCAAAAGACAGGCCAGTTCGTGACCCCAAGTTGAAAAGAAAAGTCCTAGATACCCCGAACGCCATAACAAGCAAAGAAAAGTGAATTGAAGTTCGAGTACGCAGACACAGGAAGACAGAAGCAAAGAAGATAGAGGCACAAAGTTTGTTTCATTTTCCCAAATCTAGATTCTAAATATAGTCGAACTAAGAGTTGTATACAAGCTTAAATAACTAATACCATCCCAATAAATCATAGAAATAACATCCTTCATCCAGAACCCAACACAGAGCTCCAGAGAGCAAAACAAGAATTAGGGCATGCAAGATTCAGAACATGGGAAGAGTCCATGTCGCAATTTAGGCATCAACTGCAATACATCCAAAGCAACAATCAACCCATAAATCAAAACCCCAATACAAAACACATCCACGAAATTGCAAGAAAAAAAAAGACCGTACTCCAACTTTCCCAGGAATAATGCAATGCCAAATCATCAAATTCACAGTCCCATCAGGCATCGTCTCCGGTTTCGCAACAAAACCCTAAAAGAAACAAGAAAAATCAAAACAAAAACAAGGGTCTTTCCCCAAAACAGAAGAGAAAACAATAGAAGAAGGAAAACCCACATGGGGATGATTCTTTCGCCACGACTTCCGCTCCTCCGCAAGACGACCGCGTGCAATACCGCCGGACATGGCTGGGTATGTATATATATATATGAAGAAATAAAAAAAAAGCCGGAGCAAATCTTCGACACCTGAAACGTAAATCCGGAATCGGCGATCCTACGCAGACAGAAACAAAAGAAATGTTTGTGAGGACACTTTATAGAAAGAAAAAGGAAGTGGAGGGAGCAGTGGGGGAGAATCGGAGTTTGAATGAAACGTACGGCTGAGATTGGAAGAATGAAGCATAAAAATGTCAAGATTACGTTCTGAATTTGGATAAATATCGAGGGAAAATTAAATTGGGAGAGATGGGTTGGGGTTTCAAAAGTCAAATCAGAATCTGTGAGTTTTTTTTTTTTTTTTTTTGGTGGTGAATTACGAAAATTTCGCTTGAGAATCACGCGAATTCTTGTAATAGCGTGGGGACTTTGAGTATGTCCTCTTTGATCTGAGGGCGCCGTTTGTTTTCTTCGAAATTCGGATGCTAATGCTTCACAATTTCCTTTTTAGGTGTTTTATGTCCACATTTTTTCTATTTTATGAACACTTTTTACTAATTATTATTAATTATCAATTACATAAATGTCAATTTTATTAGGTCATAGGTTATGGTCTTAAAGACTCAATTTTCCATATTATAAAAAGCTACTATATGTTGTTGTTTGTTTAGCACAAAGGTGGATAACTGAAATCTTTAAGCATCCAAGAACATACGTGTTTACTAAAATTTTAAACTTAATTGATATAATCTAACTGATAAAAAATAAAATTTTGTTATATTTATAAATAAGTTGACTCATTTTATTATATTTTAGACGGTCAAGTCTGATTTTTTCAATTAAACTAATATAGACTTATTTATTTTCATATGTTATTTCTATTTAGTTTTGGATGAAACTCGTTATTGTTTTGTTTTAAAAATATCCATAAACTCTTAAAGTTTAAAAAATAACCTCAAACTGTTTTTTTTTTTTTAAAAAAAAAATCTACTCCTTTTGAAGTTTAACGATATCTAATAGCAAAATATGTTAATAGACTTGCCAATAAAAGAAACGTTCGTAAATGAAGTTTCGAATATAAAAAATGAGGTTTTTGTACAAATGGCCCTTTTAGAATGATGTTTGTGATTGATGACCCATTTTCTCAAAATTATGTTTTATAACCTTTTGCTTACGTCATAACTCACTATACCGATTTTGTTAACATATCGTGTTGGGGTGATATGTGTGTGATCCTAACACGTTGAGGCCATTCCTATCGCGATATTCACTTTTTTCATAAAAATCTAACAAAGTAGGAGAAAAATAAATAACACAACCAACATTTTGTGATGTATCGTGATAGGGGTGTCATTTAGCCTTATCGCGATAACCATCTCTATCAACAAAAAAACAACTGGCGGTGAGAAAAATAAATAGAAAACACACTAGAAAAATAACAATTGTAATTAAATGGCTCAATAAAACGACAAATTAATAAACTAGGATAGTGAGTTATAACGTAAACAATAAATCATACTTTTAAGAATATGGGTTATCAATCATAAACTTCCTCCAACAACGGGTCAATTGTATGAAAACCTCTATAAAAAAAAAAAAAAAAAATAGAGGAATGTACCCCCATTTATAAAATAAATAACCTCTAACGCATCACATTCGACATGTAATACAAATTGGACCATCCTTCATACTCTATACCATAGAGAAAAAAGAACAAAGAGTATACTATAGCTGTTCATCATTTTTAGAGGAACTATTGCCCAAGAGGCAACACGTGGCATCGACAACTGATTTACATCTTTTGAAAGGAATTTCCTGTCGAAAAAGAAATTATGATTATCTAGTGGACACTAAAAAATAAACAAATAAATATGGCACATGCAATATGTGGTAATGCTACAACTTTTGATTATAGATTAGTGTGCTCATGATGATGACATATTCATTATAGTATTACTTTTCTGGTCCAAACACAATTTTCAATATATAATTTGAATTGAACTTAATCTTTGTGTTCTCATTTTCTTTATAAATAACAAATTATTTGTTTCATGTAATAATCTTTTCGGAGTAAAGAATGTCCAAAGCCAAAAGAAAATGTCAAAACTACTAATTCATGAACAATTTTGTTATTGATGGTGAGCTTCCTACACAAAAGAAAGAAGAAGAAGAAAACTTTTGACATATTTAAATCAAAAGAGTTCAAGAGAATAGATAGATTCAAGCAAATCTATCTCAATTGTCCCATGAGGATTGTGCCCTTCAAACCTTCAACCACCCCTTTAGCCTCGAGCACTTTCACCCGCCATCTATGATGTATGAAAGAGCAACCATCTAGAGAGTGGGTCAGTGGTGCCAATCTCTAGTTATCCAACGGATTCTTCTTGGGTTAAGGTTCTCAGACCAAGCCACCTTCACATTGCATTTTCGTGAATCTCTCTTTGCGCTTCTTCCAATGACTTTTTCTTCGTAGATGACAAATGGAGGTTTTTTTCAGACAACATTCTTCCTGATGTGGTGAATGTGATATGAAAACTCTAACCATATTTGTCAATTAGGAACTCTTTTGTTGAGCTCCTAATAAAGATTTTAAAACTGCCAAAACAATTTGACATTGAACAAAAACAATGATTATATCTTTTGATCCAATACAAAGAGATGAAAGATAAGGAGAACTACTTTCTCATTTTAAGTTTGAACACTCCATAAGCAAGTTAATCAAACCTACCTAAATGCTCTTAACATACAATTTGACTCAAGAATTGGAAAGCCACAGTTAAACTTAAACTTCTTTTTCTTTCATCAGAATTATTCCAAATTAGTTATCTTGTTTACTTTGTGTCACACCTACCTAACTAGAGGGATATTGAAGATGTCCTTTACATATTATTGAAGGAAGAGTTCATTAGTTACCTTTCATGCCTACTTTTGATGGAATGAAACTTGGTTGGGAACTCAGTGACCTTCATGGATGTAGGTATGCCTTCAATTCCGTACTTTCCACTTAAATATTCATTACGATTTCTATGCCATCATATATGGCCACTATGAACTCGAAATCTAAAATGATCTAAGTTAAAATTTTGAGAGGCCATATTTTTTTATCTTAGTTGACCAAATTGGATGAATTTTTTTATATAAAAAAATACATCTTTTTTAGATCTACGCGTTAAAAGTTATCTTGACTATTCAACCCAAAACAAAAATCATTTGAATTTTAGTGCTCAAACCATAGTAGGATATAGAAGAGAGAGTGAAGAAGATAACAAAGTTAATTAGGATTAAGAAGAAAAACATATAAGTGAGAGAGTGAAGACCTAGAAAAATGTGTTGTGGATCGAAGTTGAAAGGAGGAATAAACAAAAAATAAGTTAAAGATGAATGATAATGGAGAAATTGTTTAGGAGATTGATATATTTGTAATTTGAGGATAAAAAGATAATTTTACCAGTCAAACACTACTACAAAAACTGTATTATTTGATGGTTTTGCACGGTCAAATATTGGATTACTTGACAGTTTTAAATACGTCAAGTGATTCAGTGTCAAGAATAAAAGACTTTTGATCAATAAAAAAAAAAAACACATTTTGACATTTTTTTATATTCTTTTTTAACTCTTTGAGGAGACATTATCATTTTATCCTTATATTACCAAAACATAAAATACCCTAAATTAGATCATATATCTCTTGATACGACTTCATTCTTGCTAAATGACTACACGTTTTCATATGTTTTTTCATATCCTTTCGAACCATGGTTATAGAATGAGCAAAATATTAAATAATCTTGAATTTAAATTGCCTTACAAAGTTTAAACTTAGATAAATTTGGTCTTTAGAGTATTAAAGTTAAAGTTCTTTTTTCAATTTTTTTACTTTATAAGCATGGTTGGAAAGAACTCGAAAAAATGTATGGTCATTTAGCTAAAAAGAAGTCGTGAACTAAAACAAAAGGAGACAACGAGAGTCACGTAATCACATAATCGTGCAACAAAAGATGCACAATCTTGTAGCTTGGGGAGTTAGATTCGATTACGCACCAAAAGGTGCACAATTGCTAAGCTTGAGGTATGCTATCATGTACCTTTTGTAGTGCAATTTTGTTTTGGTCCCATTTTAGTTGATATAACTCTTTTTAACTAAATACCTCTTGTTTTCACGTTTTCTAGTGTTTTTTTCAACCATACTAATCAGTTGAGCACATGTTAAAACATATTTACTATTGAAAGACCTCACAAAAGTTTAAAGTTAGGTCGTGTTTATTGACCTGGAAGCGTAATTCATCAATGATAATCTAAAAGTATCTTATTTGAATTCGTTCGTTGTTGTTTAACAATCGTAACAAAATGTGGATCCACAACACCAAATTTGTAATCAACAAACACAATTTAGTTGAGGAGTTGAAAGTGACCAATCCAATTACGTATTACAATTTTTTCAATTTTGAACGATTTTTCAATTTTTTCCTTAAATACCATTACCATTATCATTAATACTACTATTATTACAATAGAAAAATTATATATGAATCTATCACACCTATTATTATCATACACATATGGCTATTGATTAATATTAAATAGTAATAGTAATGGTAAGAAGATAACGATACTAGAGAATGTGTAGTAAGCAATTTTAATTGGAATTAAATCATATTTATAAAATATTTAAATAAAAACGATAAAAAAAAAAATCTAATTACCTTCGTGATTGAGATTGGTGACACTACATACATTAATGGAAACACATCACAATTACACCAATTTTAATGGTGGATTAGTAAACATTGGCTTACATCATTTATGGTATTTGATGTTTTTCGTACTATTAATTCCAAATAATTTGTATAGAAAATTTTGAGTTCTAACATTTCTGGGTGAGGTTGAGCAACACGGATGTGTGTATAACTCCGAGCCCTGTCTGGACAAAGCAGCCTTTTGCCGACTTTACCGTGAATCTGTTCAACTATCTACGAACCTCAAAAAAAATCATCCTATTTTTCTTTCATACTTCTTCAATTTAACACTAAACCATCAATCCTCACTCATGGCTACCGACTTCACAACCTTTCCTGTAATCGGTAATCACACCCAAATTACTTCCTCACCTTTTCAATTCTAGTTTCATGTTCTTTTGCAATTTCTGAATCATGGGTTTTGGTTAGTTTCGTAAAAGAAGATTCAAAATGGCGAGGAAGTAAAAGGGACTTGCAATTCCTCCGTGGAATTTCAAAATTTTAGTTCTTTTTCTAATTAATTCAAACCCTTTTTTGTTCAGATGTTGGCCCTCTTATGGAAAAGAGAGATGATCCCCAAATGGGAGAGGATGCAAATGTAATTGAAGTTGTTAAGCAATTAGATCAAGCTTGTAGAGAGTCTGGCTTCTTTTATGCGGTATTTCTATTGTCCCCTTCTTCTCTTCCAAATTGATGAATTATCATTTGATGTTGCTGTTAGCTACTGGCCTCTTCTTTGCAATTAATGTTCTAAGGAACTTATTCTACATAATACTTTTTTTGATGTGTCAAATTAGGAATCTATTGGCCCACACAACGTAAAGTTGTTGAAATTACTTCGAATGCTAACTTGGTTTTTACCTCCAATTAATCTACTCACTCCTAAGAATTAATTTCTGCTTGATTTTAATGTCTCTTTCCTTCCAACTACCACCATTAAGACTACCTCTCTCATGGCCAAGCTTTCCCATTGTTGATGAGGTCTTCACTTGCAACTCCTTAGGCATTTAAATTCCACTCTTGACCCAACTTTTAATGCTCCTAAAGTTTCGTTATTCATAAAACGAAATAAAAGATGAATGTTGAAGTCACATAATCACAAGATCCCCAAGTAACATTTCCTGTGCACCAGTTTGATTAGTGATCCAATGTAAGTCTACCATTTCTCTAGTGCTGGGGTAGCGCTTAGGTAGAGGGCCACCTGATTTTTGGAAGGAAGAATAGTGTTGGATCTCAAGACACAAGTAAATGGTCCATTAATTTGTATCAAATTTCTACGCAGCTTCATGATCTTGATTCTTGGTAGTCAACCACCATTTGATTTTCCATAGAAAAATTCAATTACATTAGATCACCTGATATGACTTGTGAGTCAATTTTGCATGGTCTACCCCTCCAAGCCCGAATAAATTTTCACTTCTAGAAGTTGAGTTGACTTGGTCTACCATATCAAACTATTAACTTAGAAGAGATTGATAGTGTAGCAACATATTTTTATCATTTTAAGGATAATCATCTAAAGTTGTGAGTAAAATACTTGTGCCATTTGAAAATTTTCAAGAAAAAGAAATTGTAAAAAAGATCTTGGATAGCTGTACTGAGAATAATTAATAACACCCTTATTTCTCAATACATGAAGTTTTCTATCCAGTTCTGATACTTCCAAATTTCTTTTTCTTGAAAATTTTCAATTAGCTCAGGAACATATTTTTATTATTTTAAGGATGATCATTTAAAGTTACGAATAAAATACTTGTGCCATTTGAAAATTTTCAAGAAAAAGAAATTGTAAAAGGTCTTGGCTAGCTGTACCGAGAATAATTAATAACATCCTTATTTCTCAAAACATGAAGTCTTCTTTAAATTATTCATCCTTTTCTTTTTTACTTTTAACATAAATATGTTGACATGAAATTTGACCAAAAAAATGCCTTGTGATTTATCAGAAGGGCCATGGTATTCCTGGATCCCTCCTTAGTGAGGTAAAGAAAGTGACACGCATGTTTTTCCAACTTCCTTATGAAGAAAAAATTAAGATCAAGTTGACTCCAGACAGTGGATACAGGTTTGTTGAAGAGAATAGGATGTTATATCTCACACATGTAAACAACCAAAATTTCTGTTGATAATTTCAAGAAGCCAATGCGCACTTAAAATTTTATATGCAGAGGATATCAAAGAGTAGGGGAAAACATAACCAAAGGAGTTCCAGATATGCATGAAGCTATAGACGTGAGTTTGTCCACATCTATTAAACGAGTTGCAGATATTAACTTTCTATGTCATAGCGGAAGCCATCTATTCTTGTATTTTGTATTGCTGAACTTCTGTGTGCAATTGGATACAGTGCTATAGGGAATTTAAACCAGGAATGTATGGAACTCTTGGCAAAACTATGGAAGGTAGTAACCAATGGTAAGCATAATTTATAGATTTCAAAATGTAGACTCAATCTTGGGTGGCCATGTACCTAGGATTTACACTTAAATGTTGTAGGGTCAAGCGGGATATAAGTCGAGGTGTGTGTAAGTTGACCCGGACACTAACGGATATTTAAAAAAAACATAGATTTAATCAATTTGTTGTTAGTTGCCAGTTTCAATGCCTCTTCGAATGATTCCATTTTACCATCAACATATTTCTTCCATATCATAAAAAAAAATTAGGGAATGTTTGGGGGACATTTGGCCCACTGAGTGAAGTTAATGTCTCGGACTAATATGATGGAGTTAGTAAGTTTGTGTTTGGAGTGTAACGTTGTAAGATTGAGTTCCTCGATAATTGTGAACAATAGATTAAGAAAGTAAGTAGCGATAGAAGGGTAGACTAAGTTCCTTGGTAAATGTGAAAAGTATAAAAAAATGAAAAAAATGGAGTTATTCGATAAATATGCAAGTCCAATAGTGTTAAATTGTTTACACCAACTTAAGAAGTTGGTGAGGCACACAGTTGTAGTATCGAGATAGATTCAATCTTGACAAGATTGTTCCTATTTGTATGGACAGGCCACGTGATCCTCCCAACTTCAAGCAACTGATGGAAGAATATATCAACCGATGCACAGGCAAAGTTTCTTTATTAGCTCCCCCACCCCAACCCAAAAAAGAAAAAAATTCAGATTCTTACTCGTCAAATCTAATATGTTATCAGATGTTTCAAGAACTATTATGCGCGGAATCGCCTTAGCATTGGGTGGATCCCCATATGAATTCGAGGGAGATAGAGCTGGAAATTCATTTTGGGTTATGCGTCTTATTGGTTATCCTGGAATCTCCTCTTCGAAGGCTTCTGATGTCTCAGAAAATGACATTGGATGGTAATTTGCAGCTTCAGTAGTTTTCTCTACCTATAATTCTTCAGGATCTAATGCTTTTGTGTTTCTTTGGCTCTTGTTCTTTTCCCATTCTTTCGTTTTCAACTTTTCACCATGGAGCAACATCCAGTGGCGCTCACACCGACTATGGTAAAAAGAATACTTAGAGGGAAAAAAAGCCTTTTAAATAATGACTGAGGTTAAAAAACTTGTTTCATTCATTACATAGTACTAAATATCAGTCCTTGATAGGTTTGTTGACATTGGTTAATCAGGATGATGATATTACTGCACTTCAGGTAAAGATTAAAACAATCAACAATCATCAAAATGATTTTGCTGTTGCTTCTTTTCTTTCCTGCATATATTCTCCTGCTTTATTTTTTGCTTCATAAACTGATGGATAAGTTGGTGAAAGGTGAGAAACTTATCTGGAGAATGGATATCAGCTCCACCCATTCCTGGAAGTTTTGTTTGTAACATTGGTGACATGCTCAAGGTACATGATCATGTTTGAATATCTCAATTCAAATTACTTGGTTATTTTGATCGAAAAACTTTTGGAATTTGTAGATCTACTCAAATGGGCTGTACGAGTCGACTTTACATCGAGTTATCAACAAATCTTTGAAATATAGAGTTTGTGTAGCATATTTCTATGAGGTCTCTTCCTCTTTCTCTCTGTCTCTTCTATTCATTACATCCATTACATTAATCCCTCTCTCTTTCTTCTGCCTTGCATTGATGTGTATGAACTTTCTGTTGTTTGGTAAAAACAGACAAATTTTGACACAGCTGTAGAGCCTTTGGAAATTTGCAAGAATAGAACAGGAGGAGAATCAAAATTCAAGAGAGCTGTTTATGGGGAACATCTGGTTAGCAAAGTCCTCACAAATTTTGTTTGAGGGTTCAAAACTGCAGTCCTTTGATCTCTGACTTTGTATTTGTATTTGTATTCTGTTTGCTTATTATGTTGAGATGTACAATTCTGAAGCTTGTAGTTGATTTTTGTTGTCAACTTACAGTTATGTATTAAAAATATGGATGAAACAATAAAGTTGAATGAGATAGGAAGATTTGTACTGCAGACATTTTGGATGTAAACACAATCATACATCAATCGTTGAGTTAGTTGGGTTGTACTTTGGCGTTGAGTAGTTAGAAATTGTGTTATAAGAAAATGAGAAGGTCCATTAGTATTGAGGAGATTACATTAGACTAACACTTTTAGTATTAAAACCTGTACTGAATAACTGTTTGATTGCCACCTTTGACCTTTTTTAAAAATAGTTTTAAAATATCTACCATTGCCATTTGGTGAAGCTGTTAATAATTTGCTGAAGATAATTCATATGCATTTTCATAGGCTTCACTGATATCCTTGAAAATGTCCTTACTGTTAGTATATAGATAGATGAAAATTGCTAATATATAAACAAGTACTTTTTTTAAAAAAAAAAAAAAATTCCAAATTACTAATCTATGCAAGTTAATACTTCTAATTAAATACACAAAAAGACAAACATGTCGAGAATTATTAAATTACAAAATTTTGGAAGTAAGAAGTTTTAGGGTTTGAAGTAAACAGCATCAATAGGTTTTACCCATTCCAATCCTAAATAATTCCTAGTAAAAATGCCATACAATAACTTTCCACTTTGACTTGAATGCTTGAAGTGACGTTAAAAACTATTGTGAAAGAACATGATTGAACATTGGTGAAAAGTTTGATGACGTACGTGCACATACTTGCTCTTCCAAAGTTCAAGCATTATCTGTTTAGAGCTAATCATTAATTTGAAGACACGAGACAATCGATTGAAAAAATGTAATAAGGAAAGAAATAATATATGATTACAAGAAATCTATCTCATGAGGATGAAAAAAAGATGAGATATAGGAATAAAAAGGAAGCTCAGAAATTAACACCAATTGAAAACGTGTGTAAGAACAAAATCCAAAAATGTATCAAAAGAACAGACTCTCTCTTGAAAGATGGAATATTGTGTTCACCCCAAAGAGTCCAAAAGAAACTCCAAACATGCGACAAATAAACCGTTCATAAGAATCAACGCTTGAGTAATGTACAATCCTTACTTTTCTTATTCAATTAGAATGAAGATTGTTTGACCCAGTAGTGCTTAATCATACAATGATCAATGTTAAATATAAGTGCGCATTTCATTGTGATCAATTGTGTTTATGCAACACACATATCAATCCAAGCATAGCTACATAAATAAAATATCAATAACCATTTCAAAGCCACCCCAAACATTTGTTGAACTAAAATGAGACATGTTGAAGAATTCCATTCTCAACTTCCTCACATCAAATCACTACCAACATTTAAACTCAATGAAAAACGTTTCTAAAAGAATGTAAACACGATGGTAGAATAGATAATATGGGCAAAGCCAAAAGGTAATGTTTACTCTCTTATCTCTCTTCCCTAGTTAAATCAATTAAGGCTACAATTCGCATAAATAAATACAAAATCTTTTCCTTCTTCGCTCTGCCCAAGCTGATTGAAGAAAGACAATTTTATGTGAATATCAGTGGTACAACAACAGAATCAATCTAATTTCCTCAAAGAATCTTTAAGTTAAGAC
The DNA here is from genome assembly GCA_037974625.1 of Cucumis cinereus. Taxonomy (NCBI): domain Eukaryota; kingdom Viridiplantae; phylum Streptophyta; class Magnoliopsida; order Cucurbitales; family Cucurbitaceae; genus Cucumis; species Cucumis cinereus. The sequence continues at coordinate 4,388,993 of JBBPDJ010000003.1, forward strand.
CAATAAACCTATCAATCAATCATCATGTCTGGAAGCAATCAAGCACTGGATGAAACTGCAGGTGCATGAGAATCTTTGATATAAAGAGGCATTTTTACCTGCAATTCTCTCAGCCGCTCCACCATATTGTAAAGAAATTCAAAGGTGAGCTTAGATTGTGCATTGAAGTCTTCTCTAATGTGTGGATGAATCTTGAACCAATCTCCCAATAACTTGTGTACGTGCGAACGGATCATTCTCCATGGGACAGGGTATTTTTCACAGAGCTTCAAGTAGTCCACAAGCAGATCCGCTTGATCCAGGTTACCATCCCGGGTATTGTCTTCGTGGCCCTCTATCCATCCAGCAGTTCGAAACCCAGCAAAAAGTGCAGGATTCTCCAGAAGGGTTTCTGCCGAGAGCACACCCTCGACTCCTGTCTCTTGTAAACAGTTGTTAACATCTTCCATGTGCCTTATATTCCCATTGGCAAGAACCGGAATTCGTACAGCGTTTTTAACTGCACTAATGGCACTCCAGTTAGCTCGGAATTTTTTACCATCTTTTTCATCTCTTGTGCGGCCATGAACAGCTAAAAGAGAGCATCCAGCATCTTCTAACATTCTTGCATAATTAATTGTATCCTGTAGATTAGGGAAGATTCGGATTTTGCATGATACAGGAACTTGAAGATTGGAAGCCAGTTTCTCTACTATTGCTTTTACAAGAGGCAAGTTATCCATTAAAAAAGCCCCATAATTTCCTCGCCTTGCGATACGCTGAGGACACCTGCATGAAATTACTCGACTACTCAATTGACGTTCAGGAACCTTAAGTGAAAAATATGAACGAATCGACATATTTGGTATGCAACACATTTGGAAAGCAACTGAACTCAGATTATCCTAGTTTGTTTTTTAGTTTAGAGTCTATCGAAAAGTGAACCGCTAAATCTAGGAAGAAATTAAAAGATCCAACTGAATTGTCACACATAATAACCAAACCTACCAAACTGTCGGTTTGATGTTTTGAAGCAGTTCACTATTTGGTTACTGGCATACGACGCGTGGGTTGGGCTTAGAGCCTGTGAGCTGCAAATGGGATGCGGGCTAAGAAACATTGGCTGAACAGAAGGAAAACCAATGTCTTTAAAAAGATCCAATCTGAAGGTCAGAGGATCTAACTCAAGCCCACAAGGATATGAAAGCAAACTTTTAACCGGGTGCACCACTTCCATTAATTTGCAAACTATTCAATATTTGATCGGATTCCGGTATATTTGGATAACTTCGATTTCCAAAGAGATGGAGGAGTGGGATCATGATGGAAGATTCTTGGGAGCTTGAGTGCAAGGATCGAGAGCACAAAATGTGGTTTTATTACGGCGACGGGATCAGATCACTAGCCAACCTTCTTAACTTTTCCCTTGATCTTTTAGAATTCTGGATTTTATGAACTCAATGTTTTTTTATGTATTGTGAGATCATAAGCAGCTAAAAATTTTAGTTCTAGGGATCAAATGAACTTTTGGATTGATGTTGACTTAACTATTTTTCTATTACGAATTGTTTATTCATTGATTGTCTTTTAGCAATGTATGTTCTTAATGCATTCAACACTTGATCATTATTGCTTGATGTATGATATTATCGTCTTACTCTAGTAGGAAGATTTTAGGTTAGAACATTTTGTGAGTGCTCTTTGCTGGACCACTTGGGAATAACGTAATAGAAGAATTTTTTAGGATATTTTTGGGACTATAGTTAGTTTGTGTGACTTGGCGTAAAAGCTCCCCTCTTTTTCATGACTATAGCTTTCCTTTCCTCCTCTCTAATTGCAGAAGTCTTTTGTAAATCCTCCTATCGAGGGCTCCCTTCTTTTGTAGTTTTGTATGTTACTTAATCAAAAAATGTACTTGGTGAACAATCCACAATCTTAACAAACATAAAGTCTTTTGGAGAACAAATCCTTCTTGTGGAGAACAAATCCTTACTCCACCAACCGACGGAAAGTATAAGAAGTCAGCATTTGGAACATACGACCATAAAGAATGCAAACATCCATACGAATTAATCAACCGAATACAAATTAGACTAATAGAGATTACCCAAGGTTAAGATCGACGTAATCACAATATGGCTCCACTCTTCTAGCAGCCTCCAACAAAACATCGGGATCATTGGCACAAAATTGAACAAATAATGGACGGTCCTCCTACACATCGTTCCAAAATTGAAAAACAATGAAAAATAGCCTTAAACAATAGTACAGACAAGACTATAACCTACAATTAGCTACTGATCCACGAATAGCAGCAGGAAACATGCAACCATACCAAATGAAACAGAAAATTCAAGTAGTTAACACAATATAATGGGTTTAAATTGTCACATACCTGACAAGTGGTGAATTCCATGTTCCGATACTTCTCGTTCTCGGTAAAGATTCGTGAATGGAGCATAGGTGTATACGCCGCTTCAGCACCATATTTCCTGCAGAGTAAACGAAATGGCAACTCCGAATTATCAACCATGGGAGCTACAATCAACTTCGGGCGACCGAGCTTGGTCCAGTGAGCCCAGGCTCGTTCAATGCGCGACTCGCCACTCAAATATCCACTCGGCGACCCCAAGAGAAGTGTTGAGTCATTGGAATTGGAATTGGTAAGAGACGAGGATTCCTCTTGTTGCTGTTTGTGTGGATCGGAGCAGAGAAGGTCGTCTAGGTCTTGAGGTAAATCTGGTTTAAGGGTTTGTGTAAAAGAGGAGGCCATGAGAGAGTTACGGAGAGAGAATATAGTTTTGAGATGAAGATGAGAATGGGAAAGGGATCTCATAACCTAACGATGACGATGGTTACACGGCCCATCGCCGCCGCCGGTTCCGTCGAGGATTTTTACGCTGCAAACGGAATCTATTTCTTTCGGGGTTTATGGATTAGGTTTTTCACATAAATATCTTTCCCTCCCAAGATTTTGCTTCTTGCGAAAGTCTCTTCTTAAAGAGAGCTTGTTGTTTTATGTCAAATATTTGACAAACAGGTTAAATTATGCTCTTATAAATTTAATTTGAGATTAATGATTATTAACGATAAATGTAGGATCAAATCTCTATCAAGGTTTATAGCGCAAAAAAAATGAGTTAGTAGTGTCACCCAAAACGATTGAAAAATGGTCAATGAGCTAAGCTTATAAGAAAAAATGACTTCAATTTTGGTCAAAATAAAAAATCTTGAAAATTTATATTTAACTAGTAAGTAGTCAAATATTTGGGAATGTTGAAGATTTTCTCAAAAAAGTTAGAAAAACAAAGTCTTGGACTCATGAAAATGAGCAAGGGTTAGCATTTGGTGCTCTTTGGTGGTGGACTAAGGTGGCACCCAAAATGTCCGAAAAATGACAAATGATATAACCTAAAAAAAAAAGGAACCAATTTTGCCAAAATTAAAAAGTTCTTAAACATTGACGTTTAAATAGTAAGTGGAAATTTTTTTAGGAATGTTGAATTTTTTTTGCAAAACAATTGAAAAATGAATCCCGAACTTCATTTTTATTTTTTACGTCAAACTTGTCTTCCAACGATTTCTTTTATTATTATTTTTTTTTTGGATTTAGGGTTTAGGGTGGGATTATCTCTGGCTAGGTATTTGGCACAAAAAAATGTGTCAAGCGTTGCATATCACTCCTTGGTGGTGGACTAAAGTGGAACCCAAAATTCTTGAAAAATAGCCTACAAAAAAATTACCCAAATTTATCCAAAATTAAAAAGTCCTCGAAAATTGAAATCTAACTAGTAAGTCATCTAATTTTGAGGAATGTTGAAGATTTTTTTCAAAAAAATTAAAAAACGAAGCCCATACTCAGTTTTTATTTTTTGTGCAAAATTAGTCTTTCAATACTATTATTTGTTTTTGTTAAGTGTGGAATCCTATCTTTGGAAAGATCTATGATACATAAAAATGAACCAAGGGTCGCAATTAGTGCTCCTTGGTAGTGGACTTAGGTGGCACCCTAAACGTCGAAAACTGGTCAATGTTATAGTCTATAAAAAATGACCAAATTTTGGACAATATAAAAAAGTCCTGAAAATTCACATCTAAATAGTAAGTGGTCTAATTTTTTGAAATTTTAATAATTTTTCCCAAAATTGTTGAAAATGAAGCCTTGGACTCAATTTTCTTTTTTTTGTACCTAACTAGTCTTTCAATGATTCCTTGTATTTATTTTTTTGTCATGCACCCCTTTATATCAATGATTAAGGGCTAATAATGTGAGATCGTATCTCTAGCAAAGTCTATGGCATAGGAAAATGAGTCATGAGTCGCAATTGGTCCTCCTTTGTGGTGGACTAAAGGTGGCACCCAAAACGTCCAAAAAATGGTTAATGCTATAGCCTACAAAAATGACCCAATTTTGGTAAATATCAACAAGTCTTGAAAATTCACATCTAATTAATAAGTGGTTTCTTTTGAGAAATGTTGAAGATTTTTCCAAAAACAATTGAAAAACAAATCCTCATACTTAGTTTTTATTTTTGGAAACTAGTCTTCCAACGGTTTCTTTTATTTGTTTTTGTCAATCATCTCTTAGAAACCCAACGATCTTAAATAAATAAATAAATATATATATATATATA